>CM051263.1:49159582-49389582 GCA_027921565.1 Artemia sinica | reverse complement strand
ATTAGTAGATTTTTTGAATGAAATTCTTAGAAAAATCTTTGGGCCATCGGCTTGATTTTAGTCCAAAATTGTTCTATGCAATTAAATTATAACAATATATTTCTTGATGAGTGTGCGTAGCTGGGGTAATGTCAGGTGACTTGTTGCTGTGGGAAGTTGTTAGTAGTAGTAATAGTCAAGGCTTTCTTCATGGGAAGGATTGAAAGGTTTAAATTCCCCCAAGCGAAATTTTTGTCAAACTCGTAAAAACGTAATAAAAATGCATAAAAATACACTTTTGACGTTTTATTAAATTTTCCATTCTACCTCTCCCCCCTAACAAAAAAAATTACCCCCCTCAACTGAATCAAAATCCATGATACGGCACTAGTAGTAGTAAGAGTTTCAATTTCTAATTAAGACCGGTCATTTTTTCTTTATTATTAAGCCTAGTTACCCACTGTACATTTTGAATTAAGACCCGTTATTAGATTTCTTTTTTTACGTGTGCTGACTGGAATACCCAACATGTGCATTCGGATTTTACGTTTATACTATTCGACCGAAAAATAAAAAATAAAAAATACTGAAAATGATTAAAAAAAAGAATACGATGATGTTGAAAAGAAATAAATGTTATGTTTTTATTACAGAATTTACATTCAGAATTAATTGATGTAGATGTAGAGTAGATCTTTACAGCCACCCCCACCCCTTCCTTTAAACTAATTCTGTATATACCTGAATATCAATGAGAGTTATAATGTTTTGGTATTAACAAACACCTAGTAGGCATCTGCCCTCCTCCCTAACAAAAGAATCAAAAGAACAAAAAAATCATATATAGCCTACACTCTATACCGTGTGTCTTAATCTTTCTTGATTTCGCAGAGCTCACATATAAGTAAAACCAATAAATCGGATCCAAACTGGATATAAGATAAAATTTTTTTTATTGAAACGCTCTTTATTTCGTATTTTAAACGAAATTCTTGAATAAATACCAAAAATCACTGTATTGTTTTTACATTCAAATCGTAGTCAAATACGCCGTAAATTAGTCCAAAGAAATCAAACAGAATCAAAAATCAGAATTTTAGAAAATGAAGCGAAAATAGTAAAAAATTTTATTTTATTTAGCAGTAACACAGGTCTTTAAACTCCCCCTCCCCCAGAAGTTTCCCCCAACCGTCGGAAAATTTCCCCAGGAAAATCGCCCATAGTAAAATCTCCCAATTTTCCTTTCATAAAAACAGCCTAGACCTGAAATACTCGCGAGAATCAAGAGGTATTAAATAGCAAACCTCCCCCCTCCACCCCTTCCTTTGAACTAATTCTGTTTATACCTGAGAGCCCAATGAGAGTTAGATTGTTTTGGTATTAACACACACCTATTAGGCATCTGCTCTCCTCCCTAACAAGGAAAGAAACAGAGAGTGTAATGCAGTGGCGGATCCCGGGGAGGGGAGAGGGGGCGCCCCCTTAACGTAGTCTAAAGTAATGTAATTTACTTAATTAACGTAAGATTGCGTTAATTGAACTTGCTCCTAACGCAAGTTTATCAGATCAACCTATTTTGCGCCCCCCCCCTAAAAAAATCCTGGATCCGCCCCTGGTGTAAAGGCACTGTAAATTTTAATTTGTAATTCAATGAACCCCGTTCCAAAGTTTATGCGACCACCTCTTCCACATAAAGTGCCCCTGGAAAAATAAATAAGTATTGATTCATTGAACCCTTATGGCTCTTTACTTAAGTAACGCTATAGCATTGCTCCTGACCTAAAAAGTTGAGTAGAAATTTCAGCTTCCATTTTTATGAATATCCGAAATTATCTGAGAGGAATATGTTTGGGGGAGCATATTCCACGGCTGGGAAATTTCTGCTGGGTGGAATTTAACGAGGGGGAATTATGAGCAGGAAAAGAAAATGTTCTTGGAGGGGGAGGAATTTCCCAGGGGGTGAGTTTTCCAAATGTGAATTATTCAGGGAGGGGACGATTAAACACATTCGATAATATTCTAAATTTTACATCTGAAAGTAACAGAAATAAAGAATCAACGGAAATGTCAGAGATTGCACTTCAGGTTCTTTTAGACGATTATTTTCGTGTCTTTTGAAAAAAATATATTTTCAAAAGACAGATTATTTTCATTTGTATTACTTTCTCTGTGGCTGCTCAATTATGCATGTGAGGGGGGAGACTTCCCCCCACCACTGTTTACTCTAAGGTTTCAGTTTTTATCTCAAGGCTTAAAAAGGAACGCAATGCGATAAAAGTATAACTCAAAATAACATATATACAATAATATTTGCACGTAACACGGAACAATTAATCAAAATTCATATTATGAGTTGAGGCTCATCCAAATCATGGGCCAGGGGGCTCACCATTCCACAATCTATGAAAGCAATTCTGCAATAACTAAAAATATAAAGTATTTTTGAGTATTTTAACGTCTTCCACAACTCAAACAGTCCAACATTCTACAGCCCAAAGAGTCTCTCTAATCTCCTAAATCGGGAACAGAGGAGATAAGTGAAGTTGCGCCCCGTATTGGATGAGTCTCCAACCTCACCCTCCCCCTCTCCTACTGTCTACGCTAAAGTTTTCTTCTTTATGCCAACTACGCTGCCCCCACTCCAAAGACTTTAATAAGGTAAAGTTTTGTATGGGAAGAACACATAGTAAATCTATTATAAAATACTTAAAATTACAGGCATTCTTAAAATAAGGTTAAAATACATACTTTGCGATAAATTTAAATTATTGTGGCACAAAAAAATCCGAAAAATGGTCTAATCGAAACGATGCGGTTCTTTCTGCATCAACAAATGGAATAACCTAGCAAGATCCATTCATTGTTGCATGAAAAAATCAGGTTTGATTCTTCAGAGGTATGTCAATTAAGCTGTCTTTAGCAAAGGCCATAAGGCTTCAATGTTTTATTATTAAAAAAAACCTTACATAAAAATAAGTTTTCTAAGAAGAGTAAAGAGCAATATTGAACTCAGGACCAGCAGAAATTAATTCCTATTATAGTTAAAACTCAAAAAGACCAGAAATTATTGTTAAAGAATAAACGAAACCCCGAACGAACAGAAATTAAAATTAACTGTCTTACAAACGTAAAGATAACCGGTGCAAACATAAATAAATGAATAAATCTTATATAGCTTCAATATTTTTTATTACTTTCCTCCCAGAGCTACTTTATATGCAAGGGTTAAAAACACCATTTTGTTAAAAATAGTTGAAAGGTTAAGTAACAAAACGCTGGCCTCGACAAAACCCACCAGGGCCCGGGGGCAGGAAGGGATTCTCGTATAAACTTAGGAGAGGGCTCATTTGATTGGAAATTGGAAGTTTTAGTCCAGCTCTTAAGATTCAAAATTGATCGAAGGGCAAAAAACCCCCCACACGCCCTTTTTCCACACCCCTTTCCTTGAACTAATTCTGTTTATACCTGAAGGTCCAATGAGAGTTAAAATGTTTTGGTATTAACACACACCTATTAGGCGTCTGCTCTCCTCCCTAACAAGGAAAGAAACAGAGAGTGTAAGGCAGTGGCGGATCCAGGGGAGAGGACACTCCCCTACAACCCTCAAGGCAAGGGTTTTAAGTTATACCCTGGGGGCATATAAGGTTTTTATAGAAGGCAGTGTCGTAGAAACTTCAAAAAAGGCTCATTCGCTTGGAAATTCAAAGGGCTAGTGCCCTTTTTAATAGTCGAAATTGATTTGAGGGCAACTAACCCCCCTCTCACGCCCACCTTTTCCCCAAACACATCCAATCAAAATTTTGAGACAGCCATTTTATTAAACGTAGATTTAAGTTCTGGAAATTAGGTCTTTGAGGATGAAAACTCCCCCACAGCCCTCAGGGCAAGGGTTGTAATTTAAGGTTTTTCCGAATCCTTCCCATTATTTCTTATGGAAGGTATGCTCGTATAAACTTTAGAGACGGCTCATTTGACTGAAAATTGAAAGTTCTTGCTCACTTTTTAAGAGTCAAAAGAGATTGGAGGGTAACTATCCCCCCCCCCTCCTCCAAGCCCTAAATGCATCAGATAAAAACTTTGAGATAAACATTCTGTTTAAATAGTTCAAAGTTCTGATAACACAAAACTCCGGTGTTCTGATAACACAAAACACAGCCCACCAGGGCCCGGAGGTAGGCGTTTTAAGTTATGCCCTGGGGCATAACTTATTAAGGGGGGTTTATAACTTATGGGAAGGGGTTTTGTATGGGAAGAACACATAGGAAATCTATTACAATTATCAAATTATAAGGTTAAAATACATACTCTGTGATAGATGCAAAATTGCTTTGGCACACAAAATCCTATTAAGGTCAATTCCAAACAGTCGTGATGCCTTTGTGTCAGCAAGTGAAATGGTCTAAACCCCCTTATTGTAGCTATTTTTTTAATCCATTCATTGTTGTCAATTGCTGTCCACAAGTTATGCAAGCTGTCTTTTGTTCATATATAAGGTTTTTATCAAAGAGGTAATCGTATAGACTTTGAAAAAAGCCTCATTCGATTTAAATTGAAAGTTCTAGATCTGTTTTTTAAAGTCAAGAATAATCGGACAGTAAGTACCATCCCCCCATGCCATAAAAACTTGAAACTTTTTGCAATCAAAAACGAACAAAAATTAATTAAAAAAAACTTTCCGAAAAATAAGTTTTTCAAAGAAAAGTAAAGGCCATTTTAAACTTAAGCTCAGGAGATACAAATATCTGTTAAAATTCAAACTCAAAACGACCAGAAATTACTATTAAAGAATAAATGAAACCCAAAACGAACAGAAATTAAATAAACAATCATAGCAAAAACATACAACAAGTAATAATATAAATGAATAAATAGATCTTAAAGCGAGTAATGCTTAGATTGAATATGAAAATCAAGCTTAAGACGAAAACAAATATTTTGCTATTAAAGTATAAATGAAACTTAAAACGAACAGAAATTAAGTAAACAATCAATGCGAACAAACATACAATATATATTAATGTAAATGAATAAATAAATCTTAAAACGAGTGAAACTTAAATTGAACATGCAAATCAATTTTGAATCGAATAAAAATAACTACAAACAAGAGTTTGGGTATCGCCTCACTGCAGAAGCCTAAAACCTACTGCGTCATTGGCGCTTTACTGAAAACGAATTATATTACAAATGTTTTCTTTTGTACTTAATATTGAAAATAAATATTAAAATTACAGTAAAATTTTGAACTGATGAGCTTTTAGCAATTAATATCATTATGCATCAAATATTCAGTTTAATTTATTAGTTCTTTTCAAGATTGGTCAAGACAAATATAGTTTCACTGCAAACAAAATTTGGATACTGCCCCCTTCTTTAACTGTAAAAACCTAAGGCCTTCTGCGTCATTGGTGCTTCACTGAAAACGAATTACTCGTATATTACAAATTTATTATTTTCCAGTTCTTACAGCATTGAAAATGAAAATAAAAATTACAGTGAAAAAAAAACCTTGAACTGATGGATCTTTCAACAATTAATATCATTATATATCTAATTAGACCCCGGCGCCGCGCCGATGTGGGAAAACAGGCGGCGGCGGGGCCAAAAACAGCACGCCACGCCGCGCCGCCGGTAAGACGTCGGCGGCGCGCCTCCGGCGCGATCAATGTTGACCGCAAACATTAATGTTTTCATCAGTGTTTCTCAAATCACAGCTTAAATTTACAACAGATTCGAGCCTATTCATGAGTTCAAAAATTCACAAGTCGCTGGCTGGAAACTGGTCTTCTTCGTTATTCATCAAGAGAAGTAGAAATCTGGTAGAAACGAAATGGCTGTGGCGTTTCAGAACACTTGCATAATACGAGTAGTTGAAGTATCTATTAGCTATGTATTCTTAACATAAATAATTATCAAAATTAGTAGTTTTTTTCATGGAGCATTGCTGCATATAAAACTTCAAATACCGTATGACAAAATTCGTCAGTTATCTGGGTAAAAACTTTGAATATAACTTTGAACTTAGAATCTTAATTTTTTCATAATGCCCTTTGCCTATATCTGTTTTGTCACCTTTAAAACAGTTGAAATGGGCGACTTTGAAATTGATTGTTTTTTTTTTTGTTTTTTTTTTTTTGCTCTTTTGGATTCCTAAGAAGCCATCTTGTATTAAAAACTGGTTTTTAATAACAACTAAAAAAATGTATTTTAAAGTTTTTTTTTGGCTTCTTTATAGAATATGTGTCATGTAGGCTAAGGCTGAACTGCTGCTTTTTTGTTGCTTTTGGCTGCTCTTTTGGATATTATTCATTTTTTTCTTTGGGGGATTCATTCCAAATTATAAACTGATAAATACCTAATATCAGTCAAATTATAAACTGCATCTAAAAGGAGTAAATTTATCAAACTGAAAAATACATGATGAACACTTCACATGAGAACACTTCAATTACAATGACACAAAAAATATTTAATAGTTTATTCGCTATGAAGAAAAATGAAGTGCCAGCTATTTTCTTAGGGAAAAAATGAAAAGCTCATCCGTTTTAATTGTAATTAAATGAAATAATATGCAGACTGAAGTAACTCCAGGAAGATGTTGAAATTTTCATCCTAGTTCATCACTTTTAATCCAAGCAAAATGTTAGGACACTTAGTATCAGTTATTGAGTTTAAGCTTTGATTTCCAAATGCTTACAAGAATTACCAAATTTAAGAAAGTCGCAACAACATGTCACTTGTGTTCAAAATACTCAAAGACTCCTCTTTGATCCCCACCCAGGCTCAAAGCTTCTGCTATGGTCATTTCCATGAAAATCTCCAAAGAGTTTCTTTTTAAAATAGCTTTCAAGCGTAGTTAGGTGTATTTAGGCTTTTTTGCTTTTCATCAAAGCTTTGAAAAAAGTGTTATAATATTCCAAATGTTACATTTGTGCATATTTTTGGTAATCATTTGTGGGGTGATCGAATTTTCTAAACCACCGTAGATACTTAAGAACGTTGCAACATCTAGAACCCTGAGGTCATAAGACTGTCAAAAAATCCTCCTTGAACCTCCCAAATTGAAAGCTTTTATTATGACTTGGCCTTTTAATGTAACTTGGGCACTGGACCAAGGGCACCATTGTTACTCGAGCGCAACGTTAGGTGAGGATGTCGATATTGCTTTCGTCACACCAATTCGTTTTAGTGTGAATCTGCCTGGTACTTATGAATGAATGTTTTCAAAGTAAACCCGTTTCATCAATGAGAAAAAAACGGATTGGACGCATATGTCCCTTTCCTTTTGGACGATAAAACCATGCAAGTGCTGTATCAAGTATAACTCACGAAAATCTTGTTAATTTTGTCAACTTTTCAACTTTTTGGCATCCCTGCTTTCAATAAAAAAAAAATCAAGGTACTATCACTTAAATATAATAACTCCCTATGCCCCCCCCCCTTCTGGATACCGTCTTGATAGGATACCGTCTCTGCTTTAAATAAAAAATAATAATTAACTTATTGGCACCCCTGGTTTTAAAAAAATCGGGGTATTATCATTTAAATATGATAGCTCAATACCCCCCTCCCCCCTCTGGATACCACCTTGATAGGATGCCATCTCTGCTTTAAATAAAAAAAATCAACTTTTTGGGATCCCTGCTTTCAATAAATAAACTTTGGAGTATTATCATTTAAATGTAATACCTCCCTACCCCCCCCCCCCTCTGGATACCACCTTGACAGGATACCGTGTCAGCTTTCATTAGAAATTAATTTACTTAATAATTAACTAGGTCACTATATGGTTCAAACAAACACGCAAAATAACGTTGAACAGTGTTCCTTGAAAAAAACTTAAGGGTATGAGTAAAGGGGTACAAAGACAAGAAACAAAAATGTAGAAATTATTCAGATATACCTCAAATTATTGGAAAACTGAGTGATAGATTCGCCATGGCATTCCATAAGATCCAAAGAATCTAATTAAAAGGGAGGACACAAAAAGCCAAGTAAGGCCAGTAGCCTATGAGAAATCGCGAAATACCCAAGACAATGAACAAGTCCTAATGGGGGGCCCTGGGTCTATCAAAATATTTTAATGGTTTTCCAGGGAATTTGATATCATTTTCTTCTGTCTCCAAAATAATTATCTTTTTGCATCCCTGCTTTCAATAAAAAAAGAGGTATTATCCTTTAAAAATGATAGCCCCCTATCCCCCCCCCCCCCTATAGGCAATAATTTACAATTTATTTATGTATCATATTTTTGGGGTAACTTCCGGTTCAATCTTTAATTCTCCAACCTTGTACATAGCTTAGTATATAGTTAAATTTTGTCTCAATCGAAGTTTGTTTTTTTTGTTTGTTTTTTTTTTGGGGGGGGGGGGGGTAAAAATGTTCCAGAAAGAAGATTGTACTTTCTATCAGGCGTTCAATAATTGAGTATTAAACATTAAGAAAATCTTATCTAAAAACAGCCAAAAAAAATCTGCAAACTTACGATTCAGCTGTAGAAACAATCTGTCGGCTGTCAATTTCAAAATCCAACAAAAGGTTGAAGCTGTATAGTAGTGAATGCGTTCTATAATTCTATTCAACTTGAAAATACAATTCTTGACTACGAATGAAGTAAGAAATAGCGATTGTGAAACTGCATTCGAAATGACTTAAACTCATTTCATAAAGACGATACTTTTTTTGTCAACATATGAAGAACTGTGTATATTGCAATATTTTCAATAGTATATTGCATCTATCTGGTTTTTATGCAAAGTAACAAAAGAGACGAAAATTAATGAACAAGAGAGTAGTGAAGAATTATGGTATGCAAAGTAATATTTGGCAGGGAGAGTCACTGGTGATAAATCGCTAGGGGTGGCACCATGATTGCGTGATTTTCGGGGATTCGGGGAACCAAATTTTTTTTCGGGGTGACGCATAAATTTTCGGGAAAATACCCGAAAACTCGGGGATAGTGCAAGCCCTGCTTGATTTCTAATCAGGAAAATCGAAATACTAAACTACACGAGAAGGAAAAGCTCCGACTTTGCGGTTGACGCAATAAAGAATTGCTGCAAAAATAATTTAAAGTTGACCGAGCGCCGCCGCCTCTGCCGGCGGCGGCGTGCCTAGGGCGCGCCGGCGGCTCCACGACACTTCGGCGGCGTTAGACTGGACCTCTCGTCGGCGGCGTTCGGTCGATCTGCCGGCGCGGCGCCGGGGTCTATATCTAATATTCAATTTGATTTTGTTTATACTTTCCAAGACTGTTCAAGACTCATATTGTTTTGCCATTTTTTTTTTAACTCTGCCATTTTTTCTAACTAATGTTAGTTTGTTATGAAAACATTCTATGGCTTCTAGGCATTTATATTTGAGCGGAAAACTGCACCTCAAACTTTGTGGAACATGCATTTTCTTGCATGAAACACCAAAATATAATAAAATGTCAAGTTTCAGAGTGTTCCACCACTCGCAAGCAAGTGCCATTGGTATTTTTGAATCCGCAGGGTCAATTTAGGGAGGTGGAGGGTAGGCTAATTCTCGTAGCAGCCCCATTCCGTCGTGGTATGATTCACATTTTCAACATCTGGCGTCCAGACTATCATATGATCTACCAAGCATACAACTACTCCAAATCAGTATCAATAAATAAATGAAACCCAAAACGAACAAAAATTAAAATAAATTTTAGAGTCAAACTCAAAACGAGCGTAAATTAATATGAGTAGGGTTCAAAATCCCTATGCTTTCTAAGAGCCAGAATATAATTTGTACTTTACTGAAAAAAAATTAAAATGAGTTTACTGAAAAAAATGTGAATTGTCAATTTAATATACATATGCTGATATTTATTCCCTAAAATCTTAATTAATTTTTGATTTCTTAAAGTTACAAAAGTAAAAACATTTCAAAGAATTGTTTTCAGTGAAGCGCCAATGACGCAGTAGGCTTTAGGCTTCTGCAGTGAGGCGATACCCAAACTCTTGTTTGTAGTTATTTTTATTCGATTCAAACTTGCTTTGCATATTCAATTTAAGTTTCACTCGTTTTAAGATTTATTTATTCATTTACATTAATATATATTGTATGTTTGTTCGCATTAATTGTTTATTTAATTTCTGTTCGTTTTAAGTTTCATTTGTACTTTAGTAGCAAAATATTTGTTTTCGTTTTAAGCTTGATTTTCATATTCAATCCAAGCATTACTCGCTTTAAGATCTATTTATTCATTTATATTGTTACTTGTTGTATGTTTTTTGCTATGATTATTTATTTAATTACTTTTCGTTTTGGGCTTCATTTATTCTTTAATAGTAATTTCTGGTCGTTTTGAGTTTGAATTTTAACAGGTATTTGTATCTCCTGAGCTTAAGTTTAAAATGGCCTTTACTTTTCTTTGAAAACTTATTTTTCGGAAAGTTCTTTTTAATTAATTACAATAAATAACCGAGTCAAACTCCAAACGAGCAGAAATTAACATGAGTAGGGCTCAAAATCCTTATGCCTTCCTAAGGCCAGAACATAATTTGCACTTTACTGAAAAAAAATACAAACGAATGTGCATTGTCTGTTTAATATACATATGCTGATTTTTACTAATCAAAATGTTAATATTATTTGATTTATTAAAGTTATAAAGTAAAAACATAAATATTTTTTCATTAAAGTGCAAATTATGTTCTAGCCTTGGGAAGGCATAGGGGATTTGAGCCCTACTCATGTTAATTTCTGCTCGTTTTGAGTTTGACTCGGTTATTTATTGTAATTTCTGCTCGTTTTGGGTTTCATTTATTTATCGATGCTGATTGGTAGTAGTTTTGCGCTTGGTAGATTATTTGATTTTATTTTTACTCATTTTTGGTTTAATGGAGTTCTTTACTTTTCTTTGAAAAACTTATTTTGTGGAAAAAGTGTTTTTTAATTAATAATAATAATGAAACATTCGAGCCCTATGACCTTCACTATAGGCAACGCTATAGTGTTGCCTCTGATTTAAAATCAACTAGACCCATCCTTTATATAACTTTGTATTATAATTTAAACTCTTACTAGGCTGCTAGCTACCGCTGCCACCCAGATATAATTAACTAGATTGATGCTTAATATTAGTCTAGTGGAGTGCTTTGTAGTTCAATTACTATAGGCTATAGATCTTTCTTTAATATATTATCATGAACTATATCCATTTTTTATGTAAGACCCACTTTCAGCTTTCTAAGGTTCATGTGTTCTGATTCTAAACATGTAATGTACAATCCTTTAAGAGGGCCTATCCCAGATTTAACTCTCAATCACTCTGACTATCTGTCTTGGCTTTTTTCTACAATTGTCAGTCTGATCTGATCTGTTCTCGGTCTGATCTGATCTATTCTTTGTTTGATGTGAAATTACAAACAGGAAAAAGCCTTTGGCTTTTTCTTAATTGGAATGGTAAGAGACGACTTGGCTACAACTTACGATTATTAGTTCATTGATCAATCTTTAAATTGAAGTAAGCTGGGTTTCGTAAAAAAGTTGATTCTATTTTAAGATTAATTTGTTTTAATTACAAAAGGTTTTTAACCCCATTAATTTCCTTTAAATTGAGCCATTGAACAACTCTCTACGATGTTCTAGTGCCAAGTTATCTGTGCAGAAGAAAAAAAAAGAAAAAAGATGCTGTTTAGGCAGAATGCTGTATTAGCTACCACTTTTTTTTCAAGCCAATATATTGCCATTATTGTTCAAGCCAAGGGGCAGAAAGTTCCCTATATAGGGGTTTCGGACTAAGTGGCTCTAATAGTGTGCTTTTTGTTTTGATCTGACTGTATTTTTAGGAGTTAAATGCTATTACATTTCTTAACACTGGAAGTGATCGTCTCTTACTAGGTCGTTTGTTACTAGCTACCGCTGCAAACTAGATTTTGTAAAAAGTGATTGTATTTAAAAAAAAATTTGTTTTTAATTGACAAATGCAATAGAACACTTTTAATTTCCGTTCGAATGACCCCTCTCGCGACATTCTAGGACCACTGAATCTGTATGATCACCCCTGGGGAAAAAAATAAACACGCATCCGTAATCTTTCGTCTGGCAAAAAATTCAAAATTCTACGTTTTTGCAGATAGGGGCTTGAAAACTCTTTAGTAAAGTTCTCTGATACTCCGAAGCTGATGGTGTGATTTTCCTTAAGATTCTATGAATTTTAATGTGTTTTTGCTACTTTTTTCGAAAACAAGCAAATTTTCTCAGGATCGTAACTTTTGATGCTTAAAGCGGCGTTCACAAGCGTGTCTAGCTATAATTCCACGTCTAGACACGTGTCTAGCCAGAATCCAATGTCTAGGCAACGACAGTTCACATGTGAAATTCGGTGCTTGGCTAAAACTACAAATTTAGTTTCAAATTGTCATTTCTATCCAATCAACAGAGCTTATGCGGGCAAAACGTTCAAATATTATAATCCTTATTTTTACTGTCACAAGCTAATGGATGAAATAAGCAAAACAATTGCCTTAGTGTGCTTCATTATTATGTCTCGTGTTGCATATTTGCCTAAAATGAAAAAAACAATTATTGAGAAAAAAAAAATTTAATTTCAGTTTACAAATGTAAACGAAAATGATGAAAATAGTGGATCTTGACACATTCTGATCGGCTGTATTCAAAAATCCTAGACATTGAGCTCTAGAGTCTAGAACTCAATATCTAGCCAAGCGCCTTGTCTAGCGTGTCTAGCTAAGCGCCGAATTTTACTTGTGAACGGTCGTTGCCTAGACATTGGATTCTGGCTAGACACGTATCTAGACATGGGATTCTAGCTAGACACGCTTGTGAACGCCGCTTAAAACTGAACTATATATTTAAAATCACCATAAAAATATGATTATTTTGATATATTTATTGGTATCAAAATTCTGTTTTTTAGAGTTCCGGTCACTTCAGGTGAGTCGCTCTTACTATAAAGTTCGTTACCACGAACTGTTTGAAAGTCTCTGTATCGGCCCTGCTATATGGTGCTATATCAAGGCTCGATCTCTCGGTCCCGTATTACCAAGCAAATTTCAAACTCATTGCACCACCTACAGAACGACAGTTGACTAACCATGTCTGTTATGATTACTTTTCAAAATTTCACGTAAAGGGCATTTTTTGTACCGCTATCGTTTGAAGCTAAAATCGGTGTCCAAAAAAAGCTACAAATGCCGGGCCCTTTCGCTCCAATAATGGCTCTGGATAAGCATGGATATGCATGGCAATGATCCAAATATTATTAAACACTGGAAATGCTTTTGCGCTTGTATTCTCCCATTCAACGCTTTAGTCAGTTCAGGATACATTTTTATCGCTTTACCTTGAAAAAAACATTAAAAATGGGCCCTAAAACTTATCTAAGGACACTTAACGGACCGTCGGCGTGTTGAGGCGTAGGCAACGACACGCACGAATGTTTCTCGACTGTGGCACCGAAAATCACTATGTAGCACGCAAATTGGGGCAATTATGGCAACTTAGGAACTGATTGTTGTGGCAGCGCTGTTGCTTTTTTATAGGAAATAAAAGAAATAGAGGAGTATTCTAGGGCAGGGACACTTTTTGATTTTACAGGTGTTTATAATTTTCTTTCTGGTTATAACAATAATAGCTGATTCACTCGCATAAATAATTTCTCTTGACTAAAACCTGAGTGTCTTCTAGACTAGGCCAAGGTTTGACAGATAGAAAAACATTGAACCACTTCTGATCTAGTGATTGACCTGTCCAGGATGAAACTTGTTATTGAAGTAATTCTTATGTCAAAAGGTGCAGGAAAATTGTAGTCAATAGATATTCTAGGTGTTTCCTTTCTCATTCACTTTTGTAGAAATAGACCTAGGATGTAGCCTAAATAATTTATAGGCTATCAGTAAATTTTTTATAGCCTAGGCTAACTGATTCCTTCCTAACATGTGTTGCTATTGTTCTGGTTATTTGTCACTGCATTGATTTGAAGAAAATAGTGGGCCACATGTACATCTAGATTAGGCTAGGCTGTTTTCCTCTGTTGGGTTATGTTGTTGATACAATCTCCAAATCCCTGGTAAACAGGCATTTTAGGTTAAAAGACAGTAAATTTGCAGGTG
Source organism: Artemia sinica (assembly GCA_027921565.1). Classification (NCBI taxonomy): domain Eukaryota; kingdom Metazoa; phylum Arthropoda; class Branchiopoda; order Anostraca; family Artemiidae; genus Artemia; species Artemia sinica. Next base: position 49,375,513 of record CM051263.1, on the reverse strand, counting down.
GCACTATAATTTGGTAAAATTCTACTTTAGCTACTTTTGACTATTTTGGAAAAGGGTTAGGTTAGGAAAATGAAACTTTCAGGGATGGGTCTACAGGCTAAAGTATAGGTAAATTTTTTGTTGTTTGTATTATTGACTTGTGAATAAAGTAAACATACCACTTGATGTCTTTTTGGTAAAATTCTACTTTAGCTACTTTTGACTATCTTGGAAAGGGGTTAGGTTAGGAAAATGAAACTTCCAGGGATGAGTCTACAGGCTAAACTATGCCATGGAAAGGTACTTAGAAGTATCTACCTCCACTCCTTCTCCCTGTAGAGGGTCCTGACCTTTGATGACCTTTAAAAAACTGTGAGTTATAGAAGTGAAACCTTGCAAAATAGATCTTTTGCTTAAATAAAGTACAACAAATTTTTTTTGGCTTAACAACTTTGCTCAATCCCAATTTATAAGGTTTTAAAGATATGAAATAGATTTCCTAAATTTTGGAAATAAAACCTTGATATGGCTTAAAATTCTGCTCAGATAACTGAAATTGCATTTTCAAAGCTAAAGCCAGAAAAAAAGAAACTGATAACTCAAAATTAAGGTAAAATGTTGTTTTGTCAAAATTTTAATCGGTATAGACCTGTCATGTAGACAAATTTCAGGACCCTCTAGAGGGAGAAGGAGTAGATGTAGGTAATTCAAAATACCTTCCCAGGACATACTTTGGCCTGTAGACCCATCCCTGAAAGTTTCATTTTCCTAACTTAACCCCATTCCAAGATAGCCAAAAGTAGCTAAAGTAGAATTTAACTGTCTCTTTTATGCTCTTTCCAAATATAATAATTGTTTTTGTCAGAAACAAATTTTACCCCCACCCCTATATATACCAATTCAGGGTATATATTTGCACATTAGGGGGGTGGGCGTAATTTGATTTGTGGTGTAAATGAGAGGTAACTTTAAACTTTCCCACCAGCCCTCCCCCTAATGTGCAAATATATATCATGAATTGGTATATATAGGGGTGGGGTAAAATTCATTTCTGACAAAAATGATAATTATATTTAGAAAGAGCACAAAAAAAGGCATCAAGTGGTATGTTTACTTTATTCATTAGTCAATAATATGAACAACAAAAAATTTACCAAAGTATGTCCTGGGAAGGTATTTTGAAGTACCTACCTACACTCCTTCTCCCTTTAGAAGGTCCTGACCTTTCATGACCTTTAAAAATCTATGAGTTATAGAAGTGAAACCTTGCAAAATAGATCTTTTGCTTAAATGAAGTACAACAAAATTGTTTTCAGCTTCACAACTTTGCTTAATCCCAATTTATAAGGTTTTATAGATATACAAATACACTTCCTAAATTTTGAAGATAAAACATTGATATGGCTTAAAATTCTGCTTAAATAACTGAACTTGCATTTTCAGAGCTAAAGCCAGAGAAAAAGAAACTGATAACTGAAAATTAAGGTAAAATGTTGTTTTGTCAAAATTTCAATGAGTATAGACCTGTTGTGTAGATAAATTTCAGGACCCTCTTGAGGGAGAAGTAGAGTAGGTACTTCAAAATACCTTCCTGGGACATACTTTAGCCTGTAGGCCCATCCTTGAAAGTTTCATTTCCCTAACCTAACCCCATTCCAAGATAGCCAAAAGTAGTTAAAGTAGAATTTTACCCAATAGTTTAGTTAGGATGAAAGTGAAAATTTCATTTGATGCCTTTTTTATACTCTTTCATGATACAATAATTGCTTCTGTTGCAAATTGCATCTTGAGCCCATATAGCGACCCTGAAGGTATTTCATTTTTGTAACCACACAAAGAAGTTATCAACACTAATTAAGTTATTGAAAAGTGTTAAAAACATATCACTAGTTTATAAATAAGTTGTTCAAGAGTAATATATTCCAAAAATACTTATTTATAACAATTCAAACCTCATTTATTAGGCAACTCAATTCAAACCATTTTCTTACCATTTCAAGTTTTTCAAATGCTATTGACAAAAGTAGCACTGAATTTTACAATTTGAAACCTTGATGTTGACAATTCAGGGAATATATTTGCACATTGGGAGGTGAGTGGAGAGGGGGAGGGGTAAAGTTCAAGGTAAATTTGGAGTGGGCCATATAATTTAGCTAGGATGAAAGTGAAAACATCATTTGATGCTTTTTTTTATGCTCTTTCATAATTCATATAAAATACCTTTGGGCCCCTTTTAAGGGCTCAAGATACAATTTGCAACAGAAGCAAGTATTGCCTTATAAAAGTGCATAAACAAGGCATCCAATGACATTTTCACTATCATCCTAGCTCAATTATAATACCACCTGCAAATTTACCTAAAAGACCAGTGATTGACTGACTCAAATTAGGCTATAGACTAGGCCTACAAGCATATAACCTTAGTAGTCTACTTCAACCCCCTTGCTGCTTTTCAGTCTGTTTAGAAGGCTACTGGCAAATATGGAGCAGTTTAAATTACTAAGAAGGTGAACAAAACACTCATGCTCTTTCTGAATATAATAATTGCTTTACTCAGAAATTCAACTTTAAGCCCATCATGGACCCTGAAAGATGATACGTTATTCTCTTATATTTAGCCATATAAAAGGGTTAGAAACAACAATTCTTACTTCATAATATGCAGTATAATTGTTGTAATACATTCCAACTGGAACTTCACTATACTAGAATTTACTAAAAAAAAATCTGCATTGTCAGTTGAATATACGTATGCTGATATTTATTCCTTATTAATTAAAAAAAAAACTTTTTCCACAAAGAAAAGTAAAGAACTCCATTAAACCAAAAATGAGCAAAAATAAAATCAAATATTCTACCAAGCGTGAAACTACCACAAATCAGCATTGATAAATAAATAACCCAAACAAACAGAAATTACAATAAATAACCCAGTCAAACTCAAAACGAGAAGAAATTAACATGACTAGGGCTCAAAATCCCTATGCCTTCCCAAGGCCAGAACATAATTCGCACTTTACTGAAAAAATATAAATGTTTTTACTTTTGTAACTTTAAAATCAAATAATATTAACATTTGGATTACTAAATATCAGTATATGTATATTAAACTGACAATGCACATTCTTTTGTATTTTTTTCAGTAAAGTGAAAATTATGATCTGGCTTTGGGAAGGCATAGGGATTTTGAGCTCTACTCATGTTAATTTTGGCTTGTTTTGAGTTTGACTTGGTTATTTATTGTAATTTTTGTTTGTTTTGGGTTTCATTTATTTATTGATGCTGGTTTGTGGTAGTTTCATGCTTGGTAGATTATCTGATTTGTTTTTGCTCATTTTTGTTTTTTTCCTTTTCTTTTGTTTACTTTTCTTTGAAAAACTTATTTTGTGAAAACATTTTTTAAAATAATTTCTGTTTGTTTTGTATGTACATAGTCTTTTCAGGGAAAAAGAAAATAATTCTTTAAATCTTTTTGTTTTTTTAAGACTTTATAGTTTGGCCTGCTATTTGTGTGCTGGAGAATTTTTTTTAGCAATTTTTAACAACATACACCCTTTTAAAAATCTGGACACATAGTAGTGTTTAATTTAGTTGCATACCTCCTCTAGTTGACCTGAAATAGAAAACTTGATACCATTCACAAAAAAATATGTTTTCTTCCTTTGATAGGTTGGATACACTTACACTATTTTGATTTGGTTAAATTTTAAGAGCAAAAGTAGCCCCAAAAGTTTGAACCTAATACCCTCAGTTGCTCTTAGGATATTGTTGAGATGCCTTATTGGGAATTAGTAGTAACACAGTGCATTTTGGTTTAATCTTAAGGCAACATTCAGTTTTAAACATAATGGGCAAATGGGAGGGTGGGCGTGGGAGGGGGACTAGTTGCCCTCCAATCATTTTCGACTACTAAAAAGGGCACTAGCCCTTTCAATTTCCAATTGAATGAGCCCTTTTTGAGTTTCTATGACAACTCTTTCCATAAACACCTTATATGCCCCAAGAGCATAAATTACAACTCTTGCCCTGAGGGCTGTGAGGGTGTTGTCATCCTCAAAGACCTAATTCCCAGGACTTTCAACTACATTAAAAAAATGGCTAGCTAAAATTTTGATTGGATGTGTTTGGGGAAATGGCGAGTGCAAGAGGGGTGTTAGTTGCTCTCCAATCACTTTCAACTATTAAAAAGGCACTAGGCCTTTCAATTTCCATTCAAATGAGCCCTTTTGAAGTTTCTATGACAAAGCTTTCAATAAAAACCTTATATGCCCCCAGGGCATAACTTACAACCCTTGCCCAGGGTGGGGGGGGGGTGTCATCCTCAAAGAGGTAATTTCCAGAACTTTCAACTTGGTTGAAGAAAATTGCTATCTCAAAATTTTGATTGGATCTGTTTGGGGAAATAGTGGGCATGAGAGGGGGGTTAGTAGCCCTCCAGTCACTTCTGACTATTTAAAAGGGCACTAGCCCTTTCAATTTCCAATTGAATGAACCCTTTTTGAAGTTTCTACTACAACACTTTCTATATAAACCTTATATGCCCCAGGGCATAACTTACAACCCTTGACCTGAGGGCTGTGAGAGGGTTGTCATACTCGAAGACATATTTTTCCGGACCTTTCAACTACGTTGAACAAAATGGCTATCTAAAAATTTTGATTGGATGTGTTTAGGGAAATGGTGGGCATGAGAGGGGGGCTACTTGCCATCCAATCACTTTCAACTATTAAAAAGGGCACTAGCCATTTCAATTTTCAATCAAATGATTCCTTTTTGAATCTACAACAACACTTTCTATATGGCTATCTCAAAATTTTGATTGGATGTGTTTGGGGAAATGGTGGGTGTGGCAGGGGTGTTAGTTATCCTCCAATTACTTTTGACTATTAAAAAGGGCACACTCCCTTCTAATTTCCAATAAAATAAGCCCTTTTTGAAGTTTCTACAACATTACTATCTATAAAAACCTTATATTCCCCCAGGACATAACTTACAACCCTTGCTCTGAGGGCGCTGAGGGGGTTATCATCCTCAAAGACCTAGTTTTTAAAACTTTAAACTACATTGAACAAAATGGCTATCTAAAAAGTTTGATTGGATGTGTTTGGGGAAAAGCTGGGTGTGAGAGGGGGGTTGGTTGCCCTCAAATCACTTTTGACTATTAAAAAGGGAACTAGCCCTTTGAATTTCCAATCAAATGAATCCTTTCAAGTTTCAACAACAAAGCTTTCAATAAAAACCTTATATGCCCCCAGGGCATAACATACAACCCTTAACCCTGAGGGCTGTGGGGGGAGTATCATCCTCAAAGATATAATTTCCTGACCTTTCAACTACTTTGAACAAAATGGGTATCTCAAAATTTTGATTGGATGTGTTTGGATAAATGGTGGGCATGGAAGGGGTGTCAGTTGCCTTCCAATCACTTTCAACTATTAAAAAGGGCACTAGCCAGATTAAAAAGGCATACTATTAAAATCAACTATTAAAAAGGGCATACATTGTACCCACATCAATCTTTAATATAAAACTGTCAAGCCTTCCAATCACTTTTGACTAGTAAAAAGGGCACTAGCCCTTTCAATTTCCAATTGTATGAGCCCCTTTTGAAGTTTTTATGACAATGCTTTCTATAAAAAACCTTATATGCCCCCAGGGCATAACTTAAAACCCTTGCCCTGAGGGCTGTGGGGGGGGGGTGTCATCCTCAAAGACCTAATTTCTGGAACTTTCAACTACGTTGAAGAAAATGGCTATCTCAAAGTTTTGATTGGATGTGTTTGGGGAAAAGGTGGGTGTGAGAGGGGTATTAGTTGCCCTCCAATCACTTTTGATTATTAAAAAGGGCACTAGCCCTTTGAATTTCCAATTGAATGAGCCTTTTTTGAAGTTTTTACAACAATGCTTTGTATAAAAAACCTCATATGCCCCCAGGGCATAACTAACAACCTTTGCCCTGAGGGCTCTGGGGAAGTGTCCTCCTCAAAAACATAATTTCTATCTGGAAATCAACTATGCTGAACAAAATGGCTATCCCAAAACTTTGATGGGATGTGTTTGGGGAAATGGTGGGTATGGAAGGGGTGTTAGTTGCCTTCCAATCACTTTCACCTATTAAAAAGGGCACAATTCCTGTCAATTTCCAATTGAATGAACCCCTTTTGAAGTTTCTACAAAAATTCTATATATAAAAACCTTATATGTCCCCAGGGCATAACTTACAACCTTTGCCCTAGGGGCTCTGGGGGGTTTGTTATCCTCAAATAAATAATTTCTAAGATTTTCAAGTACATTGAACAAAATGGCTATCTCAAAACTTTGATTGAATGTGTTTGGGGAAATGGTGGGTGTGAGAGGGGGGTTAGCTGCTCTCCATTCACTTTCGACTATTAAAAAGGGCACAAGCCCTTTTAATTTACAATCAAATGGGCCCTTTGTGAAGTTTCTACAACAACACTTTCTATAAAAACCTTATATGCCCCCAGGGCATAACTGAGGGGGCTTGATCATCCTCAAAGACCTAGAGGGCTCTGAGGGGGATTATCATCCTCAAAGACCTAATTTACAAAACTTTTAACTATGTTGAGCAATATGGTTATCATCCTCAAAGACCCAATTTCCAGAACTTCCAACTACCTTGAAAGAAATAGATATCTCAAAATTTTGATTGGTTGTTTTTGGTGAAATGGTGGGCATAAGAGGGGGGTTAGTTGCCCTCCAATCACTTTCGACTGCTAAAAAGGGCTCTAGCCCTTTGAATTTCCAATCGAATGGGCCCTATTTGAAGTTTCTACAATAAAGCTTTCTACAAAAACCTTATATGCCCCAGGGCATAACCTACAATCCTTGCCCTGAGGGCTGTGGGGGGAGTGTCCTCCACAAAAACATAAGTTCTGCCTGGACCAGCTAAGATGCCCTCCTCAAGATTTCAAATTCCTTCAGTACGAAAAGAACTAAAGATTTTGGCAATACTGAACAATGTTGCCACGTACCAAGACACAGGAAGAAGATGAAGTACAAAACTACAGATTTCTGTCTTCACTGGGGCAGATAAGACGGGGGTGTTGGAGGTACTCCTGAGTCGGACTTACCCCAGTTCACCCTGGATTTATCGCAAGAACATGAATTTTCTTTTTACTTTAAGAATGTAAAAATCATGGTGATGTTACTGAAACAATTGATGTTTCAGTAACATCACTTGAACTTCTAAACTTGTTTTGCCTTTCAATAATGATAGCAATAGGGCCAATTGTTCCATACTTTGATGTTACTGAAACGTTAACCCAAGGCGGGAGAAAAAAAAGCACTTACAATAATAAAAATGGAGAGATCTTGTATCCCCTTCTTATTGGATGAGCCATAGGAGAGACAGCAGCAAAAAAAAAATCACAGATGGTGTGCGAGTAAGAAACGCTTCAACAACAATTTACTGCAAACTAGGAGTCCATAACTAGTTGACTGAACAAGAGCCAAATGACATAATTTAGGATTATATGCAAATAGAAGTAATAAAAACTAGATTAACAAGCTGAAGAGAAGCAGTAGAGGCTTTTGTGATAGGAGGCTGAACAAGTGTCATACTTATATCCTCATTAAATGAAAGGCCAGTCTAAGAATACACATCTACAAATAAAGAAAAAGCATTGATTACTACTGTTACAATCGAATTCCAGATCTCTTCCCTGAAATCCCTGGATATGCACTCCTGGGCCAAAAAAAATTTGTAAACTGTAGCAAATTGACAATACAAATCAACCATTGGTAAAAAAAAAAAAAAAAAAAAAAAAAAAAAAAAAAAAAAAAAAAAAAAAAAAAAATTGAGTAAGTGTAGTAATACCCAATTTCTAGACATGCTATTAAAATATGGATTAAGAGTGGATCTAGGAAGGAAACTAGAGACCCCCCCTCCTTTGAGAGCAAGGACTGACTCCTGGTTTGCATCATGTTGTCTATTTTAGGACCAAAATGGGAAAATATGTTTTCTGAATACAGAGCTTTTCTATAATGGGGATATAACTTTCCGATTGAATAAGGTTAAAAACTTCTTTGTTTCTCGAATTCTACAACGAATTGACGTCGGCTTCAACAAAATGAAGCCATAGGTACTTTCGAAGACCATACTGCCTTTCCATGACGATAAATAACAGTTTAAACAGGGATAACTCATTTTATTAGACAGTGAACAAACAAAAATACTGGATATTTTGGTCACATATACAGTGACCGTCATCAGCAGGAAAAAAAAAAAACATAAATGTCATCAGCAGTATGTGTGATCAAAATGCCCAGTATTTTTTGACTGTTTTTGTACTGGCTGCTTACTTGCACTTGGGTCAGGGCAACGGCTGCGAGCCTTACCTAGCATCTAATAGTTCGTCAACGATTGAGCCCCATCTTTGGCGGTCTAGGATCCATTCCTGAGTTATTTTGAGCCAGTTCTTGTCCCATCATCGACCAAAGTGGCGAAACTCCCCTTTGGGTTCGAGGTAAGCTTAGACGCAGGCAAGCCACGTTTTGCGTTGTTCCCCTTGGCGTTTTGTCCAGCCGGGAAGAGGCTGGCAATAAAGGGCTTTTTTTGGTCAGGGCCTCAGGTGGTCGGAGTTGGATGTGCCCATTGCAGACGGTATTAATTACTGACCTGATGTCAAGGTGCTCGGAGCATGATCGACTGAGATCTGCATTGCTCATTCTGTTGGTTTGTCTGACGCCGAGGATCTTCCTAAGGCAAGAATGGTCAGAAACTTTCAGATCATGTACCTCCGATGCTTTCAGCGTCCAAGACTCGCATCCACATAGGAGGACCGATCTGACGAGTGCCTCGTAGATACGGATCTTTGTTTGCAGCTGGATTTGACGCTTTTGCCATAGAAAAGAGATGGGCTGGGCAAACAGTTTTACCGCGGATGCCATTCGAGTGCGGACTTCGTTCGAGCTTCTTCCGTTGCCGTCGATCAGAGATCCTAGATACTTGAATTTTCCCACCAGCTCAATTTCGTCTTGTAGGAGATAGATGGACTCTATTGGCACATAGACTGTATCGGCATTTGCAATGGCTAATAAAAGGATTTATCTATATTTGAACTGTTATTTATCGAAATTGAAGCCAAGCTCCTGTTTGTATTAATTTCTGTTTGTTTTAAGTTTGGTATGTTTATAATTTAATTTCCATTTGAAAGTGATTCCAATTTATCCTTCTTTATTTTTACATGGAAGATACTAAGTAAAGGAGAAATCTAAATTATCCGAGTAGCTCAAAATACTTTCTAATACCAATTAATGTTATTTGATGAGTTCTAAAGTGTAAAATTATAGTAACTGAGGTAAACTAAGGTGTGGCAGTTACCACAAATTTGAATCACTTTACTTTAATCAACATTACTTCATTGAATCATTCCTAATTTGCTAATACTAGCACCCAATTGACAATACGCTTAAAAGCAGAGGGAATAAGATTGATTCAAATTTTCTGTTTTGCAGTCATGTATTGTTGTATTGTATCGGATTAACGACGCTTCTTTACTACTTACGCCCTTGGGTCGGCCCTGCAGTTTGTTCTTACAGCCGGGTAAGTCCTCTGGATCCCGCATTACCAAGCTGAGGTCAAACCCACTGCGCTACCATAGGACTTGGCACACAACTAGATTTTTTATTCAACCATTATGCATTCAAAATTAATAACTTGATTATTTATAATGATTTGCAAAGAAAAGAGTGGGAAATATTAGAGCGAGATAGAAAAACGGGGGAGGGGATAAATCATGGAGAAAGAGAGAGCGGAAGAGACAGTCAGACAAAACAAAGGAGTGTCAAGTTGAAGGAAAAGAAGCAAACAGAGAGGAATAGGAGAAAATACAATTAACCAGGGGGCAGCAACAAGATTTCAATATGAAAAAAAGTGGAGAAAATCCACACACACAAAAAAAAACATTGTGTTTTACGCATGACAAGTAACCTGCTCTTGACCAAGAATATTAATTATTGGCTTAAAGTAAAGATTCTAAGTGACTAGATTAATTTATTTAGAACGTAGGCCTATCTATTTTCATATGATGGTTTACATGCAAGCATGTAGAACAGGGTGGGGTTATTTTTAGCTTCAACTCTCACAAAATGCTCAGTATTCTTCCAATTTTTTGTTCAATTTACCTATTTAAATCTTTCTGAGACATCACACATAAAAAAAATAAATTGTTGCATGTGCCATGGATGGGCTTTAAAGCTTTTTGTTGCTGTCTATAAAGCTCTAGCCTTGGCTTTATCTCATCTTTTGTGAATATCTGCTGGACAATTTTCTCTATTCTGATATGTTCTCTGTTGAGGTATTTGTGATGAAAGGTTTGAAACTCTATTCCTCTGTTATTGATTCTCACTTCTAGTTGTAATTGCATGCAGACCTGATCTTCAGGAGTTGGCTTGAGATTTTATGCAATGCCACTATTTTTTAATTTTTCCAGGAGGGAAGGGGGCCATTCCTTGGCAGATGTGAGGAGATCTTGCTTTAGTATTGCTAATTTCAAAAACTTCAGATTAAATAATGCCTTCCTACTACCCTCTGGGGGCCAATGATGACTGATTGCCATAAAACAACTATACCCACAAAGGCTTTGTATTATTTTTCTGAATACTTGTGTCTGTCAACAAATCTATCTTTTAGTTGAACTCAGAACACGCTATAAAGATGATCACAAATGGTATACTGGCTGATGGTTCCTGGGAATTGAAAGTGTTTGTTACAGACCTTCAACTTGATAGATCGCTACGTGTCAAAGGAGACGTTCACATTGGAGGAGTCATGTTACGATTGGTGGAAGATCTTGGTAAGATTGTTAACACATCAAAGGTTCCATATAATTAAGAAACTTTTTTAAGCCTCCAGTAAATTCAAAAGTTTATTCTCTAAACTTTTTTTTTTATTAGACTAGCGTGTGTCAATGAGTTAATGGATACAAATCTGTGAATAAGTATTTAAACGTATCTTGGTTTCGCTTTAGATGCAGTAGGCTATTCATTGTCATAGTAATGCCTTTAGCTCAAAATCATCATGAGTTGGGAAATCCCTCCTCCTCCCGCTCCTCACAAGGAAGTTGTAAGAAATGCAGTGTGTGCGTAACTTAACCCTCGTGTAACTGAACCGTGATAACTAATGCCTTGTGCAACTGAAATTCTGTTTAACTCGACCCCGTCTAACTGAACTCCAGTTCCACTGAACTCCTATGCAACTCAACCCCATTTAACTGAACTCTTTCTTAACTCAATCCCCATTGCCTGAACCCCTGTGTGAATCATCCCCATTTAATTGGACCCTCGTTCAAAGAAAGAAAGAAAAGACAATTCTGGGTTAATACCTATAAAGTAGTTTCAGCGAGAAACTTTTACAGTAAAGATGAATCTAAATAATAAGTATCCTTCATGAATTAGCATTAACGGCAAACTTTTCTTACGAGGCAGTGATTTTTTGACATGTTTTCAAGGTTTTGGCTACTGTAGGTCGTGGTTTTCTCTGTCCTAGGGTGCAGCTGTTGTTGCAACCATGGGATTTGAGTGTTTTCGGGCCCTTGGTACTACAATTTTCGCTAATTTTTAAATATGTAAGACAGGCGGATAAATTGTTGTTCCTTAGTGGGGTAGGAGGAATAGCTTTGTATTGAATCAGCATAAAATAAAAAAAAAACGCTTATATAAGAATTAACCCATAAATAAAGACAATTTTATTCAAGTCAGTTTTTATCACTTCCGACAAAACGGGCTAAATTGTATTTTCTAGTTATATTGCAGACTTGAGGAAGTTTGAGCGGAATGCGGTTGATTTGAATGTGCGTTCAGTCAAACATGGTTGGTTTAAAGCAGGAGGGGGGGGTTGATTTGCATGAGGATTGAGTTAAATGAGGTTTGAATTCCACAGAGGTTGAGTTGAATGTGGTTTGAATTAAACGGGGGCTTTAGTTGCATGAGGGTTAAATTGAATGAGGGTTAAGTTCAATGGGATTGTTTTCTGTGGATATTGGGTTGTATCAGGGCTGAGTAGCATTGGCGTTCAGTTAAACGGTGGTTGGGTTAAACGTTGGACCAAGCATAAAAGTTATGTAATATACGATATAAGTGGCAGTTAGGATTTAGCCTAAGTAGTCCTCATTGAAAGTATACCATGTCCTATCCCAATAAGTCATCTGTCTGGGTACTTTGAGGGGTTGATTTGCGCAGGGGGGTGATGTACATGGGTGTTGAGTTGCACGAGGGATCAGTTAAACAGGGTTCGAGGCTAACGAGGGTTCAGTTGCAACGAAACGCAGAAACACTCCTTAAAAGTTGTATAAAACTTTTATATTTGAATAAATATGTAACTTTTCTTAGATCAAACGATCAAAGAGTGATCCCCAGCTTTCTTGTTCAGGAGTTTTCACCCGACCGAGGTGGGTTATCCAAGAGAGATCTTTGAAGAAATGAAGTTGGGGTGTTTGAGTGGCACATTCGATCGGGAGATCATCAGCTCCCTGGATGGACATTTGAACTTGATCATCCGTACATCAGATTACTTTTCACTTTCCAAAAGATTTATCTTTAGGGGCAGAGAGGCTTTGTTGTTGGATCATTGGGTTTTGGGATGGCTATGTGTGTCGTGGTGTCTTCGGCAAAGTAATATATAGGACTTGCAAGGTTGTCTCCTATGTTATTTGTGTAGTGAATGAAAAGCAAAGGTCCCAAGATACTACCCTGGGATACCTGTCTTTATTGGATATTCGTGGGAAGTGCATCGTCAAGAACAACCTGTAGTGAGCGATCAGAAAGAGTAGTGAAGCTCTGTTACTTTTAAAAGAGATCCATTGAAACTTAAGCGTAAAGTTTCTTTAGAAGGCCACGATGCCATACTCGGTCGAAAGTTTTAGTGATGTCGAAAGCTAATAGCCTAATGTCATATCCTTTTGCTATTAAATAAAAAAAAAACTTTTTTTTTAACTGAAAGCAAGGAGCGACATTAAAACTTAAAACGAACATAAACTATTCCGTATATGAAAGGGGCTGCCTGCTCCTCAAAGCCTCGCTCTTTACGCTAAAATTTTTAATGCTTTAAAAAGTAGAGTTGTGTAAAAGAGTCAAAGTTTAGCGTAAAGAGTGAGGAATCTATTGCCGGTGAAGCTGCAATGTAGACCGGAAGAAACTATGTGTATCCAGGCATAAAACTAACGTATCTGAATTATCTTTAGGAGAGCTTGAGGAATTAAGTTAAAAATGTTTATAGGGAAGGGGGGGGGGCTTGCATCTCTTCAATCAGTTTGAAAATAACATCTGTAAATTTCTTAGCTAGGTGCTATGCAGAAAATAAATTTTAAACAAATTTTGGCTAGTTCAGTTTTTGGTGCCCCAAACTATGCCAAATTTTATCTTTGTCTTTGATAGACTCGTTACTTATTGGTTATTTAGAAAGGGCAAGGTTGGCCGTTATGGAAGCAAAAATATTTGGAAGATTGGCTGTGTTATGCGTGGCAACAGCAATGGGACCAGCAAGTTCTGTTTTCTCTGATTGACTTAGGCCTACATGGCATGCAGACAGAGAGAAAGGGAGCTCAAAGAAGACAAAAGCTATAGAAATAAATTGCTGTACTGATTCGTGACACCCGAAATAAGCCCGAATTTGGTTGTGCTCGATTGGCTAGCAACTTACTAGGCATGTATACTGGGCCAAATAAGCCTAAGAGGAAAACATATTTTGGAAAAATAATGGGTTGTATTGATTTGTAAAACCCAAAAATGAGCCAAACATCGTTGTTTTCCAACCTACATAACATTTTCAGAGTAAGAAGACTGAACCAAGGAGACCTTAACTAGGAATATAAGTTCTGGCGGAAAAATGTGGTTGTATCGATTCTTAGCGTGAAGAACTCCTTTTTACGCTGATCTACCGTGGGAATTTTGGCCATGTTGAGCCTTCACTTTTTTACACTCACTTGGTCTTGAATTATCAGGACTAAGAGAACCGTCACAGTTGTGCTGGATTTTCGTTATATACTGATATGTTTAATTGGCGATGTCGGTATTATCATATCTCTGATTATTCAGTTGTCAGTTCAAAGAAATTTATAGCATTCATCTAGAATACTAACAAGGAAGATTAGAAACGCTGATTGTCACTTCTTTTTAAAACATTTATTTCTAGAAATGGCAATTGATTGGTCAGATCACGCACTTTGGTGGCCAGAGAAGAATATGTGGTTATCTCGCACCAGGTCAACATTAGATCAGTATGGAGTTCAAGCTGATGCAATCCTATGGTTCACGCCAATGCATAAAATGTTGAAAATTCAACTGCCGGACCTCCGTTCTATTGATTGTCGTGTAGACTGTTCCGTTAAAACGTTTAATGCTGTTGTTACTCTCTGCAAAGAATTAGGTAAGTTCTATCGTTTAAGTGTCTCTTTTCTTAAGCTATATTTTTTTTTAGTTTTGTTGTTTTTGTTTTTCTTTACGAAAAAAAGGAGTGGTTTTAAAACTTAAAATGAGCAGATACTAACTAATGCAAGAAGTCATACTAATGGCAAGTATAGATCACCACGAATGAAGAAATTAAACCTAAAGCACATCGATAAACGCACAGACAAATGTCATGAGTGAAAAAACAAATCTGTAATAAACAAATAGTACAATGAATGAGGAATCACATTGACAAATCATCATGAAAATCTTCAATTACTTAGAGTTACCCAGACTGTTTTTCCTATTTTGATTCAAATATCAATAGTTGAACAACAGTTTGAGAATCATCAGACAATTTTTGAAGCGATCTTCTTTTAGTAAAATATATATGACGCTCAAACATTTTTTTTTCGTGCTTGATCAACTACTGTATGGAAGTCAAAATATCGAATTAAAACTCTATCTTACTTACTTGTACTTGGATCAGGACACAAGCTATGTAGCTCTCCCTGGCGACAGGATCTGGCAGATTGTTGAATTCCACAGGTTATGGTCTTGAGTTAATGGGGCGATAATTTCAAGCCATGAAGGGTCTCATCTGCGACCGTGTCTCCGGAATCCGCCAACTGGCTTGAGGTCAGATTTGACTGTGTTAAGCCAAGTTTTGGCTTGTCCTTAATGTCGTTTCCTCCGATCAGGTGCTGGTTAGCAGCGTAAGCTTTGATTTGTGAAAGTCTCGGCTGGTCTTTGGCAAGCATAGCCGAACCAGGACAGGCGGCGGCGTCGAATGATAGACGTGATGTCATACTTCGGGTTACATCGTCGGCGGATGATCGTATTTGGGATTCGGTCGCTGAGTCGTAACCCAATATGCTCCTCAGGCATGTTTGTTCAAAAGTGTTGAGGGCATGTGCCTCGGTGACTTTTAAGGGCCACGTCTCACAGCCGTACAGTAAGACTGACCGGACTAGGGCATTGTAAATAAGAATTTTTGTTTTCCGGTGGATTTCGTTCCTTTTCCATAGCGGCTTCCACAGCTGTGCAAAGACAGCGGAAGCTGATGCAATGCGGCATTGGATTTGTTCACTACATCCGCCGTTAATGTTAATGTATGATCCGAGATACTTGAATTTATTGACTACTTCAATCTGCCTATGGTTAAGGGTTATAGGGGTAGAATTTATATCCGGGGCGTTTGACATAGCTTTAGTCTTGTCAATATTAATGTTGAGCCCCACTGGGGCAGCAACTTCGGAGACTTTCAGAAGCATTTTCTGGGCTTCGTCAACGGATTTGCCAAGAAGAGCGACATCCTCGGCATAATCCAGGTCAGTGGTACCGAAATCAGGGCTAACCTCAACTCCTCTGAAGTTTAGCATTGTTTTTTTCATTACCCAATCGACGACAAAATTGAATAGTTCGGGAGAGAGTACACACCCTTGCCTCACACCGAATTCAATATCGAATAGCGGAGAAAGTTCTCCGTTCACCTTGATGGAAGCTCGTGTGTGTTGATAGTAAGCCTGAATGAGTCGTATGATCTTATGTGGGGCACAGTCTTCTTCCATTGCCATCCAAGTTCCTCCCCGGATGACTGAATTGAAGGCCATTGTGAAGTCAATGAAGACAGCGACGGTGATTTGTTGATGATTGGCTCTATGTCCAAAAATCTGTCTCAAGCTGAAGAGTTGGTCAATACAGCCCATGCCAGCTTGGAAACCAGATTGGTTGGGGCGGGTTCTTTTGTTGTGGACTTTGCGGAATCGGTTAAGCAGAATCATTGCAAAGATCTTTGCCGCAATGCTCATAATTGAAATCCCTCTGTAATTTTTGTATTCAGTGCGGTCGCCTTTCTTGAAGACAGGCAGTATAACTGAGTCTTGCCATTCCTGGGGAAACCGTTCCTGAGACCAGATTGAGCAAATGAGCTTCTGTAGTTTCTCAGCGAGAATAGGAGCAACTTTGTAGACTTCTCCCGGGATAGAATCTGTGCCTGGCGCCTTATGATTCCTCAGCTTCTTGATTGCCTCTTTGATCTCTCGTATTGGTGAACAATGACGTTGCTGTATGGGGCTTGTTGACTTGGTAGTTAGGAGTTAAGGTTAGGGTTTCTTCGCCGGAGTGCAGTGGCGCTATTGTTGAGGGACGTTTGAGTGGGAGGGATGTTGTGACGTGGGGTTCAGCAGCTTTTGGAAGTGGTATTGCCATCTTTGTGATTATGTCATCTTTTTCTTGACAGAAGAGTTCCATCTTCGCCTCTAACTCCAGTTGAGAACTTATTACTTTTCCCAGTTGCTTCTTCTAGTAGTTGGTAAAGCTTTCTGGTATCTGAATGACTAGCAGCCTTCTGCATATCTGCTGCCACGTCGTCCCAGTAGCGTTGTCTGTCACTGCGGGCGGATTTATGGCATTCTTTTCTCAGTGTTATGAACACTCTGGACTGGGTATTTCTGGTTTGTTGTTACTGGTTTAATAGCTTGATGGTGTCTTCTGAGATCCACTTCTTCCGCTTCCGATTTAGCCCGCCAAGGACTTTTTTAGAGGCGTCTGTTACGGTGTCTCTGATCTTCCTCCACTCGTCTTCTATGTTTATGGTGGTTCAAGTTCAAGTTCTTTATTAATCAATAAAACATTTTTGACAAAACTATCAAATTAATGACCCACAGTGAGAATAACTCGTGTGTGGGTTTAAATACACTCAACAATAAATAAATAATACTATCTCCAGATACTGGAATAAAAAGATTGCTCTTCAACTCTCCGTACGGTAACAACAAACAAAATCCGAATAAAATCAAAATAACCAAATAAATAAAGTGAAATGAGGAGCATCCACCCCAGAAAATAACTCAAATTAATAATTACTGATTAGGTGATTCATTAATCTAATTTTATTATTAACCAACGAATTATTCAAATCTATAAAACTATGAAATTCATTCCAATTATATATAATACTATGCCTTGGTGAAAAACGGGACCTTTCGGATTTTATTAAAGCCTGACGGACAACAGAACTGCCACGGGTCCAATATGCATGCAAAACCTGATTATCATCCTGAAAAAAATTATTATGCAAATAAAAATACTCAGACAAAAGACCTTGAACGTGTTTAATCATATAAAGAACAGAATGGAAAGAAGAGAAAAGATCCAGTGGAAGGATATTTAAAATTTGATACATACTTTTTGTTGACGATTTACCAGGGTAAGAAAACGGGCTAGGCAGGCAATTTTTCAATAGACGCAGAGCTTTATTTTGTTGCCTCTGAAGAGGAAGAATATGAGTTTTAAAAGTATTCAAAAAATAATGGGACAGTAATTTATATATGAATGCACTAGAGAATGATAAAGAGATTTCAGGGCAAAAAAGGCAGAACAAATTTCAGATGATTCATCATTCCAATATTTCTTGCCAGTTTCATTCGAAGATAAATTGCATGGCTTTTAAATGATAAACTTGAATCCAGTATTATCCCGAGATATTTAATATCATCAATTCTTTCAATTTCAATGGGTAGGCCTTGAAAATTAATCATCATAATTTCCGGTGCTGTTTTCCCAGTACGAGAGAAGATGATGAATTTTGTCTTAGTACAATTAATAGTCAATTTATTTCTCGAAAACCAGAAGATAAGCCGCGACAGTGCTGATTCCAACCTAAGCTTCAAAGATCTAGAGTCGGGGCTGCTAACATTGCATGCCGTGTCATCGGCGAATAATATGTTAAGGTCTATATCTTTGATGCTATTACTGATATCATTAACATAGATAAGAAAAAGGAGTGGACCCAAAATAGAGGCTTGTGGGACTCCAACTGACTGAGATTGAGATACTGATGAGGAAGAAGTATCACCTCCGTCTACATACTGATTTCGGTTTTTTAGGTATGACATTACTAAGTCATTAACTGGGCCTCTTATGCCGCAGTTATCTAGTTTAGTATGTAATATTTTATGGGAAATCGTATCAAATGCCTTTTTAATGTCAATAAAAATTGTAGCAGGAATATCACCTTTGTCGAGGGCGTCATGAACAAACTGAGTCATTGCCATAATAGCATGCTGAGTAGAGAGAGACTTCTGGAACCCAAATTGCATTGGACTAAAAAATTTAGATTTCATTAGAAAGCTGACTATACGGTTATATAGGCACTTTTCGAGCAACTTCCCAAATGTAGACAGGATCGAAATCGGCCGATAGTTTGTTGGGTTCTTCGGGTCCCCTCCTTTATACAAAGAGATCATTCTTGCAGACTTGAAACGAGAAGGAAATCTTCCGATTTTAAAACAGAGGTTGAACACATTTGAAAGCTGGTTCTCAATATTTGGTGCTATGCACTTAATCAGATTAGTCGATGACCCATCAATCCCTTCCGAGGATCCATTCTTTAAAAGGTTTGTTGTAAGTAAAAGTTCATCTGGGGTTTCAGGAGTAAGAAAAATGGAGCAATTGTGAGACGGGGGTAGATATGATTGAAAGTCCTCTCCAGTTTCATTATCCAGATGACGGGCCAGGTTGTTTCCAGCAGTTGACGCGGTTTCCTCGCCAATTTTCGCAAAGTGTATATTTAATGCATTGATAACTTCCGATTTCCCTGTAGCCAGTTTAGTTCCATCTTCAGCTAATTAATTCATCAGGAAGATCACGGGTCTTATGCTTTCCTAAGCACTTATTAATTATTTCCCATGTCTTCTTGGGGGACCCTTCTGCTTCAACAAATGCTTCGACGAAGTAATGACTTTTTGCTGATCTTAAAATTTTTGTTAGATAATTTTTGTATCTGCGAAATTCAGCTACTTTAACTTCAGATGGATGCATTAAGTATGCCTTATATAACAGATTCTTATTTTTTATTGATACCAGCAATCCAGGAGATATCCAAAGCTTAATCGGCTTAATCGGTTGGTTCGTTATCGTCGTCCGCGGACAAGATGTCAAAACGGTTAGATAATTGCAAGCGGAACTCTTCTGCGACTGCTTTATCACGAAGACGTGCTACATCGTTTCTCGGAGGAGGTTGCGTTCGTTTCCGGAGGCGAGCTTTATGGTCAGGGAAGCTTTTAGCAGCATATCATCTGAGCCATTCTTCGCTCCTGTGTCGGCTCCACGGTAGGCTCTACAGTTCTGTACAGAGCGTCGTCATCGGGAGGGTATTAGCAAGTAATCCACCTGGGATTGGGCTCTTCCATCTCGAGAGTGCCAGGTGATCCTCTGGGATGGTTTGTGTTCGATCAACGTGTTTGCCAATATAAGATTATACTGTTGGGCAAATTCTACGAGCCTCCTTCCACGCTCGCACCTGTCACCCCATCCAAATCTTCCAAAAGCTCTTTCGCGGTCTGTCTCGCGGCTTCCAACATGGGCGTTAAGATCACCTCCTAGGATGAGTAAATTACGGTTTGGGACTGTTCTCACTGTTATGACTGGGTCAGAGAATCGTAGAACTCGTCAACTGTACTTTCGTCCGTGGCTCTGGTTGGTGCATAGGCTAAGAAGACAGTGATGTTGAACAGGTGACCCTTAAGACGAGCCTCAGCCAAACGAGGTGAGATGAGCCGCCATGCCGTAGCCTCCGACGCATCGCTTGCCGGGAATGCCATAGCCAATGTTGTTTTTTTAATTCTTTCTGCCATTTCCATCGTTTCATGGGAATATATTTAACCGATGGGTCCCCAATCCGACGGCACCCCTTCTGCGTGTTAGACGGCGTCCGCCAAGGTTAGGTTGACAGGGCCGTTGCCACCCTTCTGCCACGGTGAGTCCACGCAGCTGGATTTCTCCCTGAAGAGCTAGGGACGAAGAAGGAGCCTCTGGTGCACCCCAGAGACCCACAACCCTCTATCGATAGGAAGAAAATCTTGTGAAGAAAAAAAAAACCGGTTGTTGTTAACAGCTAAGTGGTGAAAAATAATCTTTTATTTTTTATTTAGCCAATTTTGAATCTTCACGGCCAAACATACTGTAAATATCGTAATTTTACTCTAGCTATTCTTCTGCTTGTTATTTAGCCTCTGCCTATCAGAGTGGAATTCGAACCGCGTATATCTTTCGCTATTCTCTTCATTTGCTTAACAATTGCCGATTGAACAAAAGGGGTCCTTGGTACCAAGCATTTCGACTTTGTTGGTGTTGTTTTCTGTGCTTGCTTAAATATGGTAAATTCATTTCAAGGGCTTTCGTAATGCAGAATTTTTCCTTTTTTCTACACCGGACTTAAGTAGGTCATGGAATGGCTTAACTATTATTTGCTGATTTGAAGAAAAAGTTTTGGCTAGCCTACTTGTGTCAGTTTCTTATAGATTGCCTTATTATTTTTTTCTAATTCTATAAACTAGTATGTATGCCTAGCATGTATAAACTAGTATACATTTTATTTCCTGATTAAAAAAGACGTGTCAAAATAATTAGGCCACAAGACTGTTCAACGCCTTCGATGACTTGCAGTGCGCGGAAGAAGTGCAATATTCATCTAAAAATACGTGCATATTTATTTGAAGCATCTGCCGTACTATAATGCATTCCAATTCTTTCAGTTCTTTCACGCCGCGACAGGGAAGATATTTTCTGATCTAAGAGAATAAACCTAAACCCATGTTATAAAAAAAAAAAGCAAAAACCGTCAGCATTAAGTGTCACCGAACAATGTCAAAAACCATAAACATAAAAATTATAAGTTTTATTAAAATTAGCTTTATGTTTTATTGGACCGAATACGAAATAACTACTCTCGCCTAAACGGCAGAACAGGCATATGTTCGCATTTTCTTTTCCAACTAGCCTATGTTCTGTATGCTAGCCAAGTACTTTTAGCACTAATATCAAATCTTTTTTGACAAAAGAATCGGTTTACTTTCAGAAAATTTGAGGTTAATTCAAAATAAGCTTAGACCTTCATCTGGAATTTAAATTTAATAAATTAAAATTAGGCCTGTTTCGAATTTTTGTCGTGTGGCTCGGTAACTCCGCGCTGTTGCGTTTGTTTTTTATATCGTCACTGTTGCCTAAACGTCATACTTGACGAGTTCAAATTTCCGAAAAAAAGGCCGAAAATCTTTTGCTAATCAGCATTAAAAGTATGGATCAATCTAGCAAGGTATTTTTAATCGCTTCGACCCTCCTGATTTTCATTACTCTCCTAATTCTTCTTTTAAAACAGCTTAGTAATTGTTCTTTGGCAATTAACTCAGAGGTGAAAATATAGTTGCCCACTTACCTTAAAAAAAAAAAAACTCTTTTACAGGCTTGTCCTGCTCCGTGAAAGATTTTACGGGGACTGAATTTCGAATAAAACTTCGACAAGCAATATACAGCTATATACTATAATATAAATAAGAAATATAATAGTAATATTGCATGTATTAGTTAGCTTATATTTAAACTTTAATAATTATTCCTCTCATTTTCGTTCTTTTATTTATAGGGATAAGGCACCCAGAAGAGTTGTCATTTGCAAAACCACTGGAACCAGATGATTTGAAATATAATTACAAAGATAGGAAGCGCACTCATGCAAATGGTTCGACAATAGATAGCTATTTAGCGAACACTAGTGCCTCTACAACAAGGTACAGTTAGAGTACATTTTTCGATATTAATGCACAATTTGGGCTATTGAGAAGGAAACTTGTTAAGAAAACAATTCTTACTTCTTCATATGCAGGAAAATTTTATTTAACACATTTTGAGGGCGCTTCCACTATACCTTATCCCCCCCCCCGCTTCTAATGTCCATATATATGACCTAAATTATATTTTTCCATGCATTTAGCCGTACGTTAATCTTGTTCCATCTTAATACTAGTGGATTGAATCAACGCAGACGAAATCAAGAAACGGAAACTCATATCAGCAGAATCAGCATAATACCATATTGACCATAAATTTTAACTCAAATAAACGTTCTTTTTTGTTTCGTCCATGAAAAACCAATATAATAAAGAACATAAAAACAATTTCTTCTTTTTTTTATTAATGTTTAAATTCACTTTTCCTTCTTATAATGAAATTTGTCTAGTAAAACGATCAGTTAGCTATTCAAGCTATCAATAATCCGCTAAAATATTTTGTGTTCTACACAAGTATCACCAATACATTATCTAATCGATTTTACAATCGAAAGAAAATATATGAAAAATGGGTAGATTTATTTTAATAACACGGTGACAAAAAAAATAATAACAAAAAGTTTGAATTTTTCGGCTTCATATCCGGAAGCCTTTATCAACGGCAAAAGGAATGATTTTAAAATCAATTGGTTTTGAAGTGGAGCTACGTATAGAACAGGAGGTCAACAGAAAACGATTAAATAATGTCTTTAACAACACCGTTTTTCCGTTTAAAAAAAACGTTACTATTCTGTATTTACTTTTGTAAGCACAACTGGAAACATAAAAACCATAAAAAGAGAAATGATGTTCTTATCCATTTCGAATCATGAGAGAGGAGGAGCCGAGCCGAGAAGTTCCAGATCTATAAATGGGCTAGTTTCATCTACTATTTCGTTACTTGGAATTCCACCAACTATGGAGAAGGATATGCCTGCCAAACTGGGTCGTGCCTCCTGTATATAACGGTGAACGTCTTGCATAATGTGACTATGATTAATATACCAACCAACCGAGTTCCTCCATGTCGAATCTGTATGTGTGTCACTGATTTCCTTTTATCTAGTCTTTAACTTGTATATACTTTTGTTTCACAAGCTTTCAGGACAACATTGACAGTTGGCGAAATTGAAGGAACAATGCTTGATGTGCTTCCCAGCATATCCAATTGTCCACTGAAAGGTTTAAACTTTGGAGGGGCATAGTCATGATCAGCGTGGTCATCCAAATTAATTATTTTGCCTTTTGATTCAACAATTAACTCATGCGACACTTTTCGTTGCTTTATTAAAGGAAAAAATTCTTTAGTGCCTGGTCTGTCAAAGCTACGCAGATACTAATTGTCTAGTTCAAAGCCATTTTTCCATACATTTACTACTATAACCCTGTTTTTTTCTGGAGGGTTGAGCTAACAACAACTTTTGTGTCGTCTTTTGTTTGTCCCAGTCTGTAGCAACCTCCTAGTAGGACTCGGATAGGAGTCCAAGATATTGACCCCCAGTTTTCTTGCAGTGATTGGATTTACAACCCTAGTTTCATGCTCTTTGAAGTTTACTTTTTTGTTTGGACACTAAATTTAGTAAGTTTTCTGTTTTGTTTGGACACTTAGTATTTTCCATGCCTTTTAAGGTTCAGTCCGTAAATCTTATATATTTGGGGCTGCAAAGTCTGTAATTAAAGGTTTTTTTTTAACTTGCAGATTCTCATGCGCTTAGAACTTCAAATTCTTCTGATAACTTTCTTCAAACTAGTAATTAATGACCATGGCATATTTCGGACGAAAATCAGCCAAGATTTGCGTCATATCATCACTGAATCTGTTAACTTCGTTCGTAAAATGTTTTGTTAGGATCAATTATTTCTATAAGAAAATGACAGAAAGGGAATGCGGCCAAAACCTTTACAAAAAGCGAAATTTTGGAGAACCTTACCGGCCAGCAAAAGAGAAAAAATTCAAATTTAGGTGAAACTCCAATATTGTACCTGTGAACGATTACGGTGGACAATGCTACCATATTCTTGCTGTTTTGTACTTGGACAATGAGACTTTGGTTGCGTGAGACCTACGGAAACCGAAACGCCATTTACGAATTTTTTTACAGAAAACTTCCCACAATTAACGAATTATAAAAATGCATTAGTTAAAACACTGCGCTGAATGTAC
Source organism: Artemia sinica (assembly GCA_027921565.1). Taxonomy (NCBI): domain Eukaryota; kingdom Metazoa; phylum Arthropoda; class Branchiopoda; order Anostraca; family Artemiidae; genus Artemia; species Artemia sinica. The sequence continues at coordinate 49,351,354 of CM051263.1, read as the reverse complement.
AGACAGCTAAAATATTCAAACTAGAAAGGAGAAATTATGCAGAATAATGAGTGAACCGTTAGTGCAAAAAAGGTCAAGAGTATGGCACTGGACACTACAGTCCCTCCCAGCGACGCTGATCTCCGTTTCATGTCCCTTTCAGCTAGAAAGTGCAATGGGGGGCTAGGGGCCAGCCATCCTGTCCTTTCGAGCAACCTTCCTGTTTACCTCCCTCAGATTTCTCAAGGTACCCATTTAGAGCTGAGTCGAGCTTACAGAGTTGCGCCACTGACCCCCATTCCAAACCAAATAAGCAGCAACATCATGACACGAACCTCTGTCCTCACGGACAATTTATTCCAAGTCTACCGTGCTAACTACTCAGCTAGGACGACTCGGCTAGAACCGTCAGTACAGATGTAGGTTAAACATGTTTCTAAATTATTAAAGCTAGAAATCTAAAAAAATTTCTGAAATATTTTGGAACAATGAGATATAAAATAAGCTTCGAAAAAAAATTGAAATATGACGTCATGATAACAACCTTGCGGTGGCCATATGCCCCTGGTGTTGACTGAGCAAAGCGACTCTGGGAGATTGTGTCAGGCTATGTGTGTAAGTACTGTGGGCCTGAGTGATCCGACAAAAAGCCAGTGCTCTTGTTTTGGTGAAAACATAATTTGGACACAAGTTTCATAAAGCAAATATTATGTTCAATAGCGTTTAGTAAATTAATCTGGATTCATGTTTATCAGATTTATGTTAGTCGTCCTCAGTATCTACTTCAAGTTGTTTATTCTTTAGGAACATTTTGAAAATGCGTTCTGATAACCAGAGATATAAATCCCTTAACCTGACAAAATACCTTAAAAATCTTTTCTTGAGCTTCAGCGTGACGGCTAACCGTTACAAAGACAAAAGGCTCATTAGCAAATTCTCCCAGGGGACTTAACATCATCGAAATCTGCCGCTAAGTTGTAGTTTGACTGTGAAATTTTACTTAAAAGACAGTGAAATTTTACACCCCTTTTGTCGGCGTGCTTGTCAATCAAAGCGGGTGATACCACAAGGAACCCTCAAAGCAGCAATGCTCAACTGATAATTTTTTTGAGCTGATTTCTAGCGGGTGGGCTAGAACATTTTAGGAACTGCCGTTTCCTGAACTTCAAAAAGAAAATGATTTTACGTCCCTTTGTCCGTGAGCTTTTCAATCAAAGCGGGTGATACCACAAGGAACCCTCAAAGCAGCAATGGTCAACTGATAATTTTTTTGAGCTGATTTCTAGCGGGTGGGCTAGAACATTTTAGGAACTGCCGTTTCCTGAACTTCGAAAAGAAAATGATTTTACTTCCGTTTGTCCGTGAGCTTGTCAATCAAAGCGGGTGATACCACAAGGAACTCTCAAAGTGACTGTGCTCAAATGATAATTTTTTGAGCTGAATTTTTAGCGGCTTTCTAGCGGGTATGTTAGAACATTTTTAGGTACTTTTTCCTAAACATTAAAAAGAAAATTCTGCTCTATTTAATCGGAAAAACAAAATTCTCACTCTAATGAAGCAAGTTTCATTAAAACTGAATATCTCTATTTCCAGTACCTTAATAAGAAAATAACGTTCCGCTTCTACTCAAGGTAACTTAAAGGTAACTTGAATAATTCTCATGATAAGTAGTCCAATTTGTGTACATTTAATGTTTGTTGCATTTATTTAAACTATTTATTATGTATTTATTAGAAGCACTTAGAATATTGATCGTAAAGCTTCGCTTTTTATTAGGTGAAAGCATTAGTATTATCAATGAGCGTATCCATGATTTTTTTTTGAGGGGGGGGGGATGACTAAAAAAAAAATTAAAAAAACGCATGACAAGTTTGTTTATATGGATTTTTGTTACGTTTTTACGAGTCGAGCAAAAATGTTGGGTTTGCGCGGGTCAAACCTAACCCCCCTCCCCGCCTCCCTGTATACGACCTTAGTGTTATCGTTATTACAGAATTATGGAGGAAAAAGGTAGAAAGATATGATGTAACTTTAAAACCTGAAGAAAAAATATATGGGCGCAGTTGCTATTATATTTTTTAGCGTCTGAGGTCTAAGTACAAATGGCTCAAATAGTAACAACACATGCACAAATTAAACACTCTTTTCTTCTTCCAAATGAAATAATTTTGAATCCATTTTCCTTGTAAAGTGACATTTTGAAGTTACAGAGAATTATTACAAACCCTGTAATGAAACGGTGTTGCCCCGTTTTTTGTACAATTTGTCTTTATAATTAGCCTATTTTTTGTGTTTGTTTTCCATTTTTTGCTCTCCCATCGTAATTTAAAAACATATGGATGTATAAAATTCCATGTAGCATATTGACATTTTACTTCTTTTCAAGCACTTGTTTTTTCAGTTTTTTTTTTTACCTTTATCGCTATCACATAAAAAATATTGAAAACTTTTTGGACGCTATTATCCAAGTCTATTTTAACTTCAAGGAAAAGAATGACACTGTGAAAACTGTTTGAGCAATTTGTTTGAAAACTGTTTGAGCAATTTCTGTGTCATACTGTGAAAACTGTTTCGCATTTGTTGTGAAAACTGTTTGAGCAATTTCTATGTCACACTGTGAAAACTGTTTCGCACTGATGGGCACAATGCAATAAATAATGCTCGTGTTTCACAGCTTACTTGTAAAGAACCCTTGTCGAAACTTTTAACACATAAATCCCTTGACATAGCAATTTATTTCAACAATATACAGATTAGAGGATAAAAACAGATTAGATAATCATATTTTTGGTGTTTAATTATAACTGTGAATATTCTACGAGTGTTTGATTATACTACACGTGATGTCGAACGTGGATGGCGTTTGGGTCGTCCTTTAATGGGTGAATTATTTTGGCTGTGTACGTATTGACCGAGAACAAAAAAGAACACCCAAAACGATATTTGTCATCTGCAGACACGTACGAGACATTTTCCAGAATTCAGGTGGTATTACATTACTTTAAAATATGTATTGAAAGGTGAGCGATATAGGAAATATTTAACTTATATACACAGATTTTGGCTTTTAAAATGCAGCTTTAGCCTCAGATTTGTAATTAGAAAGTTCAGAAACCCTAGATCACCAATTTTGGTGTGGAAATGTCATTCTATAATTGTTAACTTACTTTCTATTAATTAAGAGGATTCATTCCACAATCTTTTATCAGTTTTAATTATTAACCTCGTACTCTTTTACTCCAATCCTATATAATCTCTGACTGATCTTGAGTCGAAAGTAGTATAACATAGCTACGTGTGTTACATTGGACTGGGGAGGGGTGGTGGAGTTGGCATATGTCCGAAGTCCCCGCTTTTGGCCCTCCAGTCATACATTTTAGAAATTATTATATACCCCGCATTTCAGCAAAGATGGACATGGCCACAATTTGTGCAATACTTTCTTAACGTCTTTGGATGTCTTTATTTCATTTTTAGCCTTAGACTTGTCACCAGCAAGCTCAGAAATCATAAACCAACTTTGACTAAATATATATGCTGTAATATCACTGTCCACATTGATCATTAAGAAACATTCTCTAAATAATCCCTGAATGTCCATGATTCGAAAGAGGTATAACTTGTCTATATGAGTGACGTGGGAACTGCAGTAGACTATAGGGGGTGATGCTAGCGTTGGTTGGGGCCCAAGGACCCTGCTCAAAGCCCCAAAACCATGCAGATTAAAAATATTTATACGGTACTGATTTCAGGAAGGTCCAAAATGCCTATCATTCGTTAAAACTGTATTAGTGTTATTTGATTTGGAAGTGTTTATTGCAATATTAGCTTCAGGTCTGCAATTATCAAGCTCAGCAATCCTTATCAACCACTTTTCTGGAAATCAAGTACCATATATGAAATCAATGCATGGTATTCAAAAGATCCAACGGCCCGTCCTGACTTAGGCCCCGTGTAAAATTTGTCTACGAAGTTTTGTTGCTTTATGTAAGTTTGCTTTATGTCGATTATTTGCATAATTTGGGGGTCTTTACCTCTGGTGTTGCAATTATCATATTGCCCCAACGTTTTCAATTTTTTCGTTCGCTCTGATTTAAACGGCTGACTAGAAATTTTGATCTGATGACTTTTGAGGCTCCTGGGACACATGGAGTATTGAATAAGGTCAGAATGCCCTTCGATGTGTACCTACCTTAAAAAATGTACTAGGAATCATAATTTGCTATCAAATGAGGTTTTATTTTACTTTTTTTTACGGTCATTTGCTTTATATGATAACCTCTGTAGAAAAAAGTACTCGGGACACATTTCCCTCTTTACTTAGTGAACGCGGCTGCGTTGACTACGATTGAATTGAGACAGTTTGATAGTTTCGGTTGAAAAGTCTATGTAAGCAAGAAAAAATTTAACAAAGTTAAAAAATACAGTAATTATCGGAGCAACATGATGAGAAATCTTTGGACATAGAAGTCGTTTTAGTGGGTGTCTTTCTCATTCTGTTGAGTGGCAAGCCACCGAATCCTTTAAAGTTAATGACGCCCTTCAACGCTGTTATCTTCAAAAAGTACAGAGATGCTAATGAGGTTTGTAAAGGGAAATTGATATAGAGACGCCGGTGCGAGTGGCTGGTATAGTGAGAACCATATAGCTACCACCATTCTCTTTAGAAGAGGTGGGACAAGGGAACCCTGAAGATCTTTCATACGATCGCCTTCTGCGTTAGCAAAATTTGGCCAAGAACACAACAAAATCTGATACAAAAATGTTAATGCTTCGAATTTTTTGACGCACATTTTGAAGTACTGGATCTTTCCTCGAGTAAAAAAACAACTTTGATCTCTTTTCCTGAGGTACCAATTATTGCCATCCAAATTAAGTCAGGTCGAGTAATTTTTACGCTATTTCAGTTATATTTTCCCTTTTCATAAAGAAAGAAAAACGAGAAAAAATGGGGTTTTTATAGGCCAAATGAAAATACTGAAAAAACACAAAAAAGCGAATATTTTGAGAGGACAAACGCCTCTCTTCTTCAGCGCGAAACGAAATAATGTATCCAAGGAAAGTGCCGAAGAAAAAAACGACAAAAAACAAACGCGGAAAGTCAATGTGAAAAGAACCAAAAAACCAAAGAAAAACCAAAAACTTAAAAGATGAATAAAATTCAATAAAAGCCAAAATTTATAAGAATTAAAACCAAATACCTAACAGCCATAAAAGCGAATTATTCGCCAATATCCGCGATTTGCACAAAATCCAAAAAATTATGAACTGCCATCGACGGATACTAGCGAACAACTGAGAAAGAAAAGAAAACAATTCATTCACTCAAAAACAAAACGAACCAGCAATTTGGCCTAAAAAACCCCATTTTTGCTCGTTTTTTCTAACTTTATGTGATGTCAGGCTAATGTGGTTTAAGAAATTATCTTTTCTCTTTTCTTTTTTTAAAGGTCTACATCCAGTTCCGGTCGATTTTTCAACACTCTTTTGTTGTTTTGATGATCTTTTCTAAATATTATAATTGCTGGTTAGAAAGGTTTTCTGTCAAAAATGTGGTAAATTATAAGCACTAGTATAAATTTAGGAGCTCAAAAATTAGTGCAAATTAGTATACAGGTTTGTTTTTTGTACATGTTTTTGTTTTTATATATGTATGTGTATTTTGTATATGTATGTTTTTTTGTGTATGTTTTTTGTTTCGAATTACGGATTTATCATAGTACAAGTGCGTATAGGACAAAATAGTTATATTAAGCATGCTACTTTTTTCTTTAGTTCAAACAACAGCTTGGATAAGTCTGTTCCAAATTGCGCTCCCATTACTCCAATTAAGACAAGCCATCATAGTCATAGCCATAGTGACAGTATTGGAACACCCTTGAATGCGGTATGTTTGTGCAAGAATTTGTGTATATTTTATGAATATATTTTGACCTTTCTTTAAAAAATATCGATTATAATTCTCCTCTTCTAAAAGTTCAACTTTTATCTTTATTGTTCCATGCTCCAAGATAAAGTTAATTCTCATAAACAGCGTGGCCAATTTGACTAGTTTCTGCTAACTGACTAGTAAAAGTCCAATTTGGCTTAATATATTTTAAAAAATTAGCCAATAGGGTAAAAGATAAGATACGAATTAACTGTATTAAATAAAAGAAAAGCGCAATTTGCTCAAATCAGCCAAGTTGGCCTAGATAGTGCTAGTGATGTTTGCCACTTGGGCTGGTGTCCTCGGCCGCTTGCCGCTTGGACTATAATCATAACCAAATTCTGAGTATTTAACCTATTCACCTCGATTTCTCCTATTTATATATTTTTGGTCTCAATTATTGCAATAACATAAACTTAAAATAATATAAAAATAAGTGTATTTAATTTTCAAAATAATGCTATAGAACAAAACAAAGTAAGCACATTAAAACGAGCCAAAGGTTGAAACGAACATATGCTAGAATAAATGGAATTGTGTATTTTCTTTACCAATGGAATTCTAATTTTTATATAAAGGTTAGAATAGGATACTGAGACGAATATGTGTAAGGGATCTAGGGGAGTTAGCCCGATGAATTATAACTAATGTATTATTAAATTTGATGTATTAGTCTTGGTTACTACATGGAATATGTCCAGAAACGAGGATAATTTCTTAAACCACTTTGGCCCACCATAACATAAAGAAAGAAAACGATCAAAAATGAGGCTTTTAATGGCCAAACGAAAATACTGAAGAAACAAACAAAGCGAATATTTTGAGAGAACAACCGCCTCTTCCTCAGCGCGAAAAAAAATAAAATAAACAAGGGAAATGCCGAAGAAAAAAAAAAAAAAACGCGGAAAGTCAATGAAAAATAAAAACTAATTAAAACAACAGCCAAAAAATTAAAATATAAATAAATTTCAATAAAAGACAAAATTATAAGAATTAAAATCAAATTCCTAACAACCATAAAGTGAGTCATTCACCAATATCCGCGATGTGCACAAAATCCAAAAATTCTTAACAGCCATCAGCGGATACTAACGAACAACTGAGGAAATAAAATAGAAAATTTCATTCACTGAAACAAACGAACCAGCAATTAAATAAATCGGATAACTAGGTCACCTGATTTCTGATCTTAACAATTGCATTTGATTACATTGAATGTGTCATGAAACCTAGGCTGTGATAATAGAAGTAGATAGTGTTTAAACTTAAAGCAACCTAAACCGAACTTTCGGGGACGGGGTTAGTTAATGTTTAACTTATGAAGGTTGGCTATCAAGCCCCCAGTCCTATTAAGTGTAAGCAAAGAAATTGTTTATATAGAAAACTCAATTTGGCCAAGTATCAGAAGATGGATTCGGTACCTGGGAAAATGTTTGCTTTGCGCCATCCCTAATTTTGTTAGCTATAAGGTCCATTTGGCCCTAAAAGACAAGACACATGAAGATTGCTTGATATCAGGCTATTGGGTGTCTTCCTACGAAATAAACGAATGTTTGCACATCTTCTTTTACGATGTAAATAAAGAAAAAAAACGCTAATTAAGAAAAAGAAAAAACCTAGCGAGTGTGGTTCTCATCTAGTAGGTAAAATCTAAAAAAAAAAAATAAACAAGAAAGGCATATAATTTAACAAAAGACAAAGTAATTTGACGAGCGTAAAAGACAAAAGACGTAAAAAGACAAAAGAGCAAAAGACGAGTGTAATTTCAACCAGTGAATAAAACAATAGACAAAAAAAAACAACAAACGATGATTCGACGAAACAAAACAAAACGACGAAAAACAGAAATGTTAAAAATAATTAAGAAAAATAAAAATCAAACGAGTGTGATTTACAGCAACTGAATAAAAACGAAAAGACAAAGCAGACATTCCGACAAAGACTTCTTTTAAGCCGTCCTCAGTGTTCAAGGAAATGAAGGAAAAAAGGTATTTACATGAAAAAGCTTTTGAAGAAAATACACTTTAGAAAAATTTTTACTTTGTAATCTCGCAGAAAATTAAATTGACAAATGAGGCTCGTATGTTTTTTTTTTTTTTTAATACAAAATTAAAAACCTGTGTTCACATGCTCGTGTATGCTTACCGTAGGTACTTTCTGTGACGAAAATGGCTATACATGATTATAGCCTTCGGGAAAGCGTTAGAGGGATCCCCTCGTACTTTATTTAGTGTATCCGTTTCCTCGACATGTCAATAAAACATGACACCATCTACATAAAACGACGCTCTTAAAGTTAGGTGCCATGACACTATTTAAGTTAGGTGAAATAAGTCTGAGAAAAAGTAATATTGCAAGAGCTTTTAGAAGTTTTAACTCTTTTTGCAGTCAGCAACATACAGAAAAGGCTCTCTTGCTCCTGGCTCTCCTAATAGCACATTTAACTCCCTGAACGCGTCTTTTAGCGGTTTGGATTTATCACAGTCGATGTCACCATCTCAACTCACTCCAGATGTCAAAGCTCGATCTCTCCGACCTAAAAGCTTGGCAGAAAAGGCCAGAATGAATGTTCGGTAATAAGAAGTTTGTTTTGTTTATTTCTTCAATACTTTTTTTTGTATATTTTTAACGGGAAAATGTAGGTTAATGGTATAATATTCAAGTCTCTCTGTTTTGTAATTGCTTTTTTGAGGTTTTTCAGGCAGAAAGAAGCTGTTTTCCTCCAGTATTTTTTATCGATATAATTTCTTTGTCTTTACAAGATGATGTAACATAAGGGGGACATCGCACAATGTAGTTTGCAATGACTTAGAAAAAACTTTCGGAAAAAGAAGTTTTCTAAAGAAAAGTAAAGGCTATATTAAACTCATTAGAGCTCTCTGGGCTCTAACTCACTAGGAGACAAAAAGATCTTGCAAGAGCTTGGTCGATGATTCAGACAATTTTCAATTCGCCATAACAATAACAGCGAAACAACAAAAAGTAATAGTGCGAAGCTAATCAAAATAATCTTATAAAAGTGGACTAGTTGTTTGATATATAATAATATCAGTTTCTGGAAGTCTTAGAAATTTCATTGTTATAATTATAAAACAGATAACTTTGAAATATATTTTGTTTTCACTAAAGTTCAGGTGACACTTTGGCATTTGAGGTAGGATAACCCTACCTCTATTTATGTCAATCTTCTTTTCGTTTTAAGTTTCATTTTATCATTCATTTTAATATTTTGCGGATCCATTTATTCATCAATGGCAGTATCTTTTATCTTTATGTTTGACATGATTATTCATTTTAGTCTCAATCCTTTTTTAGTTTCATGTTAATTGGTAGTAATTTTTATTTGGTTTAAGTTTGAATTATTATATGACTAACTATTTCAAAGAGTGACTTGGGTAAAAGTGATGACAACGAAGTCCGTTCTTTACTAGGCCTTGATGGAAAAGAAACTGAAGACTTTTTCCGTGAAGACGTTTACTAGTGAAACGTCCCCTTAAGACGTTCGCTGAAACTGAAGACGTTTACTTGTAAAAAGTCAGCTGTTATGGGGCTTTTAGACTCAATCCAAAGAAGCTTGGTGTGAGGGGGGGGGGGGGTGACGTCAGCCTTTTGACTTCCTCAAATCAGTTTTGAGTAATTTTCTAATGGTTTGTTTCAGTCTTATTTTAGACATATGACTTATTTTCTTTGATTAATTAAAAAAACTTTCCGAAAAATAAGTTTTTTAAAGAAAAGTAAAGGCCGTTTTAAACTTAAGCTCAGCAGATACAAATACCTGTTAAAATTCAAACTCAAAACGACCAGAAATTACTATTAAAGAATAAATGAAACCCAAAACGAACAGAAATTAAATAAACAATCATAACAAAAAACATACAGCAAGTAATAATATAAATGAATAAATAGATCTTAAAGCGAGTAATGCTTAGATTGAATACGAAAATCAAGCTTAAAGCGAAAAAAAATATTTTGCTATTAAAGTATAAATGAAACTTAAAACGAACAGAAATTTAATAAACAATCAATGCGAACAAACATACAATAGATATTAATGTAAATGAAAAAAAAAATTTAAAACGAGTGAAACTTAAATTGAATGTGGAAATCAAGTTTGAATCGAATAAAAATAACGACAAACAAGAGTTTGGGTATCGCCTCACTGCAGAAGCCTAAAACCTACTGCGTCATTGGCGCTTTACTGAAAACTATATGAGTCTTGAACAGTCTTGGAAAGTATAAACAAAATCAAATTGAATATTAGATATATTATGATATTAATTGTTGAAAGATCCATCAGTTCAAGATTTTTTTTTTCACTGTAATTTTATTTTAATTTTGAATGGTGTAAGAACTGGAAAAGAATGAATTTGTAATATACGAGTAATTCGTTTTTAGTGAAGCAATGACGCAGAAGGCTTTAGGTTTTTACAGTTAAAGAAGGGGGCAGTATCCAAATTTTGTTTGTAGTGAAACTATATTTGTCTTGACTAATCTTGAAAAGAGCTTATAAATTAAACAGAATATTTGATGTATAATGGTATTAATTGCTGAAAGCTCATCAGTTCAAAATTTTACTGTAATTTCAATATTTATTTTCAATATTAAGTACAAAAGAAAACATTTGTAATATAATTCGTTTTCAGTAAAGCGCCAATGACGCAGTAGGCTTTAGGCTTCTGCAGTGAGGCGATACCCGAACTCTTGTTTGTAGTTATTTTTATTCGATTCAAACGTGATTTGCATATTCAATTTAAGTTTCACTCGTTTTAAGATTTATTTTTTCATTTACATTATAATCTATTGTATGTTTGTTCGCATTGATTGTTTATTTAATTTCTGTTCGTTTTAAGTTTCATTTATACTTTAATAGCAAAATATTTTTTTTCGTTTTAAGCTTGATTTTCATATTCAATCTAAGCATTACTCGCTTTAAGATCTATTTACTCATTTATATTATTACTTGTTGTACGTTTTTTGCTACGGTTGTTTATTTAATTTCTGTTTGCTTTGGGTTTCATTTATTCTTTAATAGTAATTTCTGGTCGTTTTGAGTTTGAATTTTAACAGGTATTTGTATCTGCTGAGCTTAAGTTTAAAATGGCCTTTACTTTTCTTTGAAAAACTTATTTTCGGAAAGTTTTTTTAATTAATTTTTGTTCGTTTTTGATTACAAAAAGTATCAAGTTTTATGGCGTGGGGGGGGGGGTGGGGGGTCGCTTACTGTCCGATTATTCTTGACTTTAAAAAACAGATCTAGAACTTTCGATTTAAATCGAATGAGGCTTTGTTCAAAGTCTACGATTACTTCTTTGATAAAAATCTTATATATGAACAATAGACAGCTTGCACAACTTGTGGACAGCGATTGACAACAATGAATGGATTGAAAAAATAGCTTCAATAAGGGTGTTTAGACCATCTCTCTAGCTGACACAGAGAGATAACGACTGTTTGGAATTGACCTTAATAGGATTTTGTTTGCCAAAGCAATTTTGCGTCTATCGCAGAGTATGTATTTTAACCTTATAATTGGATAATTATAATAGATTTATTATGTGTTCTTCCCATACAAAACTTTACCTTATTAAAGTCTTTGGGGTGGGGGCAGTGTAGTTGGCATAAAGAAGAAAAATTTAGCGTAGACAGTAGGACAGGGGGAGGGTGAGGTTGGAGACTAATCCAATACGGGGTGGATCTTCACTCATCTCCTCCGTTTCCGATTTAGGAGATTAGGCAGACTCATTGGGCTGTAGAATGTTGGACCGTTTGAGTTGTGGAAGACGTTAAAATACTAAAAAATACTTTATATTTTTAGTTATTGCAGGATTGATTTCATAGATTGTGCAATGGTGAGCCCCCTGGCCCATGATTTGGGTGAGCCTCAACTCATAATATGCAATTTTGATTAATTGTTCCGTGTTATCTGCATATATTATTCTATATATGTTATTTTGAATTATGCTTTTATCGCATTGTGTTCATTTTTAAGGGGTATAAAAATGATATCATAGGGATATAAAATAGGGTTTGGGGGGGGGGAGCTGGTTACCCTCCTAATATCTTTTGACGCTTAAAAAGTGAACTAGAACTTTCAATTTCCAATCAAATGAGCCCTCTCTGAAGTTTATACGATAATGTTGTCTATACAAAACCTTATATGCCCCCAGGGCATAAATTGCAACCCTTGCCCTGAGGGCTGTGGGGGAATTGTCATCCTGAGAGACCTAATTTCCAGAACTTAAAACTACGTTTAATAAAATGGCTGTCTCAAAATTTTGATTGGATGTGTTTGTGGAAAAGGTGGGCGTGAGAGGGGGGTTAGTTGCCCTCAAATCACTTTTGACTATTAAAAGGGCACTAGCTCTTTGAATTTCCAATCGAATGAGCCGTTTTTGAAGTTTCTATGACACCGCCTTCTATAAAAACCTTATATGCCCCCAGGGTATAACTTAAAACCCCTGTCTTGAGGGTTGTGGGGGAGTGTCCTCCTCAAAACATATTTGCTATCTGAAAATCAACTACGCTGAACAAAATGGCTATCTCAAAATTTTGATTGGATGTTTTTGGGGGAACGATGGGCGTGGGGGGAGGGCTAGTTGCCCTCCAATCATTTTTGACTTTTAAAAAGGGCACTAGAACTCTCGATTTCCAATCGAATGAACCCCCTTTGAAGTTTCTACGACGACCCCTTCCATATGAAGTGCCTGTGGAAAAAAAAAATAATAAAACATTGGAGCCGTATGGCCTTTACTATAGGCAACGCTACATCGTTGCCTCTGAAAAGAGTAGGAAGAGTGAATGAGTTTGGTTTGTGATTAAAGGTTTTGTGACGCTGGTCAAGCCACAATAGTGGCTTAATAAAGCGTCACACGTTCTTACCATTTTCTACGTTTGGTTGATAATGTTATTTAAAATATGTGGTAAGTGCCAGTTAACTATGATGTAATTATTAGTCGAAAATAAAACCCTTCTCATCTCATCTTTCTTTTTTTTATACTGGAAAACAAGTTGAACTTGTAACGATCTTTTTCGTTCGTTTTTTTTTGCTCAACGCCATCTTGGCTGAGAGAAGTAGAGGGACTTTTGCATAGTGGGTGCAGGAGGGTTCTGCCTATGCCTGAACTGCGGCTTGAACAATCAGCCACATCTATATACAGATTAAATTTCATTTAGATTGAAAAAATCTGTTCCGCAGTGAGTAATTTTGACCTATTTCTAAATTGAATTATTCACATTAACAATTGAAATTAAAAGCAAAAAATATTGTATATATGTTTTTTGCTTTTAGCTTACACAGGACCTAAGGTAAATTAGCCACTTTGAAGAATAAAGTATAATGTCTCTGCTTTCAGAAAATTTCCAGTTTGATCGGAATAAAGTTAAACCTTTGAAATCAACATTTCAGGAAATTAATTCATAAAAGATCGTTATTCAAGAAAGGGTAGGTGGGAGTTTGAAAACGTGTTTTTTTCTTAATTTTATACAGATCAGTGCTTTTGAATTTTTTGGTCTTCCATTTGTTAAGGGGTGATTAAAGAACTAAAGCAACACTAATTTTATATATCGGCTAATGGCTAAGAAAAAAATTCAGAAAACAAATAAATAATTGAAAATTAACTAATAAGTAAAAATTAAACTAGGTATGTTTTTTTTTCTGCTGGGTAGTACCGTGCCCACGATGGCACTAGAGTTTTAATTTTTGCTAAACTCATTTAAAAGCTTCAAAGGTTCAAGTCTTGTAGTGTTCGCACACTGTTGAGTCTGTTTTTTTTTTTTTTGTCTTAAGAAGTGACTAAAGCAACACTGATGTGTATCTATCATTGAATAACGAAGAAAGGAATTAATAAATAACTGCAAGATAATTTATTAAAGAAACATCAAACTAGTTTCTGTTTCGGATCTGCTGCGTAACGCTCTTCTCACTGTGGCTTTTGTAGTTCGTAATTTCTACTAAACCCATTTTAAAGCGCCGAAGATTCTAATCTTGTAGTGTTTGTATACTCTTTAGACTTGTTCTTTTTTGTCTCATTTGTATCGTTTCTTTTTCTTTCTTTTTCTTTTTTATATTTATTTTATTTATTTAATTATTTAATTTATTCTTCTATATTTTTTATTATTATTTTCTCTTTATTTTATTTTTGTCTTATTTCATTTTATGGGCTGTATCATTTTTATCAAATCTTATTTTTTCTTTCTTTATTTATTTGCCCTTTTTATATTTATTTTATTTATTTAATTATTTTGTATGTTCTTCTATATTAATTTTTTTTTTTATTTTGTCTTTGTTCATTTGTCATTTATCTTATTGTTATAGGTGGTTAAACTCTTCCATGTCAATTATGGAACAAGGAATCAGAGAGTTTAGCACATTATTATTGAGGTACAAGTTCTATTCGTTTTATGATCTGAATCCCAAGCTGGATCAAGTCCGAATTAATCAAATATATGAGCAAGCGAAATGGGAATTGTTGAATGAAGAAATTGACTGCACAGAAGATGAAGCTGTTATGTTTGCTGCACTGCAGGTATTTTGATGATACTAGTAAACGTACTTATAGTCAGGGGGCCAGTAAATCTCCAATCCTCCTTGAGATCAGATTGATAAATGTATTAAGGACATTTGAAGAAATTAGGACAACTATTGAATAGAGAATTGACCTTGCGGAAGATGAAGCTTTTATATTTGCCTCCCTTCTGATATTATGATTACAGTAATGAAAATATTTGTATTCAGGGGGTTAGGGCATATTACCACCCCCCTTTGAGATAGGTTTAAAAGATATATCAGGGATATTTAGGGAGTGTAATCGCACTTTTTACAAGTTTTAGACCACCCCTCAAGTTCTAGAAACAGACCTCTGATACCCTTAATATGATATTGACTATGTAAACATAGGGCCATAAACATTCCTGTGTATGAGAGGGATATTCCCTAGCGTTCGGAAGACAAATCTTCCCCCCCCCCCCTCGTATTTCAATGAACATAGGTCTATATACACCTGTCGCTGTAATCAATATCTAAAACCCATGATTTTTTCTATTAAAAAGAATATTTTTCCATTAAAAAAAGAAATATTTTTATAGAGTGGAATTTTTTTTTTTATTTATGAAGACCAAAGGCCAAACTTAACAAAAATAAAGACGAAATTTTACTTTCATACCAGAAATCCTTTTCAGTAATTAAACAGTAGGCTAAATATAAGGAGAGGATTTTGGTAAACTGTTTTTTACTCTTGTTTTATTTTGTTTTCAGATATTCGAAATGCGTGTTTTTTCACATTCAAAATTTACTTTTATTGATTCTTCTCTGGAAATGGATTCCGAATTTGGACACAAAATATTTTGTTCTGTTTTATTTATTAGTTTATAACTATTTTAGTATAATCTTTTTTTATTTATGGGGGGATGTTTTTGAGGCTTATTGTCTTTAATATTTGTTTTTTATCATTGTTCCTTTGATTAAATTGTCCCTAAATGTTTCGAGTCTGCATTATCAGGAATAAAATACTATGGACTTGACCATTTTTGGACCCTTGGACTATTGTAAGATTTTTGCTGTGTCCTGCACTAAAAATGACTAAAAATAGGACTGAAAATGGTCCTACGGACCAATTTTGTGTCCCAAGATTTGCCGTTTGCGAAACGTAATTATTGCTTCCCAAGAGAGTAATGATCATTAATGGAAATTATAAATAATCCTAACCTAAATTCCTTTCAAAATTTATCAGGGCCCCTAGATAATGATAGACAGTGGCCTTAACCCTAACCTAAGCTAGTAGTGTTTACTAGGCTAAACTTTTTTACTCTTAACAGGGCCCATACTAAGGGGTGGGGGTATGGGCCCTCATGAAACCCAAAATTTTCTTGAATTTCTTTTTTATTTCTTGTTCAAGTTATGAAAAAATATTGCTCCCCCCAGCCAGAAAATGTATATGTCCAATCCTGACTCATGTTAGAAACTAGATACCCACCCTAACCTATAGTCAACCTAAGTCAACCTAACCTGTATAGATTAACGTTGACGATAATTTAGGGTTAATGCTTAATAGTTTATAAAATATATTTCCCTAACCTATTTGTTCGAATAGATAAGAGTTCTGTTTTCCTGGAAAAAACATAATAATAGGGAACCTAGCATTATCTTTTGGGCGTGTTTAGATAATTAGAACATACATCTAAACTATGTATTACGCAAATTTGTTTTCTCCTAATTTCAAGGGGGGAGGGATTTTGTTTTTGTCTTAAATATAGTTTTGAACTTTATCATTTTTTTATTAAACTAAAGAAAAAATTGAAGTATCGACATCAGTGTATCATAGTGAAGCGATGTATTGTAAATATTCCAAAACTAAAAGACATTTAGTAACATTTCAAATTCTCAGTTGTAACATATTAGTTTGAAACTAAGGCTGATTGCACAGGCGATTGACTGCCAATATAAGAGAATGATGTAGTTTCCATGTCAGTCTACTTAATTGAGGAGATTGTGGCAGATAAAGGATTTAATACATTATGCTCAGTCCATTGTATGCACAGTGCAAATTGTGTTTTGAATAACCAATGAATTAATTGATTTTGAATTTTAATGTAAACAGCTTCCTTGAAATTGGTTTCTCATTTTTCTTTTGAGGATTTTTTAAGTCAATTTTTAATGCTGGGATTCTTTTTTTAGGGGGGGGGGACATAACAAAAAACTCATTTTTTCAAAAAAAAGGAGTGGCTAGTGCCCTTTTTAATAGTCGAAAGTGATTGGAGGAAAACTAGGCCCCCCATGCCCATCATTCCCCAAACACATCCAATCAAAATTTTGAGATAGCCATTTTGTTCAGCGTAGTTGATTTCCAAATAGAAAATATGTTTTTCAGGAGGAAACTCCCCCACAACCCTCGGGGCAAGGGTTTTAAGTTATGTCCTGAGGGCATATAAGAACGATGTTGGCACAATGTACTATGTATTATTTTTTTTCCTTTAGAGCAGGGCACTTCATATGGAAGGGGTCGTCGTAGAAACTTCAAAAGTGGCTCATTCGATTGGAAATTGAGAGTTCTAGTGCCCTTTTTAATAGTCGAAAGTGATTGGAGGGCAACTAGCCCCCTCCCCACGCCTATCATTCCCCCAAACACATCCAATCAAAATTTTGAGATAGCCATTCTGTTCAGCGTAGGCTAGTTGATTTCTAGATAGAAAATATGTTTTTGAGGAGCATACTCCCCCAAAACCCTCAGGGCAAGGGTTTTAAGTTATGCCCTGGGGGCATTTAAGGTTTTTGTAGAAGGCGTTGTCGTTGAAACTTCAAAACAGGCTCATTCGATTGGAAATTCAAAGGGCTAGTACCCTTTTTAATAGTCAAAAGTGATTGGAGGGCAACTAGCCCCCCCCACGCCCATCATTCCCCCAAACACATCCAATCAAAATTTTGAGATAGCCGTTTTGTTCAGCGTAGTTGATTTCCAGATAGAAAATATGTTTTTGAAGAGGACACTCCCCAACAACCCTCAGGGCAAGGGTTTTAATTTATGCCCTGGGGGCATATAACGTTTTTATAGAAGGGGTCGTCGTAGAAACTTCAAAAGGGGCTCATTAGATTGGAAATTGAGAGTTCTAGTGCCCTTTTTAATAGTCGAAAGTGATTGGAGGGCAACTAGCCCCCCCCCCTCACACCCATCATTCTCCAAACACATCCAATCAAACTTTTGAGATAGCCATTTTGTTCAGTGTGGTTGATTTCCAGATAGAAAATATTTTTGAGGAGGACACTCCCCAACAACCCTCAGGGCAAGGGTTTTAATTTATGCTCTGGGGGCATATAAGGTTTTTATAGAAGGCGTTGTCGTAGAAACTTCAAAACAGGCTCATTCGATTGGAAATTCGAAGGGTTAGTACCCTTTTTAGTAGTCGAAAGTGATTGGAGGGTAACTAGCCCCCCCCCCCCCCACGCCCATCATTCCCCCATACACATCCAATCAAAATTTTGAGATAGCCATTTTGTTCAGCGTAGTTGATTTCCAAAGAGAAAACATGTTTTTGAGGAGGACACTCCCCACAACCCTCAGGGCAAGGGTTTGAAGTTGTGCCCTGGGGGCATATAAGGTTTTTGTAGAAGGCGTTGTCGTAGAAACTTCAAAATAGGCTCATTGGATTGGAAGTTCAAAGTGCTAGTGCCCTTTTTAATAGTCGAAAGTGATTGGAGGGCAACTAGCCCCCCCCACGCCCATAATTCCCCCAAACACCTCCAATCAAAATTTTGAGATAGCCATTTTGTTCAGCGTAGTTGATTTCCAGATAGAAAATATGTTTTTGAGGAGGACACTCCCCCACGACCCTCAGTGCAAGGGTTTTAAGTTATGCCCCGGGGGCATATAAGGTTTTTATAGAAGGCGTTGTCTTAGAAACTTCAAAACAGACTCATTCGGTTGGAAAATTCGAAGGGCTAGTACCTTTTTTAAAAGTCGAAAGTGATTGGAGGGTAACTAGCCCCCCCCCCCCAGGCCCATCATTCCCCCAAACACATCCAATCAAAATTTTGATATAGCCATTTTGTTCAGCGTAGTTGATTTCCCAATAGAAAATATTTTTTTGAGGAGGACACTCCCCCACAACCCTCAGGGCAAGGGTTTTAAGTTATGCCCTGGGGGCATATAAGATTTTTATAGAAGGTGTTGTCGTAGAAACTTCAAAAAGGCTCATTCGATTGGAAATTAAAGGGCTAGTGCCCTTTTTAATAGTCGAAAGTGATTGGAGGGCAACTAGCCCCCCCCCCATGCCCATCATTTCCCCAAACACCTCCAATCAAAATTTTGAGATAGCCATTTTGTTCAGCGTAGTTGATTTCCAGATAGAAAATATGTTTTTGAGGAGGACACTCCCCCACGACCCTCAGTGCAAGGGTTTTAAGTTATGCCCCGGGGGTATACAAGGTTTTTATAGAAGGCGTTGTCTTAGAAACTTCAAAACAGGCTCATTCGATTGGAAAATTCGAAGAGCTAGTACCTTTTTTAAAAGTCGAAAGTGATTGGAGGGTAACTAGCCCCCCCCCCCAGCCCCATCATTTCCCCAAACACATCCAATCAAAATTTTGAGATAGCCATTTTGTTCAGCGTAGTTGATTTCCAGATAGAAAATATATTTTTCAGGAGGACACTCCCCAACAACTCTCAGGGCAAGGATTATAAGTTATGCCCTGGGGGCATATAAGGTTTTTATTGAAGGCGTTGTCGTAGAAACTTCAAAACATTCTCATTCGATTGGAAATTCAAAGGGATAGTGCCCTTTGTGATAGTCGAAAGTGATTGGAGGGCAACTAGCCCCCCCCCCCAACGCCCATCATTCCCCCCAAACACATCCAATCAAAATTTTGAGATAGCCATTCTGTTCAGCGTAGGCTAGTTGATTTCTAGATAGAAAATATGTTTTTGAGGAGCATACTCCCCCACAACCCTCAGGGCAAGGGTTTTAAGTTATGCCCCGGGGGCATATAAGGTTTTTATAGAAGGCATTGTCTTAGAAACTTCAAAACAGGCTCATTCGATTGGAAATTCAAAGGGCTAGTGCCCTTTTTAATAGTCGAAAGTGATTGGAGGGCACCTAGCCCCCCCCCCACGCCCTTCATTCCCCCAAACTCATCCAATCAAAATTTTGAGATAGCCATTTTGTTCAGCGTAGGCTAGTTGATTTCCAGATAGAAAATATGTTTTGAGGAGGACATTCCTTTAAACGGGCTTATTCAATTGGAAATTGAAAGGCCTAGTGCCTTTTCAATCGTTGAAAGTGATTGGATAGCGACTAACGCCCCTCTCACGCCCACCTTTTTCCGAAACACATCCAATAAAAATTTTGAGATATCCATTTTGTTCAAAGTAGTTGAACGTTCTGGAAATTAGGTCTTTTAGGATGATAACCCCTTCAGAGCCCTCAGTGTAAGGGTTGTAAGTTATGCCCTGGGGTATATAAGGTTTATATAGAAAGTTGTTATATAAATCATAGGCAGCAGGATCGCGCTGCCTAAGTAAAGAACGGGGACACTCGAGAACGAGACAAGAAACGGGGACTAAGTAAAGAGCAGAACACTCCCCCACAACCCTCTGGGCAAGGGTTTTAAGTTATGCACTGGGGGCATATAAGAGCGATGTTGCCACAATGTATTATTTATTAATTTATTCCTTTAGAGCAGGCACTTCGTATCGTAGAAGTTGTCGTAGAAACTTCGAAAAGCGCTCATTCAATTGGAAATTGGAGTGGCTTGTGCTCTTTTTAATAGTCGAAAGTGATTGGAAGGCGACTAACACCCCTCTCACGCCCACAATTTCCCCAAAAACATCCAATCAAAATTTTGAGATAGCCATTTTGTTTAACGTAGTTGAAAGTTCTGGAAATTCGGTCTTAGAGGATGACAACCACCCTAACAGACCTTAGGGTAGGGGTCGTAATTTATTTCCTGGGGGCATATAAGGTGTTTATAGAAAGCGTTGTCGTTTCCAAAAGGCCTCATTCGATTGGAAATCGAAAGGCCTAGTGTCCTTTTTGATAGTCAAAAGTGATTGGAAGGCTTGACATTTTTGCAGTAAAGATCGAAGTTGGTATAATGTATTATTTTTTGTTGTTGTTGTTGTTTAGACCAGGGCACTTCGTATCGAAGGAGTTGTCGTGGGAACTTCGAAAAGGGCTCATTCGATTGAAAATGGAAAGGGCTGATGCCCTTTTTGATAGTCGAAAGTGATTTGAGGGCAACTAATCCCCCTTCCACTCCCACGCCAACGCTCCCATTTCTGCTCTTAAAATTTAGCCAAATCAAAATAGCGTAAGTGTATCCAAGCTATCAGAGAAAGTAAACAGATTTTTTTGTGAATGGTATCAAGTTTTCCATTTCAGGTCAACTAGAGGAGGTATGAAACTAAATTAAACAGTACTATTTGTGTCCAGATTTTTAAAAGGGTGTATGTTGTTAAAAATTGCTGAAATTTTTCTCCAGCATACAAATAGCTGGCCAAACTATAAAGTCTTAAAAAACGAAAAGATTTAAAGTATTATTTTCTTTTTCCCTGAAAGACTATGTCAATATAAAATGAACAGATATTAATTAAAAAATACTTTTTCCACAAAATAAGTTTTTCAAAGAAAAGTAAAGAACTGCATTAAACAAAAATGAGCAAAAATTAAATCAAATAATCTACCAAGCTCGAAACTACCACAAATCAGCATCGATAAATAAATGAAACCCAAAACGAACAGAAATTACAATAATTAACTGAGTCAAACTCAAAACGAGCAGAAATTAACATAAGTTGGGCGCAAAACCCTTATGCCTTCCCAAAGCCAAAACAAAATTTGCACTTTACTGAAAAAATACAAATGACTGTGCATTTTCAGTTTAATATACATATACTGATATTTAGTAATGAATATGAATATTATATGATTTATTAAAGTTATAAAAGTAAAAACATTTATATTTTTACAGTAAAGTGCAAATTTTGTTCTGGCCTTGGGAAGGCATAGGGGTTTTACGCCCAACTTATGTTTATTTCTGCTTGTTTGAGTTTGACTTGGTTATTTATTGTAATTTCTGTTTGTTTTGGGTTTAATTTATTTATCGATGCTGATTTGTGGTAGTTTCACGCTTGGTAGATTATTTAATTTTATTTTTGCTCATTTTTTGTTTAATAGAGTTCTTTACTTTTCTTTGAAAAACTTATTTTGTGGAAAAAGTTTTTAAATTAATTTAGGGAAAGAGACGAACTTTGTCAATCCCTCTAAAGGACTGAACAGTTGAAAATTTCTTTCAGAATTTTAAGAGTATATACTTGCGAACAACAAGTCTTTACAAAAAGTTTACTTTTTCTCAGAAATATCTTATCTGTGAAGCATACATCACATTTGTCACGTTTAAGCTAATCACATTCAAAACATTTATAAAACATGGACGGTCAGAGAAGAATTTTTTGAGCCAAGCCGTCAAGAAGCATATTTAGTGGGATGGATTAGCTTATACCTCTAATAGTAAGTATATTCATCAATCCAACATTAAAAATACTCAGTTTTATTGTTTCCAAATCTTAAAGTTAAATAAGTATGTGCAAAGGAAATGAAATGAGCCTTAATCTAAAAATACTTGGTTTAAAAAGCTGGCATAAAATAGAATATAGAATTGAGCGTTTCCAGCTTGAAATGACGCTAAGGTCTTAATTTGTTAACTATGTACTGAATAGGTACAAAAATGCGTTGAATTTGAAAAGTTGTGTATTTTGGCCTAACTAATCAAAATAACGTCCCATGTTTTTTATAGTTGCAAGTGAACTTAACAAGTGCTTCACCGCAAACTGATGAAACCGGCGAAGAAGAGGATGATATTGATGCTGCCTTGAATGAACTTCAACTGACCTTGGAAGGACCAAATGCGAACCTTAGCTCTGGTGATATCACACAAGTGCCGGAATTGTCTGATTATTTGCGATATATGAGGTAAAAGTTTTTTTTATGGACATACCCACATGAACAGGAAAGGGATATCTTGCCAGGATTTGCATGGAGGACTTTCTACTTCCTAGACAAAATTATAATTATACTTCACACCTCTCCCCTCTCCTGTAGAAAAATCTTCTAACGGTCTTGTTTGATAGTTCTACATACAATCAAACAGTTCGTTGTAACGAACTGTAAGTAAGGAGCGACCCGGCTCAGTGGTAACCGAAACTCTAAAAAACGGAATTTTGATACCAATAGATGCATCAAAAGAATCAGATTTCAATTCTGATTTCAAATATATAAGTTTCATCAAGTTTAATCATACCCATCAAAAGTTACGCGCCTGAGAAAATTTGGCTGATTTTCGAAAAAAGGGAGAAAGACCCCCTAAAAGTTGTATAACCTTAATGAAAATCACACCATCATATTCAGCGTATCAGAGAATCCTACTGTAGAGGTTTCAAGCTCCTATCTACAAAAATGTGGAATTTTCCATTTTTTGCCAGAAGATAGATCACGGATGCGTGTTTATTTTTTCTTTTTTTTTCTTTTCCCCAGGGGTAATTGTATTGACCCAGTGGTCCTATAATATCGTAGGAGGGCTTATTGGAATGGAAATTAAAAGTTCTAGTGCCCTTTTTAAGTGACCAAAAAAAATGGAGGGCAACTAGGCCTGGAGGACCCCTCCCACGCTCATTTTTTTCTCAAAGTCACCCAATTAAAATTTTGAGATAGTCATTTTGTTCAGCATAATCGAAAATCTAATAAATATGTCTTTTAGGATGACTTAATCCCCCACAGTTCCCAGGTGAAGGGCTGCAAGTTATGAACTTTGCCCATTGCTTACATATTGTATTGGTTATTGGGAAGTATACAGACATTTTCAGGAAGAATTTTTTTCTGGTGGGGGGGGCTAGAGGAGGAGGTTACTCGGGAGAATCTCTCCGTGGAGGATGTTTCTTTGGGGTAAGGGAGATTCCTATGAAGGGGGTGCCGGATTTCCAAGCATTATTTAAAAAACGATCAGAAATCAAATTAAAAAAAACAAGTTTTTTCAACTGAAAATAAGAAGCAACATTAGAACTTAAAACGAACAGAAATTATTACGTATATGAGGGGGTTCTCCCCCAAGTCAATACCTCACTCTTTACGGTACAGTTTTTTTTAGTGCTTTCGAAAGAGCTATCTATTCGAATTCTAAACGGCCTTTATGATTCAGGGGTTTGTGAATTAAATTTTTTTAACTTTTTAACGTAAAGAGCGTGGTATTCACTAAGGGGAGAACCCCCCTCATATACGTAATAACATATACGTAATAAAAAAAAAAACAATAAAAAAAAACAAGCGATACGGCTCAATAGTAATCGAAGCTTTTAAAAACGGAATTTTGATGTCAATAAATGTATCAAAAGAATGGGCTTATAATGCTGATTCTAAATATATAAATTTTATTAAGTTTAGTGTTACTCATCAAAGGCTACGAGCCTGAGAAAATTTACCTGATTTTTTAAAGAGGGAGGAAACATCCCCTACAAGTGAAAGAATTTTAATGAAAATCACACCGTCAGATTCAGCGTATCAGAAAACCCTATTACATAAGTTTCAAGCTCATATCTGCAAAAATCTGCAACTTTGTATTTTTTGCCAGAAGAAAAATATACGAATATAGAAGTTCGTTACGTAAGTTAATTTGTAAATTACGTCAGAACCAAATTTAGAGACAGCCATTTAGCAAAAGAAAAGTAAAATTTGTATGCAAATTTTGTTTACTTATTCAATGATGGTGAGCCAAAATAAAAGCTGCATTAACTAAAAAACGATCAGAAATTAAATAAAAAAACAAGTTTTTTAAACTGAAAGTAAGGAGCGACATTAAAACTTAAAACGAACAGAAATTATTCCGTATATGAAAGGGGCTGTCCCCTCCTCAGTGCCTCGCTCTTTACGCTAAAGTTTGACTTTCTCACAACTCTTTTTTTTTTAAACAATGAAAAACTTTAGCGTAAAGAGCGAGGCGTTGAGGAGGGGACAGTCCCTTTCATATACGGAATAATTTCTGTTCGTTTTAAGTTTTAAGGTCGCTCCTTACTTTCAGTTTCAAAAACATGTTTTTTTTATTTAATTTTTATCAAGGGAAGGGCCTTGTGGAGGGAGTGTTCAGGGGATTTGGGAGGGGGTTTTTAAGGTTTTAAAAAACTGTAATTATGGACTCAAATTTCCTAGCTATCCGTGAGGCTTCATTTTAATGAATCGGGATGAGGCAATTTACATCTTAAGCTCCGTTAATGTGAAGGACTGTAATTAGATTAAATTTAGGAGTTTGTGGAGGCGTTTTGGATATCCATATAATGGGAAACTGTTAGGTCTTTTCTTACGCACTCATTGTTAATCAACAATCGCAAGAACAGATTTCTTTATCAATAATTGGCGATCAACAGCAAATTTTGCGAAAACTCGGTTTTTTATTATTGTTGGAAATAAATGATAATATTTTCAAAGTCAATTGAACATTGTTTGCATGAGTTCACTTTTTCAATACTAAACTGTTTATTTGTTGTGTGCTTACAAAAACTGTTGATTATATAATTTAATAGCATTACGATTTCTTTAAGAAGTGACGTACTAAAAAATCAACTCTTGAAGAGAAAAAAAGTACGTCGGTAAATCAAACCGACTATTTTACTGTATTTTCTTATAATAGACTTATTAAAAAAATTAAATACACTAATTATTCAGTATTAAGTTGGTTTTAGGTAGCATGTTTTCAAGATAAGAAATTGTCTCCAAGGAAAAACATGCAAGAAAAAACAGCGGTCTCAAAGAGTTTTTTGCAATTCCTATATTGTCTAACCCCCCGTGAACCTTAAGTATAGAAAGGAGGAGGAGTAAAAATTAACCTCTCATCTTCTTAAGCTTGAATAAGGGTGCTGTAGGGTGATAGTTCCCTCCTTGTTGCAGAAAAATGTTGGGTATTTACTTTAAAACGTCCTTGCTAATGCTAATTTGTCTAATATTTTAATTAATGTGTTTAATTTGTTCTTGCATAAAGTTTTTTTCCTCTCAAAGAATGCTAATAAAGTTTAAAATTAAGGTTTTTCGGTTTTTCCTGGACCGAAGGAACCCCGGAGGGATCGGATACAAAAATAATAAAATCAAATTGTATTGGTAGGACATAAAAAGATTTTTGAAACTTGCGTAATATTGATCGTGTCCTCTATAGTGTGTACAATTTGGCATAATGATAGTAAGTAAATATGCAAGTTTTAATGCGCTAAAAGTCCTATGGCCATGGTAATACGAAACAAAATAGACAGTTCACTTTTAAATAATTGGCATTACATAAACATAACTTTACATAACATTACATAAACATAACATTACATAAAGATTACATATATTAACAAAGAAAAACACAAATCACAAAAATCTACTTCTGTGCTTTATTGCCAACCTGGGATATCGTATTAAATTCTTAACACTTGCAAAACATTCATTCCTCATTACATTCATCACAAAAAGGCAGCAACAATCAACACAAGCTACTATTTATAAAAAGTCTGTTGTTTAAGGATAAACCACTATTAAAATTATTTTTATTATGACTGACAATTAAAATTATTTTTATGAGGGGAACGTGTCTGGGGTTGACCAAAGTGGGGGGGGGGGTCTGAACAATTTAAGAACCTCTGCAGGTTCGGGGCGAGAACTTTGACGACTCTTTCTTTTCTTTTACTCCACAGATTCCAATGCATAAACGTATTTGGTTGCATAAAAGTAAATTATATGAAGTCAAGGAGAGGGGACCATCCCCCTATGGGTCTACTATAGTTAATAATAGAATTAAAGTTTCTTTTATAACAGAAATTATCAGTCTAAAAATGATGATGGAAAAAAGGTCTTAAAGTGTCTTAAACCACTAATGTTCTAAATATGTTAATACTTTTTTTTAGACCAAGGCGATTCATTCTGAAAGGATTCAAGAGATACTGGTTTGTTTGCAAGGATCTACAATTACTTTGTTATAAATCAGCTGATGATCGAAAGAGTGGCATCCCACCTCACCACAAGTTCAATCTCAAGGGCTGTGAAGTAACCCCAGACGTCAATCTTCAACAGGACAAATTTGGGATTCGTCTTGAAATCCCCGAAGATGGCGGAATGACTGAACTATGCCTAAGATGTGACAAGGTGATCATTTTTTTGTGACGTTTGTTTTTAAGATTTTATTTTCTCTATTTTATTTGTTATTTACTATTTTTTAGAAATAACAATTTTTTAAAAATAGAAAGAAGTGATTTTTTTTAAATGAAACTTGTGATTGTTAAACGATTCTTTAAAGGGTTTGTGACATTTGATTAATCATACTCTGTCCATAAATAAGAAGCCAAATTTTGCCTTATCTACTTGTGAAAATCTACAAAAATCAAGGTAAACAACGGGAAAGTTGGAGTTCTTTTTACTGGTCATATTTTTTTTTTTTTCAATCAGAAGATCCATTAACGTTCTTTAAAAAGTTTGGCGTCCTTCCCTATAGGTGCAGATATTTGGGGGAGGGGCCATTCCGCTCCATCAAATTTATGTAGCACAAGACTGGTCAGAGCCATAATTAGTTTGTTGGAATAGTGGTAAACTCAATACGGCGAGTTTCGTCCCTCTCCAAAAAATGACAGTTTTGCCTATATTTACCCTTGCTTCTGATTTGGCAGCACTAATATATGCTATTAATGATATTGGGGGAGGAATTCATCGACGTAAAGAGAGAAAAATATCATAGGCAGCGCGATCGCGCTGCCTAAGTAAAGAACGATGTGGGCACAATGTATTATTATTTTTCCTCCATACCCGGGCACTTCGTATCGAAGGAGTTGTCGTAGAAACTTCGAAAAGGACTCATTCGATTGGAAATTGGAGTGGCTAGTGCTCTTTTTAATAGTCGAAAATGATTAAAGGGTAACAAGCCCCCACCCCACGCCCATCATTCCCCCAAACACATCCAATCAAAATTTTGAGATAGCCATTTTGTTCAGCGTTCTTGATTTCCAGATAGAAAATATCTTTTTGAGGAGGACACTCCCCCACAACCCTCGGGGCAGGGGTTTTAAGTTATACCCTGAGGGCATATAAGAACGATGTTGGCACAATGTATCATTTATTATTTTTTACCTTTAGAGCAGGGCACTTCATATGGAAGGGATCGTCGTAGAAACTTCAAAAGGGGCTCATTCGATTGGAACTCGAGAGTTCTAGTGCCCTTTTTAATAGTTAAAAGTGATTGGAAAACAACTAGCCCCCCCCCACGCCCATCATTCCCCCAAACACATCCAATCAAAATTTTGAGATAGCCATTTTGTTCAGCGTAGTTGATTTCCAGATAGAAAATATGTTTTTGGGGAGGACAGTCCCCCACAACCCTCAGGGCAAGGGTTTTAAGTTATTCCCTTGGGGCATATGAGGTTTTAATAGAAGGCGTTGTCGTAGAAACTTCAAAACAGGCTCATTCGATTGGAAATTCAAAGGGCTAGTGCCCTTTTTAATAGTCGAAAGTGATTGTAGGGCAACTAGCACCCCCCCCCCCCACGCCCATCATTCCCCCAAACACATCCAATCAAAATTTTGAGATAGCCATTTTGTTCAGCGTAGTTGATTTCCAGATAGAAAATATGTTTTTGAGGAGGACACTCCCCACAACCCTCAGGGCAAGGGTTTTAAGTTATGCCCTGGGGGCATATAAGGTTTTTATAGAAGGCGTTGTCGTAGAAACTTCAAAACAGGCTCATTCGATTGAAAATTGAAAGGGCTAGTGCCCTTTTTAATAGTCGAAAGTGACTGGAGGGCACTTAGCCCCCCCCCCCCACGCCCGTCATTCCCCCAATCACATCCAATCAAAATTTTGAGATAGCCATTTTGCTCAGCGTAGGCTAGTTGATTTCCAGATAGAAAATATGTTTTTTACGAGGACACTCCCCCACAACTCTCAGGGCAAGGGTTTTAAGTTATGCCCTGAGGGCATATAAGGTTTTTATAGAAGGCGTCGTCGTAGAAACTTCAAACAGGCTTATTCGATTGGAAATTCAAAGGGCTAGTGCCCTTTTTAATAGTCGAAACTGATTGGAGGGCACCTAGCCCCCCCCCCCCACGCCCATCATTCCCTCAAACACATCCATTCAAAATTTTGAGATAGCTATTTTGTTCAGCGTTGTTGATTTCCAGATAGAAAGTATATTTTTTAGGTGGACACTCCCCCACAACCCTCAGGGCAAGGGTTTTAAGTTATGCCTTGGGGGCATATAAGATTTTTAAAGAAGGCGTTGTCGTAGAAACTTCAAAACATGCTCATTCGATTGGAAATTCAAAGGGATAGTGCCCTTTTGATAGTCGAAAGTGATTGGAGGGCAACTAGCCCCCCCCCCCCAAACGCCCATCATTCCCCCAAACACATCCAATCAAAATTTTGAGATAGCCATTCTGTTCAGCGTAGGATAGTTGATTTCTAGATAGAAAATATGTTTTTGAGGAGCATACTCCCCCACAACCCTCAGGGCAAGGGTTTTAAGTTATGCCCCGGGGGCATATAAGGTTTTTTATAGAAGGCATTGTCTTAGAAACTTCAAAACAGGCTCATTCGATTGGAAATTCAAAGGGCTAGTGCCCTTTTTAATAGTCGAAAGTGATTGGAGGGCACCTAGCCCCCCCCCCCTCACGCCCTTCATTCCCCCAAACTCATCCAATCAAAATTTTGAGATAGCCATTTTGTTCAGCGTAGGCTAGTTGATTTCCAGATAGAAAATATGTTTTGAGGAGGACACTCCCCCACAACCCTCAGGGCAAGGGTTTTAAGTTATGCCCTGGGGGCATATAATGTTTTTATAGAAGGTGTTGTCGTAGAAACTTCAAAACAGGCTCATTCGATTGGACATCCAAAGGGCTAGTGCCCTTTTTAATGGTCGAAAGTGATTGGAGGGCAACTAGCACCCCCCCCCCCCCTCATGCCCATCATTCCCCCAAACACATCGAATCAAAATTTGAGATAGCCATTTTGCTCAGCGTAGTTGATTTTCATATCGTAAATATGTTTTTTAGGAGGACACTCCCCCATAACCCTCAGGGCAAGGGTTTTCATTTATGCCCTGGGGGCATATAAGGTTTTTATAGAAGGCGTTGTCGTAGAAACTTCAAAACAGGCTCATTCGATTGGAAATTCAAAGGGCTAGTGCCCTCTTAATAGTCAAAAGTGATTGGAGGGAAACTAGCCCCCCCCCCTTCACGCCCATCATTCTCTCATACACATCTAATCAAAATTTTGAGATAGCCATTATGTTTAGCCTAGTTGATTTCCAGATAGAAAATATGTTTTTTAGGAGGACACTCCCCCACAACCCTCAGGGCAAGGGTTTTAAGTTATGACCTGGGGGCATATAAGGTTTTTATAGAAGGCGTTGTCTTAGAAACTTCAAAACAGGCTCATTCAGTTGGAATTCAAAGGGCTAGTGCCCTTTTTAATAGTCGACAGTGATTTGAGGGCAACTAGCCCCCCCCCCCCACGCCCATCATTCCCCCAAACACATCCTATCAAAATTTTGAGATATCTATTTTGTTCGTCGTACTTGATTTGCAGATAGAAAATATGTTTTTGAGGAGGATACTCCCCCCACAGCCCTCAGGGCAAGGGTTTTAAGTTATGCCATGGGGGCATAAAATGTTTTTATAGAAGGCATTGTCGTAGAAACTTCAAAAAGCTCATTCGATTGGAATTTCAAAGGGCTATTGCCCTTTTTAATAGTCGAAAGTGATTGGAGGTTGACTAGCCCCCCCCCCCCCGCCCATCATTCCCCCAAACACATCCAATAAAAACTTTGAAATAGCCATTTTGTTCAGCGTAGTTGATTTCCAGATAGAAATATGTTTTTGAGGAGGACACTCCCCCACAACCCTCAGGGCAAGGGTTTTAAGTTATTCCCTTGGGGCATATAAGGTTTTAATAGAAGGCGTTTGTCGTAGAAACTTCAAAACAGGCTCATTCGATTGGAAATTCAAAGGGCTAGTGCCCTTTTTAATAGTCGAAAGTGATTGTAGGGCATCTAGCACCCCCCCCCCCCACGCCCATCATTCCCCCAAACACATCCAATCAAAATTTTGAGATAGCCATTTTGTTCAGTGTAGTTGATTTCCAGATAGAAAATATGTTTTTGAGGAGGACACTCCCCCACAACCCTCAGGGCAAGGATTTTAAGTTATGCCCTGGGGGCATATAAGGTTTTTATAGAAGGCGTTGTCGTAGAGACTTCAAAACAGGCTCATTCGATTGAAAATTTAAAGGGCTAGTGCCCTTTTTAATAGTCGAAAGCGACTGGAGGGCACTTAGCCCCCCCCCCCCACGCCCGTCATTCCCCCAAACACATCCAATCAAAATTTTTAGATAGCCATTTTGTTCAGCGTAGGCTAGTTGATTTCCAGATAGAAAATATGTTTTTAAGGAGGACACTCCCACACAACCCCCAGGGCAAGGGTTTTAAGTTATGCCCTGAGGGCATATAAGGTTTTTATAGAAGGCGTCGTCGTAGAAACTTCAAAACAGGCTTATTCGATTGGAAATTCAAAGGGCTAGTGCCCTTTTTAATAGTCGAAACTGATTGGAGGGCACCTAGCCCCCCCCCACGCCCATCATTCCTCCAAACACATCCAATCAAAATTTTGAGATAGCTATTTTGTTCAGCGTTGTTGATTTCCAGATAGAAAGTATATTTTTTAGGTTAACACTCCCCCACAACCCTCAGGGCAAGGGTTTTAAGTTATGCCTTGAGGGCATATAAGGTTTTTATAGAAGGCGTCGTCGTAGAAACTTCAAAACAGGCTTATTCGATTGGAAATTCAAAGGGCTAGTGCCCTTTTTAATAGTCGAAAGTGATTGGAGGGCAAGTAGCCCCCCACCCCCCAGCGCCCATCCTTCCCCCCAAACACATCCAATCAAAATTTTGAGATAGCCATTCTGTTCAGCGAAGGCTAGTTGATTTCTAGATAGAAAATATGTTTTTGAGGAGCATACTCCCCTACAACCCTCAGGGCAAGGGTTTTAAGTTATGCCCCGGGGCATATAAGGTTTTTATAGAAGGCATTGTCTTAGAAACTTAAAAACAGGCTCATTCGATTGGAAATTCAAAGGGCTAGTGCCCTTTTTAATAGTCGAAAGTGACTGGAGGGCACTTAGCCCCCCCCCCCCCCCCCACGCCCGTCATTCCCCCAATCACATCCAATCAAAATTTTTAGATAGCCATTTTGTTCAGCCTAGGCTAGTTGATTTCCAGATAGAAAATATGTTTTTGAGGAGGACACTCCCTCACAACCCTCAGGGCAAGGGTTTTAAGATATGCCCTGAGGGCATATAAGGTTTTTATAGAAGGCGTCGTCGTAGAAACTTCAAAACAGGCTTATTCGATTGGAAATTCAAAGGGCTAGTGCCCTTTTTCATAGTCGAAAGTGATTGGAGGTTGACTAGCCCCCCCCCCCCCCCCGCGCCCATCATTCCCCCAAACACATCCAATAAAAACTTTGAGATAGCTATTTTGTTCAGCGTTGTTGATTTCCAGATAGAAAGTATATTTTTTAGGTTAACACTCCCCCACAACCCTCAGGGCAAGGGTTTTTAAGTTATGCCTTGGGGGCATATAAGATTTTTTATAGAAGGCGTTGTCGTAGAAACTTCAAAACATGCTCATTCGATTGGAAATTCAAAGGGATAGTGCCCTTTTTAATAGTCAAAAGTGACTGGAGGGCACTTAGCCCCCCCCCCACGCCCGTCATTCCCCCAATCACATCCAATCAAAATTTTTAGATAGCCATTTTGTTCAGCGTAGGCTAGTTGATTTCCAGATAGAAAATATGTTTTTGAGGAGGACACTCCCCCACAACCCTCAGGGCAAGGGTTTTAAGTTATGCCCTGAGGGCATATAAGGTTTTTATAGAAGGCGTCGTCGTAGAAACTTCAAAACAGGCTTATTCGATTGGAAATTCAAAGGGCTAGTGCCCTTTTTCATAGTCGAAAGTGATTGGAGGTTGACTAGCCCCCCCCCCCGCGCCCATCATTCCCCCAAACACATCCAATAAAAACTTTGAGATAGCTATTTTGTTCAGCGTTGTTGATTTCCAGATAGAAAGTATATTTTTTAGGTTAACACTCCCCCACAACCCTCAGGGCAAGGGTTTTAAGTTATGCCTTGGGGGCATATAAGATTTTTATAGAAGGCGTTGTCGTAGAAACTTCAAAACATGCTCATTCGATTGGAAATTCAAAGGGATAGTGCCCTTTTTAATAGTCAAAAGTGACTGGAGGGCACTTAGCCCCCCCCCCCCACGCCCGTCATTCCCCCAATCACATCCAATCAAAATTTTTAGATAGCCATTTTGTTCAGCGTAGGCTAGTTGATTTCCAGATAGAAAATATGTTTTTGAGGAGGACACTCCCCCACAACCCTCAGGGCAAGGGTTTTAAGTTATGCCCTGAGGGCATATAAGGTTTTTATAGAAGGCGTCGTCGTAGAAACTTCAAAACAGGCTTATTCGATTGGAAATTCAAAGGGCTAGTGCCCTTTTTAATAGTCGAAACTGATTGGAGGGCACCTAGCCCCCCCCCCACGCCCATCATTCCCCCAAACACATCCAATCAAAATTTTGAGATAGCTATTTTGTTCAGCGTTGTTGATTTCCAGATAGAAAGTATATTTTTTAGGTTAACACTCTCCCACAACCCTCAGGGCAAGGGTTTTAAGTTATGCCTTGGGGGCATATAAGATTTTTATAGAAGGCGTTGTCGTAGAAACTTCAAAACATACTCATTCGATTGGAAATTCAAAGGGATAGTGCCCTTTTTAATAGTCGAAAGTGATTGGAGGGCAAGTAGCCCCCCACCCCCCAACGCCCATCCTTCCCCCCAAACACATCCAATCAAAATTTTGAGATAGCCATTCTGTTCAGCGTAGGCTAGTTGATTTCTAGATAGAAAATATGTTTTTGAGGAGCATACTCCCCCACAACCCTCAGGGCAAGGGTTTTAAGTTATGCCCCGGGGGCATATAAGGTTTTTATGGAAGGCATTGTCTTAGAAACTTCAAAACAGGCTCATTCGATTGGAAATTCAAAGGGCTAGTGCCCTTTTTAATAGTCGAAAGTGATTGGAGGGCACCTAGCCCCCCCCCCCCCCCCACGCCCTTCATTCCCCCAAACTCATCCAATCAAAATTTTGAGATAGCCCGTTTGTTCAGCGTAGGCTAGTTCATTTCCAGATAGAAAATATTTTTTGAGGTTTTTTAATAGTCAAAAGTGATTGGAGGGAAACTAGCCCCCCCCCTTCACGCCCATCATTCTCTCATACACATCCAATCAAAATTTTGAGATAGCCATTATGTTTAGCGTAGTTGATTTCCAGATAGAAAATATGTTTTTTAGGAGGACACTCCCCCACAACCCTCAGGGCAAGGGTTTTAAGGTATGACCTGGGGGCATATAAGGTTTTTTATAGAAGGCATTGTCGTAGAAACTTCAAAACAGGCTCATTCAATTGGAAATTCAAAGGGCTAGTGCCCTTTTTAATAGTCGACAGTGATTTGAGGGCAACTAGCCCTCCCCCACGCCCATCATTCCCCCAAACACATCCTATCAAAATTTTGAGATATCTATTTTGTTCGGCGTAGTTGATTTCCAGATAGAAAATATGTTTTTGAGGGGGATACTCCCCCATAGCCCTCAGGGCAAGGGTTTTAAGTTATGCCCTGGGGGCATATAAGGTTTTTTATAGAAGGCATTGTCGTAGAAACTTCAAAAAAAGCTCATTCGATTGGAATTTCAAAGGGCTAGTGCCCTTTTTCATAGTCGAAAGTGATTGGAGGTTGACTAGCCCCCCCCCCGCGCCCATCATTCCCCCAAACACATCCAATAAAAACTTTGAGATAGCCATTTTGTTCACCGTAGTTGATTTCCAGATAGAAAATATGTTTTTGAGGAGGACACTCCCCCACAACCCTCAGGACAAGGGTTATAAGTTAAGCCCTGGGGGCATATAAGGTTTTTATTGAAATCTTTGTCGTAGAAACCTGAAAAAGGGCTCATTCGATTTAAAATTCAAAGGGTTAGTACCCTTTTTAATAGTCGAAAGTGATTAGTGATATTTTTTGTTGTTGTTTATACAAGGGCACTTTGTATCGAAGGAGTTGTCGTGGGAACTTCGAAAGGGGCTGATTCGATTGAAAATAGAAAGGGCTGATGCCGATTTTAATAGTCGAAAGTGATTGGAGGGCAACTAATCCCCCTTCCACTCCCACCCTCCCACGCCCACCCTCCCATTCGCCCATTATGTTTAAAAAACTAAATGTTGCCTTAAGATTAAATCAAAATGCACTTTGATAATGCTAATTCCCAATAAGACATTTCAGCAGTATCCCAAAAATGACTGAGAGCATTATGTTCAAACTTTCGGGGCTACTTCTGCTCTTAAAATTTAACCAAATCAAAATAGCGTAAGTGTATCTTAGCCATCAAAGAAAGTAAACAGATTTTTTGGCGAATGGTATCAAGTTTTCCATTTCAGGTCAATTAGAGGAGGTATGAAACTAAATTAAACAGTACTATTTGTGTCCAGATTTTTAAAAGGGTGTATGTTGTTAAAAATTGCTGAAAATTTTTCTCCAATACACAAATAGCAGGCCAAACTATAAAGTCTTAAAACACGAAAAGATTTAAAGTGTTATTTTCTTTTTCCCTGAAAACTCTATGTCAATATAAAACGAACAAAAATTAATTAAAAAAACTTTTTCCACAAAATAAGTTTTTCAAAGAAAAGTAAAGAACTCCATTAAACAAAAAATGAGCGAAAATAAAATCAAATAATCTACGAAGCGTGAAACCACCACAAATCAGCATCGGTAAATAAATGAAATCCAAAACAAGCAGAAATTAACATAAGTTGGGCACAAAACCCATATGCCTTCCCAAGACCAGAACAGAATTTGCACTTTACTGAAAAAATATAAATGTTTTCACTTTTATAACTTTAATAAATCAAATAATATTAACATTTTGATTACTAAATATCAGTAAATGTGTATTAAACTGACAATGCACATTCATTTGTATTTTTTTCAGTAAAGTGCAAATTATGTTCTGGCCTTAGGGGTTTTGAGCCCAACTTATGTTAATTTCTGCTCGTTTTGAGTTTGACTCGGTTATTTATTGTAATTTCTGTTTGTTTTGGGTTTCATTTATTTACCGATGCTGATTTGTGGTAGTTTCACGCTTCGTAGATTATTTGATTTTATTTTTGCTCATTTTTTGTTTAATGGAGTTCTTTACTTTTCTTTGAAAAACTTATTTTGTGGAAAAAGCTTTTTTAATTAATCTAAGTAAACAACACAATCTTATAAGAGTACAACATAACCAATCCAAAGATTATATATTGAAGAAAAAACAAGACAAATTAACCGAAAAAAAACCCTGCCTCTCTCTTTTGATTTTATTTAGCTTGCTCCCATCTTGTCACTCAAGGGTGTGACATATTGGTAGAGGTTACTGCTTTATTGTTTATTTCTCTCTTTTCTGGTTGTTTTTTTGGCCTTTGGGATTTTTACTTTTCGTCAGGTTTTTTCTATATTCCTTCAAGTGCTTCTTTATTGATAGCAAAAATAAGTAAGCTTTGTATTTTTGTGTCAAGTCTTTCCTTAAAAACTAACTGAAGATAATACTTCTCCCATAATGTACGCACTCTAGTTATTTATTTTTGATAAAAATTATCCTTTGCAATAAGAATTTACAAACATTGACTATTTCTTTTGCTAAAACCTGTATGGACTGGCTCGTAAGCACAGTTAAAAACCAGTATTGGTGGAGCGTAAGCGAAAACCGGTTTGGAGTGAGCGCAAGCTTATATGATAAACAGTTTCAATTGAGCGTGAGCCTAATTGAAAACCAGTTTCAATTCAGCGCAAGCCTAATTGAAATCTAGTTTCAGTTGAGCTAAAACCTAATTTAAACCCTGTTTTGATTAAGAGCAACCGAAAGCCGGTTTTAATGAAGTGGAACTATACTCAAAACTGGTTTCAATGGAGCGCACGCCTATTTGAAACCAGCGTCAATTAAGCGCAAGCATTATCGGAAACCAGTTTCAGTTGTCGGAAGCCTAATTTAAAACCAATTTTTATTGTGCGCAAGCCTAACTGGAAGCCGATTTTGATGAAGTGGAAGCATAATTAAGACTGGTTTCAATGGAGTGCGAGCCTATATGGAAAGTGTTTTCGACGAAGCCCAAACCCTTCAGAGAAAGAACCTGCTGAAAAATATAATAGACAATCCGTGGGAATTGCTAAAGTACTATGGCCAGTGCAAATGAAATAGGGTTGTTTAGATGGTTGAGCGGAAATTGACACTTGGGTGTATTCAGGATTTTGTTCGGGGGGGGGGGTTGTTACGAAAAAGCTTTAAAGGCGCATAAAAAATTTATTTGTGTATATTTTTGTCACATTCTACGAGTAAGGCAAAAATATGCTTTTAGGAGGGGGGGGGGGCTCAAATCCTGACCCCACTCCCCCCCGTATACGGCCTTGACCTTATATATCTAAAAAAAATCGATATTTAATTTTTAATGAATAAGGCTTCTGGATAAAGTTTATACAGTTCTTGGTTTTAGTGGCTGCCAAGTTTAAAAATAAGAAACATTGGTGAAAAATTAGGAAAACATGATCTAAAAACCTATCACGCCAAGCAGCTTAAGAAGGTGTAGCTTTCTTTTGAAGGTTTAGTTGTCTCTGGCAATCAAGAAATTGTCAAAGGTTGAATTATTTTTACGAAAGAAAAGCCTTGTCAAATTTTACAAATTAGTCTTGCTTATTTATTTTCGCGGGTCAACGTGGCAACACTGACGAAAATGTGATGCTGCCCTAAAAACTTGGGCGCAACGTGTTGCTAATTTCTTGAAAATAAGGATTAATTAGATATAAAAATGAAAGTTTGCAGTGGAATATTTATATTTCTTGACTGAGTGCTTGTTACACAAATATAATTTGACATGTTCCTATGCACTACTTATTCCCTATCTTTTATGTAAGGGACCCAATTTGCTCATTTAGTATATTTGCTTAATATATAAAATTAATAATCATAAATTTTATAATGAGTTTAATTGTTGGAAACATTGAATAATTCCAAAATTACTTCTAAATTTAGCCATAATAAATAGTTGTACAAATGTGTTCAAGTAGATTTGGTTATTTGAATATAGAATAGAGTTTAATTTTAGAATTTCTTTCTCAGCATTATTGCCAAACTTGAATTTCACGTCACAAATAGCACTAGTACATATATATCGTATCGAAAGATTTTGTCATCACTGATGTTCACGTCAGGTGAATTTGACTTTCACGTCCAATGTAATATATTGTACAAAACACATAAATAAAATAAGTCAAAACGTGGTTTAAAAATAAATGAAAATTAAATTAATGACTAGTTTTCCTGGCTGTTATACAATTCAACAAAACTCTTGCGATATTTTTCATGCTTTGCAGAAACATGAATATATGAAGTTGTTTAACTAGTTAAAAATATCATTTGTTTGGTATTTTTTTTTTTAGGAAACTCAGTACGCAAACTGGGTCGCTGCTTGTCGCTTGGCATCCAAGGGGAAAACAATGGCTGACGCGTCATACGACTCCGAAGTCAAGAATATTTTAAATTTCTTATCCTTGCAAAAACCAGCTGCAGAGCCAGCATTTGAGCCCTCAAATTTAGACGTTGATGTTGAGGATTATCTACCGCACAAATACACAAGAAAGTACAAAGGAAAGGTAAGTCCGGTGCACATTTCAGAGAGTAGCTTTAGACTTTTTCGTCACAGTATATTGTGGATTCTTGATGGAACACTTAAAGAATGAATGAATAGCTGAAACTGATAATGTAGGCATATAACTCAAGCTGTTTAAACTGGAGGCACTGGTTTCATTAGTGGTCAGCATAAATTCTACCTTTTGTTTCAGTTTTTTCTCTATCATTTTCTCACTACTCTCTTTTTCCCTCGAATACATCTTACAAGTTTTCTTTCTCCATATAGTTCGACTCCATCGTCCGCAAGAGGCGCTCAATCCATTTTATGGTATTAAACCGTTTCCATTTCCTCTTTATTTATGG
The DNA here is from genome assembly GCA_027921565.1 of Artemia sinica. Classification (NCBI taxonomy): domain Eukaryota; kingdom Metazoa; phylum Arthropoda; class Branchiopoda; order Anostraca; family Artemiidae; genus Artemia; species Artemia sinica. The sequence goes on along the minus strand of CM051263.1, from coordinate 49,312,821 downwards.
TTTATCGATGTTGAGTTTCATTTTTACCGGTAGCAACAGTCCGTAGACCGCTAAGAGCTGTGAGGCCTTTGTTACCAGAAATCTTCAATTATCGAAAGCTGGGTGACGCTATACACTCTTAGGCGATAATATTTTACTTCTATTATAGCCACTTTGACAAGTGCCAAAGATCCGCTTCCGCTGAGTTTCTTATTTTTGTTTGGGCTGAAAACAGTCATAGGGTGTATGAAGTCATGCCCTACACTCTAGGCTTCAGATTCTGTAGGATTCATAAGTAATAAGTGGTTTAACACTCAAAAATTTGAAGGTAGTTTCTTGTAAGCTGGCAGGTATCTGCGAAGGAATTTATTTTTGCGAGGGATTAATTTAATTTGTCGTAGGGGGAATTTATTTATTTAATAATTTACAAATTTATAAATTTGTAAAATTTATTTACGAATTTGACAAAACGCAAAAAAAAGTCAAACAATCTGAAAAATATAGGAAGTTGCAGGAGAGATCAGAAAATTACTAAGATTTCGGGGTAGGTCTGAAGTACCCCCCTAGTTGCATACGTAGCTGAATAAAGTGTGTCTTGGAGTTTTACTCTTTCATTTGAACCTCTTTGGGATACTAACCTAAAGATAACTTTGCAAATGGCCTTGGTTTGTCTTATGAGCTTTCTGTCTGATCACAGAACTTTTGTAATTATTTAATAAGATTTCGGATTTTGTAACATCTTTCTTCTTCTTTTGAATAACATTTATGGCAATCTTTGGACTTGATAATCCAATCTTACCTCTGGGAATGACATGACCCCCATAGTCCCTGGGGAAGGGGCTTTGAACTATGAACTTTACCCACTATTCGCAAAAAGTGTTTGTTAATATACGTAATTTTTTGGGGGGAGAAAATTTCTTGGGGGGGGGGGGGCATTTCACAGGGGGAGAATTTTTTGTAAGGTGGAAAGTTTCTGGATTATTTTAAATGAGGTGTGGGGGGGGGGTCTGGCATAATTTTAAAAACGGTCAGAAATTAAATAATAAAAAAACATGTTTTCTTCAACTGAAAGTAAGGAGCAGCATTGAAACTTATAACAATCAGAAATTATTTCGTATATGAAGGGGGCTGCCCTTTCCTCAACACTTGCTCTTGACGCTAAAGTCTGCCCTTTGATGACGATTCCTTAAAAAAAAAACTGTTCAAACACAAGGACCGTTGAATATGAATGAGAAGCACTTTTAAAGAAGTTTAAGACTTTAGTGTAAAGGGCGAGGGTCGAGGAAGAGGTATCCCCCTCATATACGGAATAATTTCTGTTCTTTTTAAGTTTTAATGTTGCTCCTTACTTTTAGTTGAATTTCTTTTTTTTTAAGGTGTTCTTAGCATGACTTTAAAGCAACATATAAAATACCAGCTTCTTTAAGCTGTCTCAAGTGTACAGAATTTTGTGCGTAACTCGTATTTATTACCTCAATTAATTCCTTGAAATTACCTTATATTTAAATTATTATAATTATGTTTTTTTTTATTAGAAGTTATAACTGCCTTTTGGTATAAGAAAAATTTTGAAATCAAAGCTTTCTTTTTTTCAGACAAATCGTATTTTAGAAGCTCAGGCAAACGTAAAAGAATTGGCATTAATCGAAGCCAAGTTAGGCTATATTCGTGCCTGGCAAAATTTACCATGGTATGGTGTCCACCTCTTCGTTGTACGATTTACCAATCAGAAAAAAGATGAGCTATTGGGAGTTACAAATAACAGAATTATGAGAATGGATTTAAATACTGGAGATCATATTAAAACTTGGAGGTTTAGCACTATGAAAGTAAGTCTATTAAAGAGGTTGTGCGAACGTTATATACAAACTTTATATTGTACCAATTTATAAAATGGTGTTAAATCACTAATATTAGTATTATCATTTTATGTATTTTAATTTTGATTGATGTGCGTTAAAGAAGGAGTTGAATGTTTAGTGTTAAGTTAATGGTAGCAGGGTACCTGATGTTTTCATGTTCATTTTTTAAACCCCTTCTGTGGTAAAAGTTAATTTATTTTTTATTTTGATTCTTTTGATTTATTTGATTTTCCCTTCTGCATATCACACTCGGGCATTTGGAGGGTATGTGTTAGAGTTTTTTGTTATTATTTGATATAAAATAAAATAAAAATATATTGTGTCCTTACCATTCCAGAAACATAAGTTTACATCAAATCCAAGAAGAATGTCAAAGAAGGGAAGAGTCGACCAAATTTTCACTTTTAGATGAATAATTGATTAGAGCCTGAGTCATCAGACCCCTTTAGTCCTTAGTTGTATAGATTATGAGCAAGCGTTTGGTTTAGCTGACATAAGAGCTTTGGCAAAGGTTTTATCCTTGTATGGCAGCTGAAAAAACAAAAATTTAAAGCCGAACAAGGGATAGACATAGCACAAAGCTTTACATTTTAAATTTTAGGAATTTAAAGGTTTAAGGATTTAGAACAAGAATTGGAAAAAATTTTGTCTGATTTTCAAAGAATTTCTAAGTATCAAGAACTTAAATGGGAAACAGCGAAAGAACGCTTGAGTCCGAAATTTGTCAGCTTATTTTGATTAAAGTTATTATAACTACTTCAAGATAATTTTATTCTCTTATAAATTTTAATGTTCAGTGAAAAAGAAAGTTGAGAGGGAAGAAAGTTGATCTCTTTTGGATTGTTACCATCAGACGTGTGCATAGGATTTTGATCCAAGATGGGCGATCTCTTTGTATCACTGCAATTACTGCCATCACTGCAACATGATGCAACATGAAACCAGATAAATACATTGTATGTACGAGAACAATATAGCTGCGGTTAAAGTAGAAAATTAGGTTAGTAGCTTTTCCTATTGAATTAGGAGTTAAGTATGGTTGCATTGTATCCCCTTTTATATGGATCATTTTGATGAACTTTGTCCTAAAGAACACGGCAAATGCTATGAGACTGCATGGAATCAAACGGGGAAGTAAAACCCTCATAGAGTTGGATTATGCTGATGATTTGAGTGTTCTAGAGGAAAATGTTAGAAAAACTAATCATTTTTGGAAGTTTTTGAGAGTTAAGGGTGCAAGAATAGGTTCTGAAATTAATATTCCAATGCTGCACCACTGACGACAGTGCTACTACTGCCAGCACTGCTACTGCTTACAAGTCATTATAATACAAAGCGGAGGGAAAACTCATCATAACGGCGAGACTTTATCAGAACCATCATATCTTATAATACTCTTATTTCTTGAATAAATTAGGATTAAAGACCTCACGTTTTTATGAGACTGATTAAGTTCAAAAGTTCAGAGATTTGAGTTAAAGATTAAATATCTAAATAGAAAACCTTGTCTAATTCTTGAGTGCATTGTTGTGTGCAACATGTAAGGACAAAGTTTTTCATTTTGATGCATTTCGGGTGTTAGTAAGTAAATTTGAGGAGGGAATCTTTGGTGTTAGTAAGTAAATTTGAGGAGGGAATTTTGGGTTTTAGTAAGTAAATTTGAGGAGGGAATCTTTGGTGTTAGTAAGTAAATTTGAGGAGGGAATTTTGGGTTTTAGTAAGTAAATTTGAGGAGGGAATCTTTGGTGTTAGTAAGTAAATTTGAGGAGGGAATTTTGGGTGTTAGTAAGTAAATTTGAGGAGGGAATTTTGGGTTTTAGTAAGTAAATTTGAGGAGGGAATTTTTTGTGTTAGTAAGTAAATTTGAGGAGAGAATTTTGAGTGTTAGTAAGTAAAATTTGACGAGGGAATTTTTGGTGTTAGTAAGTAAATTTGAGGAGGGAATTTTTGGTGTTAGTAAGTAAATTTGAGGAGAGAATTTTGGGTTTTAGTAAGTAAATTTGAGGAGGGAATCTTTGGTGTTAGTAAGTAAATTTGAGGAGGGAATTTTGGGTTTTAGTAAGTAAATTTGAGGAGGGAATCTTTGGTGTTAGTAAGTAAATTTGAGGAGGGAATTTTGGGTGTTAGTAAGTAAATTTGAGGAGGGAATTTTGGGTGTTAGTAAGTAAATTTGAGGAGAGAATTTTGGGTTTTAGTAAGTAAATTTGAGGAGGGAATCTTTGGTGTTAGTAAGTAAATTTGAGGAGGGAATTTTGGGTTTTAGTAAGTAAATTTGAGGAGGGAATTTTTGGTGTTAGTAAGTAAATTTGAGGAGAGAATTTTGAGTGTTAGTAAGTAAAATTTGACGAGGGAATTTTTGGTGTTAGTAAGTAAATTTGAGGAGGGAATTTTGGGTGTTAGTAAGTAAAATTTGAGGAGGGAATTTTTGGTGTTAGTAAGTAAATTTGAGGAGGGAATTTTTGGTGTTAGTAAGTAAATTTGAGGAGGGAATTTTTGGTGTTAGTAAGTAAATTTGAGGAGGGAATTTTGGATGTTAGTAAGTAAATTTGAGGAGGGAATTTTGGGTTTTAGTAAGTAAATTTGAGGAAGGAATTTTGGGTGTTAGTAAGTAAATTTGAGGAGGGAATTTTGGGTTTTAGTAAGTAAATTTGAGGAAGGAATTTTGGGTGTTAGTAAGTAAATTTGAGGAGAGCATTTTGAGTGTTAGTAAGTAAAATTTGACGTGGGAATTTTTGGTGTTAGTAAGTAAATTTGAGGAGGGAATTTTGGGTGTTAGTAAGTAAAATTTGAGGAGGGAATTTTTGGTGTTAGTAAGTAAATTTGAGGAGGGAATTTTGGGTTTTAGTAAGTAAATTTGAGGAGGGAATTTGAGATAACTAGGTAGATAATCATTAATTGGGTGGATTTTTCAGCAGTTGGAAACATTTTTTTTTAAATATTTGAATTAAAACTTTGAAAATCAAATTAAATAAACATTGAATTAAGAAAGGCTAAATTAACTAAGATTGAATTACAGTTTAAAGATTTAAATGGAAAATCTTGTCTAATTGTTGAATGTATTGCTGTGTAAGATAACGTAAAGACATGATGTATTATTTAGGTGAAGTTAGAGTATAAGTGAGTAAATTGAAGAAATATAAGATAACTGAGAGACTTCTGAGAAAAAAGTATTTTGTCGATGTTTTGCAATTTTTCGACGGAAGGGCATTCTGAAAATGACTTGGTGGATGTTCTTGTAACACGAGAAATTCTTCTTGTTATCCTTCTTGTTATTCTTGTTCTTCTGTTATTCTTGTTATTCTTCTTGCAATTCTTCTTATTACAAGAAATTCTTCTTGTAACACAAGGAATACTTGTAAAACAAGTATTTTTCTTGTTTTTGCTCGTGTTTTTCCGCCTCGCCGTGTTTTTCCTTAGATGTTACTTGGGAATTTGTTTAATCAAAAATCAAAAACTAGAGATTGTATAAAGCGGCACAGATCGTACAAACACTATTATCGGTTATGCCACTACGAAGGAGTATCCAAGAAGGTGAACTAAATCCAAGAATGAAATAAATAAATTTCAAGGTGAAATAAATATCGTATCAAGAAATTTAACGTAGTTTTCAGCTGGATATTGGTAAAATATATAAATTTCAAGGTGAAATAAATTCCACGACAAGAAGTCTAACTTAGTTTTCAACTGGATAGTGGTGAAATAAATTTTACCATTAATTTTAAATAAATTTCACTATAAATAAATTTCACCTTACTATCCAAGTGAGCTTTAGCTCACTTGGATAGTTGGTTGTAGAATGCACATAAATTAAATCTATTTAGTTTTAGCTGATCAAATTTCAATGTTTATAGTTTGGTAATTTTTAATTTGCTTGTTTGTGATTGTAGGTGGTACCAAGGCCGTACCCAGGATTTTTTTCGGAGGGGGTTTTACTCAAAACAGTTTTTTTTTGGAGGGGGGGGGGGGGGGGTACACAAAAATCCTCAAAAAAACGCATACAAAATTTGTTTATATCCATTTTTGTTACGTTTTTACGAGTCAGACAAACATTTCGAGGGGAGGGGGGAGGGGGGTTCTGACCCCCCTAACCCCTCCTCTGTGTACGGCCTTGGCTGGTACCTTAAGGAAGCTATTAGGTATAGAAAATAAAGACGTTTAGGAGGTTGGATTACAAAGAAGAAAAAAGAAACCTATGTCAGCCCAAAGGTGAGGGGAAACCTATCGTAACCCTGGGCCCTATTTCTATTTCCTGAATAAACATTAGTTAGTGACCTATTTTTGCATAATGCCACATCAATTGAGGTTAAAACAAACTAAAGAAAAACCAGTAAAAAATATGAAGTTATGTCAAATTTTTTAGACTTCAGGGGGCACGAACAGAATGACAGCAAATCCGGGTTTTAGTGAACCCGGGTCCACTTTTAGTGAGCACATTGGGGCAATTGTGTTCAAGACTAGGATGGATTTCTTTTTTAGATGGTGGTCAAATCTCTTCCGTAAGAGAAGCCTTGTATAATTCATTTTAAAATGAATTACAACTATGTACAACAAAAACGACTTTTTTTTCATTGCTCTTTGTTTTAAATTTTCATATCAAAAGCGGTTCTATTACAATAGAATGACCTGTACTCAAAGTAATTACTGGTAAACAAAGTAAAAAAAATACCTTAATTACATGTACTGAGCGAGTTTTCGATATGTTATCATAAATCTGAAAGACAAATATCGATTTTGCGCTCTTTCTAAATGATGAGCTGAGTCACCCTAGCCAAGTGAATAGCCCAGTAGACTTCTTACCCTGTTTCCTTCAGGATGCAGGCTCAAATCCCAGTATTTCGAAGACCCAAGTCCTGGCTTGAGGTAGGTTTAGTGGTGTGACAGCAAGGTCAGCCATCTGGGGTGTGGAGGCAATGGACCTTTCAGGCCTGAGCCTCATGCCAAATGGGTCCGCCCCACAACAATATACAATTACAAATGGCGAACTAATGAAGTGAGTTGAGTAGAGTTGTGAATGTCCGAAATCTGGTTAATGTCAACATTCATCGGTGATGTCCGAAATTGTTTTTTCTCTTCTTGGATTCTATTAGCTTTGCTAATAGGCTTTTCAGTCTTACGCAAGCTTTGACGGTAAAAGTTATGTTAGGTTAGGTTTAGTTAAAATAGGTTATAAATCTCAGAAATGGGTTAAAAACCTAACCTGTCACCATCAAATCTTGCATAAAACTGAAAAAGTTGACTGGCAACGCTGACTAAATCCAAGGAGAAAAAAAAGGTATTTCTGACATTCACCACTTTCGGACATTCACGAAAACATAGCAAATATTTTTAGGAACAAGGGTATGCAAGGGTATGCTCCATCAAGTGTCCCTCTTTCAAGAGCAGGACAAATTTCTTAATGGCCTGTAATAATTTAAGAAGTGACATGTGGAATGAAAAAGGAAGATGAAGAAAATGTCAGGTTGACTAAAAATAATACTGTTGCCAGTAAACGAATAATCTTGATATTGCCCAGCTAAACATGAAGTTGGCGACACTGCCCAAAGAGTACGCATGTCGTCAGTGCTGAAAGTTCCTGACTCCACACCTTTTAGAGGGTCATCAGTGAATGTTCTTTGTCTTATGAAACAGTACTGGTTGTGGTGATTTTGTGTGCCATTTGGAATCACTACTGGTACAGCTAGTGATCTTAGACGAGTGGCCTATTTCAAGCTAGCAAATGAAAAAATACTTTGGTTCCACAACTAAATTTATTGAACTTGGGACTGATTTTGGAATAGGATATTTTAATCCTTCCCGTCCCGTAATTTATTGTGGGGATCTTGCATATTATTCTAGGACCTAGGTCAACACATAAAACTCTCATAACATTTTAAGGGGAAAAAAGGGAAGAGTCCTTTGAACCAATAAATGGGATTGGGATTCCTCTTGAAACCCATCCAAAGAGAGAAGGGAAAACCTTAAAAAACTAAAGCCAAAAATTCCACTTCCTTTACGTCTTCACATTTTGATTTACACTTATCCCAAAAAAAATGAAAAATTCGTGCCTAAAAATATACCTCCTCAAATTTTTTTCACCTCTCTTTCCCTGAAAATCTTTGAAAACTGTTCTAAATTTATATTTTATTACAGGCGTGGAATGTTAACTGGGAGATCAAGCACATGATGGTTCAGTTTGAAGAGGGCAATGCTATATTCTCTGTCACATCAGCTGACTGTAAAGTAGTCCATGAGTTTATTGGTGGTTACATATTTCTATCAATGAGGTCAAAAGAGGCAAACCAATCCTTAAATGAAGACATGTTTCACAAACTAACCGGAGGACAGGATTAAGTGTTTTTGTGACAAATTATGACAAGTCACAAATTGTGACAGTGTCTAACTGCCATAAGATAAAAAGAAAAAAGCAGTGATATTGATCGTAACGATTCAAAAAAAAGTCAAAAGTCCAAAAAAATTAAGAACACGTATTTTAAAGTAAATTTTACTTTAAACGTAAATTTTAGCTAAATGGTAACCGTTTTCTACAAATCTTTCAATAAAAAAGACTCGTAAGAATTCTAGCCCCCTCCCCTTATAATTTAAAATCCCAGATAGGCCTGGATTGTGGATTCTCCGAGAAACTTGGTGTGTCCAGAACTCAATCATAATTATTTAACCTAGGTTTTCCGTCATTTCCTTCGGTCAAAAATAGTAGATAACAACAAATCCAGCCCCTGAAATGCTTATAACACAAAATGGGCTACACTTTAGTCCGTCTTGCACTAATAGTAATACAGATTGCACATAATTTTTGTTGTGCGATGTCATGAAACTAAAATAATTTATCATCATTAATGATAAATTATCCTTTTAATTATTTCTTCCTTGAGGTAGATTAATCCGCAACCCTTTTTCCCTCAAAGAATTTATAATTCTTGCGACTTTTTATTTTAAGCTCTTTGTGTTTTGTGACATTGTTTAACTGCCATGGGATTAACAGAAGATTTGCTGATATTGATCCTAACGATGCATTTTGAATAGTGATTATTAATGACTTTAATAGCTTTTGATGGAGTTTGTAGTTTTATTTCTGCGGTCAAATAATCAAATCTTTGCTTTTAATATGTTGTATAATTTAGTTTTGTTGTTTGTGTCGTCCACATTTTACGCCAAATTTGAAAGGCTGTATAAATTAGAACTATAGAACATAGAATTTTAGCTTCATACCTTTAGAACTCTTTTTGAGCATCTAGTTTAAATTTTGTTTCCATATATTCGTAAATCTGTGGTTCCAAGGGACCGAGCTTTGCTCAGTGAAAAGAAAGATATTTTTTAAATCTTGTAAAACAACTTTAAGTGTTAAGCAAGACGGCTAATTAATTAAGCAATCGGTGCATTTAGTTTTGATTGACCCAGTCCCTTATCAGCAGAGCAAGATTTCACAAAAAAACTTGTTTTTATAATGGCATCCGATTACAGATAGCATTTGTCTAAAAATTCCAGACACCTTCTCATCAATGTCATCTAATCCCAGTATTTGTGTTCAAGGGTCTCTAATTTCAGTCAGCAGGCGTTTTATGAAAAATATTAAGGGGACTAGGACTCAAAGTCGTGACCTGTCTACATTTTTTTTTAACCAGAAGATGGTAGTATGCTAGTTTCATAAAAAGACATATACGATTATCACTGCGGAAGATAGATAACTGATGTTTCATTGGTGTATTATTTCTTTTTGGGGGGATACTGAAAAAAATGAGTTTTACATAGAAATTTGCATAGATTTATTGCCTGAAAAGATGCTAGATCATCTCTTAAAGAAACCTCGCGGAATTATAGGGATAATTTTGTTACCATTCGTGCTACCATTTTTGTTCCATAGTTCTCATTCTTGTAGTAACTGCTTATTTTATCAGGTAATTAGACGATCTAGAAAAAAACTGCATATAGAATTATGGTTTATTTTTGGGTTGGTTAATGTAAAACTACGTACGTTCAGTGACCAAGCTTAATACTATACCTTTCTAACTTCATAAAGTCGGCCGTGGATAGCAGCAGCAAATTTGTATGATTTTTTCAGATTTTTATCTCATGAAAAATAAATACGAAAATAATCTTGGTTCTCAGTTGCTGCTAAAAACTAACAGTATAATTAAGAAGTTAATTAAAAAGTTTGCAAAAAATTACAATTTTTTCCGCATTTTTGATTTAGTAAATAAAAAGAAAAATAGTTAAATACGTCCGTGTTATAACCCCTTACTACACTGTTTCTGGTTAACTTAACAAGTGATGTTACCACTTACTATAAGGTAGGAACCACGATAGCACTATTTTTGGCCCTCTGAATGCTTCATTCAAGCCATGCTCATCGAGAATGGGATTACGTTGCTAGCTAGAGTAAAAAAAGCAAGGGAAGCGGGTGAAAAATACTTCAATGGACTATTGAAGTAGATGTAAACGTTAATAATAGTCTTTACCGGTAGGCTAAGTGTAAGGGTCACCACGAAAACGGTTACAAAAAGAGCTCACCACCTTTTTTGTGATTTTGGCTATCCGAGAAATGTTCCAGATTTCAGATTACATCAGCAAAATTGTATTTTGGTCTTGTTTATTTCTTTTTCTCCTTTTTTATATTGTACTCTGCATTTGCTTTTTTGTATTTGTGGGTAGAAAATAAATACATTCATTCGTTGAAAGACTGAAAAAGATGGCACACAGGAAACTGTTTCGAAGGGGTGCCATAATCTTTCGATGGGGACTTAAGCAAGTCAGAAAAACTGCATATTTTTTTTTTCATCTAAGAAAATATGGGAAAATCGCAAAGATCTCCACGAGATATTACGGCTCATGTATTTAAGTGGAAATGCCGCATGCTTTCACTCAAATCACAATTGCAGAAAGAGATAGGAATGGTGATTCTGTAAGATTCATTCGCTAAATATCCCATATGAGCTTCTTTGACTCATTTAACTTCTCCCTCCCATCCCTCTTTTGAAAATATCAATCATTTCTTTAATGTCGGACCTCTATGTTTACTTATAATCATACTACTCTGTGTTTACACTGTTACTCATAATTAAATGTGCGTTTTGCGAATTTTTGTTTCTTGAAATACATCTTTTACCCTTATGAAGTCAATATAGAAGACGTTTAGAGCACCTCTGCGCTTGTAAAACAGATTTGTGTAAATGTGGATTTTAGCCTGATTTATATTTTATTTTTAGGCCCCTAATCAAGGGGTTTTTGTGCCTTCAAAACTGTCATCTGCATTTGTTATAGTCTTGTAACTCAAACTCGGAATCTAATAGTGTTGTTTGCATTTTTTTTTTCTTGGTGCTTTTAATTCAGAAATTAATTGTGTTGTATTTAACAACAATAAAATCTGACTAAACATAGTGCATCCGTTCGATATTAATTTAGTCTTTTATTCCGTTAGGTCGAAGTTTGCTCAAGTGACAATTACAAGTTTTGACGAATGACATTTGTTTTGCCAAATATCTAACCTATATTAAATAATTTTTAACTTAAATACTGACGAAGGCATTACTGCCTATCCATCATACAAAACAAAATAAGGTGATAAGGAAATTTGGGAAATACAGTGATTACAAGTTAAGCGGATATTTTGGCTATATTTGCAACAACAGTCAGCAGCGAAATATAATATAATACAAATAAAAAGAAAAAAACTTACTAAAAAAAAATCTGATTAATAAAATAAATTTAAAATAGCATGAATGAATAATTCCTTTTTTATCGGTCTCGACTGAACCTTTGTGAGGCGATGAAGCTGAGTCTCTTTAAAAAGTTATTATATGAAGTTTTAGTACTTATTTATCAATGAGATTTTTTTTAGTATGTTTGTTTTATATTTTATTTCGCAGATGACGGCTGTTGCATAATTAGCCGAAATATCCACTTAATTTGTATTCAATGTATTTCACAAATTTCCTCGTTATCTTCTCTTGTTTTTGGATTTTTGATAAAAGCTGAAATTTCGGACGAATAACTACCTCCAGGGAAGTTATGATGTTGGTTGACTCCAGGATGAGAATTTGAGAGAAAATTTCCAGGAACAGTTGAATACTAAATTTGATAGTTTAAAATTTGACAACGAGTAAGATGGATGGAATAATTTTAGGAAAACGATTTTTGAAGTTGCTGATAGTGTCTTAGGGAAGAAAATTGGGAGTGCAGCTACGAATATTAGTGAAAAAGCTATATGTTTAATAGAGAGAGGAGAAGCGGCTTGTACAAGAATTATCTGAGTGATAGAGCAAATGAAAACAAGAGGAATGTAAAGAAAGTGGAGAAAGCATTAAAATATGAACTAAGGAGGTGTGAAGTGGAGGCCATAGATAAAATTGCCGAGGATCTGGAAGGTGCAGCTAGACGGCATAATAGTAAAATATTGTACTGGTATGTTAATAAATTGAGAAGGAATAATCAGTCCTGACATGTCCCAGTTAAAGATAGGAACGGGGCCGCAACTAGTGATAAGGAAAGTGTTAAAGAGAGATGGGCAGAACATTTTGAGAATTAGCTAAACCTAGATAGAGCTGCAGGAATAGATTTAGATAAAAATGAAAAAGTTTGTGATACCTCGGATGTGAAGGAAGATTTGTTTTGTCAAGGAAGAATTAGCGACAGTACTAAAAGGATTAAAAAATAATAAGGCTCCAGTTGCTGATACTACGGTAAATGAGTTTCTTAAATATGGTGGCTTTGAGGTTAAAAATAAGCTACTGAAGATTATAAATACGATTTTTGAAAAAGGTGAAGTACCTAGCGGTTTCAGGAAAACCCTAATTAAAGCACTGCATAAGAAAGGTGATAAGAGTGATTGTGGTAATTATCGAGGCATTAGCCTGGTCTTTGTAGTTAGCAAATTACTTAGTAATATGATACTTTTTAGGCTTAGAGATGCTATAGACAAAGTTATGAGAGAAGAAGAGTGCGGTTTTAGAAAAGGCAGAGGATGTGTCGACCAAATTTTCACTCTTAGGTTAATAATTGAGAAGTCTCTGAACCATCAAACACCTTTGGTCCTCGGTTTTATAGATTATGCGCAAGCGTTTGATTCTGTTGGTAGAAGAGCTTTAGCGGAGGTCTTATCCTTGTATGGTATACCAGACAAATACACTAAAGTGATTAGTGCTTTTTACGAGAATAACATTGCTGCGGTTAAGGTAGGAAATGAGGTCAGCAGCTGGTTTCGTATTAAATCAGGAGTTAAGCAGGATTGTGTTCTATCCCCTTTTATATGGATTATTTTGATGGTCTTTGTCTTGAGGAGCACAGAAAATCCGATGTGAGACCACAGAATCACATGGGGGGGGGGGGGGAGTCTCCTGGACTTAGATTATGCTGATGATTTAAGCATCCTTGACGAAATGTGAGGAAAATGAATGAACTTTTAAAGGTTTCGCGAGTTCAGAGTGCTAGAATAGGTTATAAAATTAATGTTAAGAAGACTAAGTCGCTAAGGCTAGGAATAAGTGAAGATGAAAAGGTGGCGTTGGGTAACAAAAAGATTGATTAGGTGGACAGCTTCACTTACTTTGGTAGTATTATTAGTAAAGACGGTGGGAGCAGTGAAAAGGTTAAAAGTTGAATAGCCAAGGTTCAGGATGTTTTTTCACAGTTTTGAAAAATAGTTTGGAAGAATAGGAAGATAAGCCTGCAAACCAAGATCAGAATATTGGAAGCTACAGTGATGACAGTGGTGAAATACGATTCTGAAGCATTGACACTCCGAAAAGCGGATGAAGGTTTGCTAGAAATTGCCGACAGATTGTTCTGTGTACCCGGCTGACTGACTGTATTTCAAACAGTGGGCTGTGTGAAAAGTGTGGTTCAATCCCGCTTTTTAGGGCTATAATGAGGGATAGGGTTGAGATGACTCGGGCACGTTCTGTGGATGAAGGATGTCAGATTACCAACGATTGTCCTTTTCGGCCAACCGTCTAGGGCTAAACGGAAAGCAGGTCGTCCGTGGTTGGGGTGGGAGGATGTTATGAAGAAAGATTTAAAGGAAATGGCAACTTCCAGGGACGGTGTAAAGAAGGAGGCTTTGAATAGATTGGGATGCAGGAGGAGGAGCGTGCGTAGCTGTGCTGGCCTCAGGTGGCTTGGTGCTGCGGTGAGTTGTTGGTAGTAGTAGTTTCTGTATTTGTAACTTGGCCAAAATAATCTCCTTTATATCATTTGGTCCTTCATTCTATCAGGCCCAAGCATGGTCAGGCGATACCTAATCTAAACATTTTGACGAACCAACATGGTTTCGTCAATAATCCATTTAAGCCATTTGTTTAATTACCATCCGTTATGAGTTAACTTTAGAAAATCACTTGAATCCTTTGGAGATTTGTTTGGTTAGTGCTCAAGCAGAAATGTCAAATTATTTGGGATGGAGGAGGGGGCGAGACCAGTCGGTATTTACGGTATTAAATTGGTATTTATGATACACAGCGGCAATCGTGGTATTGCTCAAAGTGAAATACTTCGAATACTCCTGAATTGTCGGGCCAACTCAAAATGATTTCGCGTTGGCCTACCTCAGTCTTTAGTCATAAAATTTGAAAAACCCTACACTGTGCTATAAAGATAGAAAATAAAATTCTAGGTGATTTATTAGATTTTTTTTTTTTTTTGCTTCCAATACCTAGACGCAAGCAAGCGTTCAGGGGGCGCATGGCCTTCCAGTCTTGCTGAAAAATTTTTAACCAGCTGTGGTGTGTCTTATCTACCTATTGTATTTTTTATGTTTTTGTTCAAATTGTTGTCAAAAAGGAAATGAATATTGAAGTGCACATACATGGGGCAAGGGGGGAGGCTTAGCAGGCTCAAGTCCTCCCAGAGCATTGTGATTTCGTTATAGTATTTCCTCACTATAAAAATAGCACTTAAAGCTTTGCTTTTTTTTAAGTTTATTTCAGTTTTGATATCATTAAAAAAGCGAAAAATTATCAGTTTTAGACGGTTCGATTCAAGGGTATTTATTGGCCGTCTCAGGCGAGAAACAGAAATTTCTTTCTCTTGTGTGTTTTAAGGTGTTTTATGAGCAATTGTTGGTCAATTGGAAAATGTTGCTCAAAACTGAATTATACATCATACCAACAGCAAGGAAAGATTCTTATGGGATCATTTTTATTAACAAAATTTCAAAACAAAATTCAAGTTTTGTGCTCGAAGAAAGAGTTCTGAAGATCTAATGCAAAAATTCAACGTTCTATGCTTGAATTTTACCAAGCATATCAGATTTGGAATAAAATACGGACGCACACTTACCACAAAACTAAGTTATGCAGCATACGAAAAGCAAATGTTTGATTATTTGAGCGCACAATGGAAAGTTTTCTTTTAATGTTTCTTTGATAAAAATGATGTTTCTGTGAACTTGATAATTCTTAGGAATTGTTGCTTAGGAAATGTTTAGAGAACTAGATTATTATTCAAGGTATCTGCAAAAAGCAGGTCGTCCCCGAATGAGGAGGGAGGATGCCGTAAGGGAAATTGAACTTCTTGGGAGGGTGTAAAGAAAGGGGCTTTGAATTGATTGGGATAGAGGAGCGTGCGTAGCTGTGTTGGGCTCAGGTGGCTTGGGGCTGTAGTGAGGTGTTAGTAGTAGTAGTACCTACCATAACTTAGCTCAGGGAATATAAAGCAGGTTCAATAAGAGAATCCTCCGAAAATTGGCTCGAAGTATACCATAACTATGTTCATAGAATCCACTGAGATTTTATTCTGGAAACGGGTAAGAGGAATTGCCTAAATCTTGCTCTAGGGATCTTCCACAACATGGTTGAAGAAATCTATTAAAATTATCATCTTGAAATCGGGAGATTTACAACAGAAAATCTCCAAAAATGTGCCTCAGCTAATTTACAAAAGTTCTTTAGCTTATGGGAAAAGTACAGACCTGCAACTTTCAAGGATAGCCCCGACACACAGAACGATTTATACAGACAACATAGCATATCAGAAGTTTAATTCAGTAATTCTAGTAATTCTCAGTAAATTTTGGTAACTTCTAAGTTATCTTCAAGGCTAATCTAAGTTTTATCTTGGATTTTTGCGCCCAATAGTTTTTGATATAGACTGGATTACTAATAAACTATCTCTGTGGTTTTTGATATAGTTAATATCATATTCTTATTTAGTTTAGTTGGCCTTTGGTTTAGTAGCTTCGATAAGTTCCTTATAAATACGGTTCAAGGAAATAGCACCCGTATATGATATTTATCACAAGAAAAAAGAAGATCATGACAGGAAAAGAAACATTAACATATAAATGAACATTTCAACAGCATAAGCAAATCCAAAAGAGGAACTTAGCCTTAAATATCCAGTATTTTTCTATATGACCCATAGCTAGGATAAAAAATTTCCCCAGTGGTCTAGAAATATTGCAAAATTCACTCCCAATCACATGAAGTTTATTCCCACGCTGATTAACCATAAACTACGACTAATTAGGTCAGAGCTAGGAATGGTAGCTGAAGCCACAACAGGAATTGTAAATTTCAGGAAACACCTTGTCCAGTTGGGAGGGCTAATTCACTTTAAGCCAAAAGTGCAAGATGATTCTATAAACGGGGAGGCATCTTGTTGAAGATGGTACAGCTATTAGTGGACACCGGTTGAAAATTTTCCATTCTTTTACATGTCAATCTTGTGGGGAAGGAAGGGTGCAAGAGCTAGCAAAGTATATAGAAAGGATGGGGGAGTTAAACTCGTATTGGTTTCCCCCAGTCAAGTTTTTCTTCTGTTTCTTTTTAGAGGTGATGAGGCAATGGGCCCTTGAGGCCAAAGCCACAGCCTAGGTGTTTTTATAGGTACACCACTCTACAAATTTAAAAAAAAGATATGAATTTGTTTATTATTTGTTACCATTGCCTTTTTTTTTCTTCCTTAAGATTATCACATCATATAAAAGTCACCACCGGAGCTAGGGATTTTATGGACACTACTACCGAAAATTCAATCTGTTTTGAAAAAGAAAACCCTCTAATTCTTTTCATTTTGAAATTAACATTATTGGAATGAATAGTGGAAATTTTTTTGGTAATAACGGTCGTATTTATTCTATACGGCCGTTTTACCGTAAGCTTCTTAACTAGGATTTTTGTTTCCGGATTAACACTCATTCTTAGAGTAAATCACGCTGGCTTATTCAGGGTGAGGTATTTCCAGAATAAGTTTGAGTTTTTTCAATATTGTTTTGTTATATTTTTTCTTTCAATAATTTTTTTCAATTTCCGTTCACACAATCTCACTTACTATACTACATGATGGCTTGGCCAAACCTATTTTCCTGTTTGAGCTTCCTTGATCTACCATTTAAAATAGTGACTAAAAAAAATTTCTGGGAAGGTCCCATTTTCTGAGAAGAAGCTAGCTTGTTGTTAGAATGCACACGCTCTTAAAGGGTTAGAATAAAACGCAACGTCTATCCTGCCCTGAAGACTGAGCTTACGAATAATTTTGTAAAGTTAATCGCTAAGCATCAAAATTCTGGGACGTATCTCCTACGTTAGACTCCAAGTGTGGGGAAAATTGCTCAGAGATAGAAGCCAAACACGGTTTAAGTTTCCTGGAAAGAGAATGAACCTGATTGGCTTTACGGGTATTCTATGGTGTTTCTCTAATCCACTTTGTTTTATGGTCTGTCTATAAGGGGTATTCTACTTCCAAAGAAGAGACGCTTAATATGGCTGAAAATAGCTATGTTTGGTGCCTCTATTGTTCTAGATTGTACCGTAGAACTTACTTCTTTACTAGAATTCACTAGAAATCTAAAATTTACTAGAATTTACTAGAAATCTAGAATTTACTTCTTTACTATAATTTAATAGAAATCTAGAATTTACATACAAAAATAATTTCTATTTTCTATATTTTAATTCTAAAAAAGGTTACACAGCAATGTTGATCAATTTGAGCTTATGGCAAGATTATAAAAAAAAAGATTCGAAAAAGCAAAAACAAGGATGAGTAAGAAAACATACATCCACGGTTCTACTATAGATTCCAGAAATGTACGAGTATATAACAAAAACACTTAAAATACATTGGTTCTGAGAGTTTTAGCACAGTCAAAATCAATCAAAATCCTGTACAGATCATGAATAACTAAAAGTGGGACACAAATAATGGCAGTGAATTATATCAGTACCTTAATATCGATATTCGATTCTTATGTGTCACGGGTCTATCTCCGGTTAATTTCTAAGAAATTTAATTTACAGTTTCCTTCTAGATACAGAGGGGCGATGGTTTGATTCTCTAATTGAAAGAGTGCATTTTAAACGTGTATAGTAAGTTTTAGTTATTGTGTTTACTTTTACAATAGTATCCCAGGAAGTAGGTCCTCGGACACCCTGGGATTGGGGGAGTGTCTTTCCCTTTTAGATGGAAGTGTATAACAGCAGCATCTTCAGTAAATGAAAAAAGTAGTTACCTTAATACCTGAACAAATACAACGCAACTAACGTACAGAAAAATATGTTGTACGTTGTGCTACAATTCATAACCCCTCTGGGAATACGTCCTCAAAGCAGTTTTCAAATATTTGTTAAATTAATTTAAATCTTCGCTATCAGCTTAATTAAAAAATTTCTCAGCAAAATTTATAGCTCCGTTTTCAAAGTTACTTTTCGCTTTGGCAAAGTCACCAGCAACACTAGCTATAAGTTGGGATTCAGCCTTCTGATCTTTGCCAGATCGGATCTCATATTCCATCGGTTCTTCTAAAGATGCTGCAGCTGCTTTTAGCCAATCATATGAAGAGACCTTTTCACTGCATCTTCCCTACAACAAAATGCCATTCAGTCTAAGTTTCAAACTGATTATCCTTTCAAACAGAGAAGGTGGAATTAGGCGAGCAGAGAAAATAACACATTCATATCGGACGCTGTTTTTAGACTAACATAAGTGTTACACGTTTAAGCATTAGAGAGTAAGTTTATTACCATAAAACTATTTTTATCACAGATTTTAAAATAAACGACACAGTATTTTTGTTAATAAAAATTGATCAGGTTTCTACTCTACCAAAATTACTCTATAGCTCTTTTGTACCAACTGGACTCAATTTATAACCACAGAAAGAATACAGCACTTCTCTGGCGTCAAAAAAAAAGTCTAGAGTACTCTTTGCTGTTAAATAATCCGATGGATTTTAAAATAAAAGGCAATTTAATTCAGAACAATTTCATGTGTGCTTCATTCTCCAGATCTTAACATTGTAATTAATATTCCTCTTATTTAGTTCGTTTTCGGTTTCCTTTGTGTTGCGGTTTTGTTTGTTTCGCTTCGTGGTTATAGTATTCTTCCTGCTTTAATCAATTTGTCAGCTTATTTTGATTAAAGTTATTATAACTACTTCAAGACAACTTCATTCTCTTATAAATTTCAATGTTCAGTGAAAAAGAAAGCTGAGAGGGAAGAAAGTTGATGTCGCTTGGATTGTTACCATCAGACGTGTGTATAGGATTTTGACCCAAGATGGGTCATCTCTTTGTATTACCCAATGCTTTGAAACACAAATATCTTTCATTTTTTGGGGGGGAGGGGGGAGCTCGAAACAGGTAATCTCCCAAGGTGTGGCCTTGGTTACCAATGATTTTTAAACGAATTATAAGAATGACGTCACAAATGCTGCTTTAATCAATTTCGTCTATGCACTTCCATTCTGTTTCCTACTTTATCTACTCTGTCACATGCTATGCATTTCTCTTCCCCCTCTCTCTTTTTATTTATTTTCTTGTTTGCAAGTATTCCTCTACGATGGTTTCCTCAAGTATTAGATAAATATATATACACTTTCATTCGCGCCCTCACACATTAGGCATGATTGTCGCCCCTCATCATCTCAGAGTTTTCCATTTTTTTCAAAAAATTTCACTGTGAATCATCAAATTCGGAATCATTGCGTGATACATCTCTTGTTACATTTAATTTCATTATGTTAGCTAGTCCTTTCGCCAGAGCAATACAGCATCAAAGTAAAAAATTACCTATGCTCTAAAAAAAATTCCAAATCATTTAACTTTGTCGAAACACTACTGTCTATATTTATTTTCATTAAAATAAACAGTTGTTTCCTTGCAGTAATATGGTAACAAAACTGTTTTCTAGCCACCACACAGCGGCAACAAACATTCCTCAGCAGAATTTGAGAGGGAAAAAACGTGTTTAAATAAAACCGTGAACAAAAAAAACAGCAAACTTTAAATAATAAAAATCCGGATAATAAAAATCTCCATGTCCGGGAGCCTTAATCAACAAAAAAAAAAGTAAAGTTAAATTAAAAAAAAAAAAATAATAAATAAAACTCACATCTTAATAGCTCCAAAATGCTGCAATTAGTGTAAATAGCATGAATAAACACACAAAAAAGAGAAAAGATTGTCTCTGGTATAATTTCAGTTTGGAAATAAGATCTAGCATAAATGAAACACTATATGTATTGGAAAGAACTTACATAAAACCCAGGTCATCTCCAATGATTAAAATTACAAAGTTAAGATCATTTGAAATATATAGGCAATCTAAGGTTATACATGGCAACAGGTCAAAGACTTGTGCATTATATATTGAATGGATTTTTTTTGTGGGTTGACTCTTTCCAGCATTGACCGCATCCCGACTTCCGCTGACAAGGTTGGCACTTGTTTGGGGACAATTATACAAAACATTACTATTTGAAATTTTTACCTCCCCCCCCCAAATAAACTATTGAAATTCGCTGTAATCTATATTCCCCTTCATCTCTTTTAATACTAATAGTCTAATACCCACATAAATAATTTTTTTAATTTCTATAATTTCTCTGGAACACTACTAAAGTCCAACAGACATGTCCATTATTTTCGTTTTATCAAAAATATACTATGATGTGGAAGGTCAAATAAATGCTCTGGTTTTTCTGGTTTTCGGTTTTTCATCATATTAAAAAGAGGAATCTATGGCATTTTTATGTTGTCAAAAAAAAAAAACATTTACATTTCCTGCATTTATTTTTATCCGTTTAACAGGTATCCGCTTAACCGACTCATAAACCGGTGCTGAAAAGATAAAAAGAAGCTAAGAGAAAATATTTCCGACACATTTACCAAACACTGAGAACAAAAATCAAACCTATTAACTGGGGAAAAATCTCCCCGTGTCAATACTTATATTCATCCAGCTATTCTTTTTTCGTCCATCAACTAACAGCTGAGGAGAATATTTTTCCCTATTAATTTTTTGCTATGTTTGTAAGAAATCTTCAAATGGCCTAAAAATTTAAATTATTTGACATTGGCAAAAACTGTCCTCGTCATCTGGGTCTAAAAAAGAAACTACGACAAATGTATTAACACCTTTCAAACAACAACTATAACAACCACAAAGTTAACCCATTAACTATAAATTTATTTACCACGCGTTTAGACACAATTTAGTTTTAGGCAAGGCGACATGCCGTACATCATATACTGTGAGTTTGTGCTTTCAACGTAGTCAAATTCCTCTAACTTTTTTTTATTCATTTCCAAAAGGCTTTTGATACGTTGGATTTTAAGATTTTAATCTTTTATCTTGGTGTTAAAGGTACTTGTTTTAGGTTGGTATGATAGTTTTTTACGTGGTTGACTTACACAGATATATAACAGTACTATCATATCCTTTCGAAACTAATTGTGGCGTTCCTCAGGGATCAGTTTTAGGACCCTCTTATATCTGGTTTACGTTGATACAATACGATTCCATTAATCTTGAGTGTTTCCTTACATCTTTTGCGGATGACACTGCCATTACTGTTTAAGTCAAACATTAGAGGATTTGCTGGTGAAAGTTAGCGGGGTTTGGAAGTCATTCTATGTGTTTACGAGTCTAAGTCTTCAGTCAGTTAATGTGAAGAAAATGAATTCCGTTGTAATTAGCAGAGTTGGAAGTTCGCCAAATGTTGATGAAAACGTGTTTTTCAATGGTATAGCTTTGTCACAGGTGAACGAGGTACGTTACCTAGGTATCTTCCTGGATTGTAATTCGTCTTGGGCGCATCAGAGTGAGCTAGATGCAGCAAACTTTGCAAGAGGTCTCGAAGTTATACGTAGGTTGAAGCATGTTTTACCTCTATTAGCTCTTCTAACATTATACCAAGCAATAGTGAGCCCTTACATTTCTTACGGCTGTTTTTAATGGTCAAGTAATTTTTATGCGGATTTTAAAGGGTGCAAATTTTACACAACTATATATATATATATATATATATATATATATATATATATATATATATATATATATATATATATATATATATATATAATATATATATATATATATATATATATATATATATATATATATATATATATATATATATATATATAATATATATATATATATATATATATATATATATATATATATATATATATATATATATATATATATATATATATATATATATATATATATATATATAATATATATATATATATATATATATATATATATATATATATATATATATATATATATATATAATATATATATATATATATATATATATATATATATATATATAATATATATATATATATATATATATATATATATATATATATATATAATATATATATATATATATATATATATAGATATATATATATATATATATATATATATATATATATATATATATATATATATATATATATATATATATATATATATAGATATATATATATATATATATATATATATATATATATATATATATATATATATATATATATATATATATATATATATATATATATATATATATAGATATATATATATATATATATATATATATATATATATATATATATATATATATATATATATAATATATATATATATATATATATATATATAATATATATATATATATATATATATATATATAATATATATATATATATATATAATATATAAATATATATATATATATATATAATATATATATATATATATATATATATATATATATATATATATATATATATATATATATATATATATATATATATATATATATATATATATATTATATATATATATATATATATATATATATATTTATATATATATATATATATATATATATATATATATATATATATATATATATATATATATATATATATATATATATATATATATATATATATAAATATATATATATATATATATATATATATATATATATATATATAATATATATATATATATATATATATATATATATATATATATATATATATATATATATATATATATATATATATATATATATATATATATATATATATATATATATGCAGCAAATTATTGAAATATATATATTCCAATAATTAATTGTTTCAGAGCTAAAATATTGCAGCCGTCTTTTATCAGGCACTTTGTTGCCTACGTTGAGGGTTGCTGTAAAGTGATGTTTATTAATATAGTTTGTAAATAAATTGTCAGTCAGTCATAAAACAGACATAAATTCAACCTCTAGCACACTGCAATAACCAAGGAAGCTTCCATCTAGAGATGGCGTAAGTAATATTAGCAAAATGAAGCAAGCAGTATGATTATAAACAAGACAAAGGAAGTAAACCTAACCTCTGGCACAGGGTTATGCCCATCGAAGTCCCCATTTAAAATTATTAACAATACACGTAAAATGATATAGGTAGTATGACAATAAACGAGACCAAAGAAATAAATCTAACCTCTGGCACACGGCAATAACCAACGAAGCTGCCATCTAAAAATGATGTAAGCAATATTGGTGTGTGGGGAGCTTTCTGTGCTAGTTTTCTTAGATGGGGCTTAGCACCGTACTTTTTAAGCTCCTCCGGACAGGAAATGTGGGAAAAACACCAAGAATGCTTCTTTTCACTTTGTAGTTGATCTGCCAAATATATGTCCAGTTCAATTTGTGCCTTAGACTTGTCTACCTGAGATAAAATAACTTTGATAATTTCGGAGACCACACTGCCTTTCCATGACGGTAAAATAAAAGTTCAAAATAAGGATAAAATCCTTTTTAATAGACAGTGTATAATAAATTTCACAAAAAATACCATATATTTCGGTCACATATACATTGACCGTCATTTTATACACTGTCTTATACACTGACAGTGTATTTATTATACACGGTCTATTAAAAAGGATTTTATCCCCATTTTGAACTTTTATTTTAAAAATAACTTCACAAAATTAAGCCGTTCTAAGATTATGCTAATTATTTTTGCGTTAAGTTAGGTTATAATAAGACAAACTATTTTTGAGCCCCATATTGTGAATATGCTGTGCTGCCAAAAATAAGTGTTGTTAAAAAATTATGAGTCATTGGACTATAAAAAAGCAACACACACATTAGTTGGTTAATTCTTATTTTTGTTATTTTTACATTTTGTTTTTAAAACTGGTTTAAGTGAAATATATTTACGATATCTGTTGAATGTAAACTTAACAATTTTGTTCGAATTTATAATACAAAGAACACTCTGAAAACCAGATTATGACGACATTATCAGGAAGGAGATAACGGAACATTCAAATATGACATCATACCCCATAAAATCAACTTTTCAAAAGATACGTGTGCTATATCATCTTGTCATAATATACAAGCATTACATCATCTTGTAAACGAAGATGCAGTTTTGGTAAAAAATTGCACTTTATTTTAATATTATCTTTTATTACTGACAAAAAGCACTAAATATGGCTATTTCTTTTGAAATAATTCAAAATTCTACGACTACTGGTTAGATACAATCACCCCGAATGAAAAAAAAAAAAAAAATCTTGCTTCCAAAGCAAGAAAAACATCTATGCTTCCAATGCGAAAAAGTGATCTTCCTTGTTCTCAAGATGAGGGAATGTTATTCTTCTACATGAGGTTTTCGGCTATGGTGATTCCGACGATGTTGGTCGCATCTCAAACCGACACAATTTTCAAGGTGCTTATGACAATCTTGCGAAATTCCCGGAAATTTGTTTTCGCAATAAACTTTTACCATTAAGATTAGAGGAAATAATAGTTACCATTCCTGAATCAGCTTCAAATGGCAAATCTTCCTCACTTGACAGTTTATTTCAAAACACCTTTTAAATCTTCGGTAACTAGAGTCTATAGTTCGTTCTTTACTAGATTGCAACCATGATTGAATCGGCATATCGTTGTAACTGGATCATATATTTTTGTTTGTATTGACCAAACTTTTCAGATACCATTTATTTGGGAAACTATTTTTCTCATCTTTCCATAAACTCGGAGTAAATAATACAAAACAAGAGAAGATAACGAAATTGTGAAGACATATTGAATACTAGCTAATCGGATATTTCGGCTATATATGTACAACAGCGTTCATCAGCGAAATAAAATATAAAAAAAGAGAACAAACTTACTCAAACCTCATCGAAAATTTTTAAACTAAGTCATAAAATAAAATTTAGAAGAGGCTTAGCAGCCTTACACAGGTCCAGCAAGTCTTCATAAACTTCTCTTGTTTTTTATCGCTTGTTTTGAAGGCTCGTTTCAGTAATTTTTTGTTTGTATGAAGGAACTACGGAGTAAATGACGGTCCACCATCAGTAGCGAAATCTAACAAAAATTGGATTGGAGAGGATTGACAAACCTTTTGGCATGCCATTAAGTGTGAAACAGTTTTTAATATTTTTACATAAACTCGGAGTAAATTATAGGAACAAAAAATTGCAAAAAAATTCTTAGTACTTCTCGACTCGTCTGCTAATATCTTATCATCTATGCTGAAACCAAATAAAACTTGAATAGCTAAAGAAGAAACAACTGTCCACATATATTATACTGTCAGTAGCTAAAAAAAGCAACAATTAAAATCATTAAATGGTTAAAACCCGAGCGGTACAACAACATTCAACCCAACACAAGTGTATGAAAAGTTTACCGACAGACCAAGCGCGATCCCTGATACTTCGCATAATAGCTTGTCACAACCTACCTAGAAGCCATTTTTTTTTCAAAAACAATACATATGTAAAAATTACTCTCATAGACCCTCCGGATCACCCCAGTAGACAAGTCTCAAATGATGTTTTTAAAACGAAAGTAATAAAGAATTCGTCAAATCCCAGGTGGGACGAATTGTTTCATATACAAGTAAAACCAAATGTGCATAAATTAGTGCTCACCATTCTTGACAAGAACATCATAGGTAGTAAAGTTCTTGGTAAGGTTGAATTGAATCTCAAAGAAATTGATGAAGAGCCAGAAAACTCCTCAGCATTTTACATGTTAAATACGTATAAAGGAAACCTAGAAATTTCTCACGCGTACGTTGAACCTGTTCTGCCTGAGGGCTGGGAAGAACGCTTAGATTTTAATAATAGAGTATATTACATAAACCACAATACGCAAGAGACACAATGGAAACATCCTATTACCGGCAAAATGCCAACAAAACCATCGGGAGCTCAGTCAGAACCCAAAAATAACGAAACCAATAATTTGCCACCAGGCTGGTCCATTCAGTACACGGCTGATGGCAAAGCGTTTTATGTTAATCACGTGCAAAAACAAACGCAATGGGATCATCCTATAACCCACAAAAGAAGCTTTGTGCATTCACGCACAAATAAAGGAGATGAAGAAGACCTTAAGCCCTTAGCAGATGAATGGGAAGAGTGCCAACAAAAAGATGGTAGGATAGTATACGTAAATCATGACTTAAAAACAACACAATGGGACGATCCAAGATTCTTAGACGCAGAAATCGCAGGGCCACCAATTACGTATTCAGAACACAACAGTCAAAAATTTAAAACCTTTCGGAGTTTACTCCCGTTGGCACCTCAAACTTCTCAACAATTTAAAATTAACGTCTCTCGTGATTCAATTGTAAATGAATCCTTTCAACTGATATCGCAAGTTAATCATCCAAAAGTCTTAAGAAGAAAGCTTTGGGTTTACTTTTTCAAAGAGCCTGGTCTCGATTATGGCGGTTTGACCAAGGAATGGTTCTGTTTGCTCTCAAAGGGGCTATGTAATCCAGATCATGGATTATTCGAGTATTCGTCGGAAAATAGTTTTGAGCTTCAAATCAATCCTCGAAGCGGCATTTACCATGACAACCACCTGTTGTATTTTAAATTTTTTGGGAGAATTGCAGGCATGGCTGTATATCACGGTAGCATGCTCAGCATCTTTTTTACTCGTCCATTTTATAAAACAATGCTAAACAAACAAATACATCTCAAAGATATACAAAATTCGGATAAACACTACTATAATGCATTAAAGTTTATTAATGAAAATGACCCGTCAGGACTAGAATTGACTTTTTCAGTTGATGATGATAATTCACTGGGGTTGTCAAAACCGGTCGAGCTCATACCGGGTGGAGACAATATTCCTTTAACCAATGAAAACAAAGATGAATATATAAAACAATTTCTACAATGGCGATATGTGACTCGTTGCAAGCTTCAAATGGATGCATTTTTAGAAGGGTTTAATGAAATCATACCCATTGAAAATATTAAAGGTTTTGATGAAGAGGAGCTTGAACTTCTTCTTTGTGGTATCAATGAAATCAACGTCAATGACTGGAAAGTAAACACAGAATATTCAGGGGGTTATTCACAGAGCCATAAAGTTATTCTTTGGTTCTGGAAAGCTGTACTTTCCTTTACGGCACAACAAAGGGTTAAGCTTCTTCAGTTCGTCACCGGGTCTTCTCGTGTTCCCATGAATGGTTTTAAGGAACTCGGTATAAGCACAAAAAGGATGAAATTTAAAATTCAGAAATGGGGGACAGAGGACAAGTTCCCTGTGGCTCACGCATGCTTTAATCGAATCGACTTGCCACCATACAGTTCATACAAAAAGTTAAAGGAAAAGTTACTTTTAGCAATGGAGTTAACAGAAGGATTTGACATAGAGTAAAAATTCCAGGTTTTATTTAACCATAAGTAGAGCTTAAAATCCGTTTTAAGAACACAATATAAAAAGAAAAATTGCTCAATGCCATTTGAATTACACAAAACAAATTTTTTAGGTAAATTGATAAAAATTTCAAAGCTAAAGAAAAATCTGACTTTTTTTTTCCTGAATCACCTTTTAACGGCACTTCTTCTTTAGTCGAAAGTTTTTTTTTTCACAGCATGTTTTTAGCTGCTCGGATACTATAGGCTAGATTTGATCTTCAATAGGTTGTGTCAGATGCCATAGTTTCAGTTTCATTTATCTTTACTTAAAAACAAAATACATAACTTACATAACATTACTGCCAGGAAAACACAAACAACAAATTAACTGAACATATCAAGAAGAAAAAAAGAAGAGAAAATTAAACCAAAAATAAATCAACCTATGGTTTCAAATTTAAAGGTAAAATAAAAGAAGAAGATAGAGAAAGCAATAGGGAACGAGAAAAAAGGAAAATAAAAATGGAGAGAAAAAACAAACCTGGTGGAGGACAGCACTAAACACTTTTCCGGTAATGACCCTTTGCTGCTCGCTTAAAGGATATAAGATTGTTTGAGTTCCGGATGTCTAAGGGGAGTGAATTCCAAATAGTCGGTGCAAAAAATCTAATTAAAAAGAAGCTCTTTTTGTAGAGGGCGCTCCTTGGACTACGTCACAAGAATGTCGTGTGTGGTAAGTTTACAAATCTTGATTCAATGTTAACAGAATTTGAAATGAAGATGGAAGGAGGTTATTGAAATACTTGAAACAAAAATTTGCAATCTGGTAATCTCGAGTCTTTAATACATCAAATATCTTGGTAAATTTGAAATGAAGACTTTTGTCAACTGTGTGTTGAACAGGTGATAAAATTTGAACTACCTTATTTTGGATGATTTGAACTCTTTTATAGCAAGAAATGAAGTTACTTACCCATATGGAGCACCCGTAAGACCCATGAGGATGAAAAATAGAATGATAAATCATTTTCAGCATTTTATTAGGGAAACAAAATTTAAGACGGCGGATGACTAAGGGACCTTGAAAGCATATTGCCTACTAATTTTGCATGTTCATTCCACGAAACGATTCACATCAACTACAAATCCAAGATATCTACTGAATTTACTCTACTTGTAATATTATTAACTACTTTTAATTTTAGATCTGTTTGAATTGACGATATTCTAGAAAATAATACATAATTTGTCTTACTGTAATTCAGTATTAAATAATTCGAATCAGCCCATGAGACAAATTCAGTGAAAGCTGTTTCCAGTTTTGTAAACAAAGAAGGAAGATTTTCACATGCAACTAATAGAAGTGTATCGTCTGCAAAAAATATTGTGTTGGCTTCGGACATGTTGGTTTCGAGATTTTTCCAGAACTTGAAAAATGCAGATGCCATATTTTCTCAAATGCGAGGTATAATCAATGCTTTTAATTTCCCTTCTGATGTAGAAGTAATAAAACTATTTGTTTAAGCCAAACAGGAAAAAGCGTTAGGCTTTTTCTCAGCTGAAATTTAGTAAAGAACGAACCACAGGGAATCAGGCAGCAGCGTCACTCAAATATGACATCACAAAGCAGAAAAGCAACTTTGCAGAAGATGGCATTATATGATGTTGCATATGAGATAGAGCTTTAATCGGAAAGCGCAATTTATTTTAATACAGTTTCTTTACCATTTATAAAAAAAAGCCGTTTATAAAAATAGCTTTTAACTGAGCCCTTAAACATTTCTTAATCATATTTCTGTGCTCCAACAGTGGTGAAGAAAAAGACGAAAAAAAAAGAAAAAAGCAGACAAATCACTGCTTCACATACGAAAAGTGATTGTTGTAGTTGCTTAAGATAGGGGACTGTAATTCTTCTATTGTGAGTCTTACGCTATTGTGCAGTTTCCATTTCGATCCTCAAGGGGCTTCAGGCTATTGTTCAAAATTTCCATACATTTGTTTTCAGAATTAGCTTCTAAGATCAATATCCATCGAAATAATAATTACCGTTGCTGAATCGGCTTCAAACACCGATTCTTCCTGACTTGACACTTAAAAAAAGCTAGTTTTCAGTTTTCGGTTACTATGGGCTAGAGTTCGTTCTTTACTCGGTTGGGCCTGTTATCACAACCATGATGGTACTGCCCCACTCTCCATGTAAAAAAATTCTTGGGGCAAGTGGGGGAGAGGGGGGGAGGTAAGTATCCCATTACTAGAGGCAGTGATGAAAAATAAAATTTTCCGACGATGAAATATCCAAGAAAACCCAAAAACTAAAAAAATAATTTTTGAGTTTGAGAAGCATAGAGACTAGAGGTACATGTTTTACCCACCTATACAAATTTGTTCCATATTAAAAGACTACGAAATGAGTTTGCGACATCTTTCTTACAAGACAGGCTCGCTGAAAATTAATTTTTTTTTTTTCAAGGAGGCACACTTGTGCCTCTTTAAAGAGGCGACCCACCACAATGCTAAGCGATTTCCGGTACTAGCGGTCGCAGAGAGAGGGCTGTGATCACATTTTGTAGCCTAAGCTCAAACTAAGAAACATGCAAAATTTCACCCCCCTCCGACTTTATCTTCATGGGGGAAAGTGGGCCAGAAGTTTCGACCCTCCCACCACAGCCCCCTTTTAACGTTGTCCGATAGGGCCTTCCCTGTGAAATTTAGAGGATAAGCTTTCCTAGGGCCTGGGAGCTTATCCTCAAAATTTCAGCTCAATCCGATCACTTCTTCTCTGTTTTCCAAAAACCAAATATACCCACTTAATGTTCATCAAATTATTTTTTTTGTTAGCCACACCTAACGGCCACAGTTGGCAACGGATCTGGATGAATGAGGACTCATTCGAAGCGAAATTCGACCTGTTAGGGCCTTTTGATATTTTCAGAGCGAAAAAATTATCCCCCCGTATTTACATTTACGAAAAACCTCGTTTTCCTATAAGAGCCCATGTTAATTTTTGAAATTCCTTAAAAGCATAGTATTTTATTATTAAATTAGATCAAAATAGTCCTCTTAACCTGACAAGACCGACTGCAAGCTTCCGAAAATTCCAGCTCTTTCCCAGAAGTTTTTTTTTTGTCGAAAAACGAAAATCTTACTTTCTATTTGCTTGCGTCGAAAATAGATTGCAGAGACTAAAAATAAACTATTAACAGTCTCTGAAGGTACAGTGGGCACTATTGTTGCCTCTCATGCAGAAGACTCGGGTTCTTTTCCCCGTAGGAGTAAATTTTTTATATACAGAATTTAAAGTAGTATCTCTTAAATTAAAGTTTAAAAAAGAAACTCAGTTTCTTTTTTAAATCCAATCTATTAAATACTTCGGCTCAACAGGCGTCTCCAGAAAAATATCGCAGTCGGCCTTCAGCTTACAGGTAAGTCTCCACTGCTTTGATAACATGCAGTATACCCGCATGCTCGAAGAAAAGTTGAAAAAAGAAAATCTTACTGTGCATTTGATTTGAGTATTCAGGAATAAAAGCCTTAACAAAAGAATCTTCAAAAGCGGGGGGTTTGGGGGGGGGGGCAGCCCCCCCCATTTTAACTCCTGACACGATCAGCTAAAAGTTAGTCAAGCAATAATAAGTAATAAACTGTACAAAAACATGCAGAAATTATTTGAAAAAAACTACGTTTTCTAAAGAGTTAAAGAGGCTGAGTCACAAGTTCGAACCTTAAAACGTACAGGGATTAGGAGGTACAGTTGTGGGGGCTGCCACCCCTCAAAACCCCCGCTTTTGCAGCCTCTTTTGTTAAGGTTTTTATTTTAGAGGTCTTCCGCCCCCCTCAACCCCCGCTTTTTCCCTTGCAAAGAAATGTTTTGCAACACGAACGAAGTCTGCTTGAATTTTTTACCGTAAGAACATACTATTTCATCTCTTTGATTAGAAACAGTTCTGAGCCTGTTTGCTGGATTTTTTACAGGAGATTTTTCCCTAACCGATAACAAGCTATAATGTGATGAACTTGGTAAGACCAACTGATTGCAGGCTACAGGACTTAAAAAACCTTAACAAAAGAGGCTACAAAAGCGGGAGGTTTGGGGGCGGCAGCCCCCCAACTGTACCTCCTAATCCCTGTACGTTTTAAGGTTCGAACGTGTGACTCAGCCTCTTTAACTCTCTAGAAAACGTAGTTTTTTTTCAAATAATCTGTAACAAAGAGTTAAGGTTTGCTTCACTAGGGTGAGCATATTGCCTTAACTATGAAGTGAAAAAAGATGAAAGGCAATAAAGTGACAAACATATTTTCTACAGAAATCGTAGAAATAAAACAGAATAAAAAAAGGTTTCATACACGGTCAAATTACACACAAGTGGGCAACATAATAATTACGCATCAGCGACTACGGAGCAGGGCCGGTGTATCTTTGGGTAGGTGGGGAGAGGTGCCTTCACTAATGAGCAGGCCTGAATTCCTTTAACTAAACCTATGTG
Source organism: Artemia sinica (assembly GCA_027921565.1). Taxonomy (NCBI): domain Eukaryota; kingdom Metazoa; phylum Arthropoda; class Branchiopoda; order Anostraca; family Artemiidae; genus Artemia; species Artemia sinica. Next base: position 49,280,573 of record CM051263.1, on the reverse strand, counting down.
TACGTCTAAGTAAAGTTTAGATAAGATACCTCTCTTAGTAATTCCACAATGACGCTGTCGTATTCACCACTGACCGGTTCATCAATTTTTTTTAGTAGAACTGCTAAGATGTTGAGAGCTTCAAGATCCTCTTTATGTACAGCTGTGTTTAAAAGCATTCGAATTTTTTTAACCTGACTTGAGGTTACCCCTTGTTCATTGTAGAATGACCTTTGTATATCTTCAAGGTGACGACTATAAACATCAGAGACATCTTGCCTCTACAATACCAATAAAACAAAATGAAAATATGTACTTAAAGGGTGAAAATAAAGACGACGAAAAAATATCGCAACAGCAAAATACCAGCTAGTAATAGCTTACAATCTCTATTAACTTCAGTATCACTCCTTATACACTTCCTATCCTACTAAACCTACTAACAGCTCACTGCAGCACTAAGCCGCCTGAGGCCACCACACCTAACGCACCCTCCTCCTCCATCTCAGTCTATTCAATTTCAATGGAAAATATTTAGCGCTCACACTTCAGAACCATACTTGACCACTGTCATCACTGTAGCTTCAAATATTCTAATCTTGGTTTGCAGACTTATCTTCCTATTCTTCCAAACTTTTGTCAGCTGTGAAAAACACCCTGGGCATTGGCTATTCTTCTTTTAGCATCTTCACGGCACCCACCATCTTTACTAATAGTATTACCTAGGTAAGTGAAACTGTCTACTTGATCAATCTTCTAGTTACCCAACATCACATTTGCACCTTTACTTATTCTTAGTCTCAGCGACTTAAGTCTTCTTAACATTAATTTTCAAACCTATGCTTGCACTCTGAACTCCCAATACCTCTAAAAGTTCAGTCGTTTTGCTAACATTTTCATCTAGCATTCCTCAATCAGCAGCATAATCAAAGTCCAGGAGAGATGTACTTTCCCATTTAATTCCGTGTCCTCCCATTGCCTTTGCTGTGCTTAGGACAAAGTCCATCAAAATGATCCATATTAATGGGGATAGAACATATCCCAGCTTAACTCCTGATTTAATACAAAACCAGCAACTAACCACATTTCTTACTTTATTTTAGCAAAGGATAAAACCTTTACTAAAGCTCTTCTATCAGCTGAATCAAACACTTGCTCATAATTTAAGAAACGAAGGAATAATGATGTTTAACAACTCAGGCACATCTCAATTATAAACTTATTAGTGAAAATTTGGTCGACACATCCACTACCCTTCCTAAGACCACACTGTTTTTCTCTTAAAACTTGTCTACAATATCTCTTAGTCTAAAAAATATCATGATACTCACGTAATTTGCTACCTACAGAAACCAGGCTAATGCCTCTATAATAACCACACTTACTCTTATCCCCTTTCTTATAGAATGGTTTAATTGGAAGCTTCCTAAAATCACTAAGCTTTTTCAAATGCATATTCATTATCTTCAGTAAGCTATTTCTAACCTCATAACGTTTATTAACCTCATAGCCTTTATTATTTTTTTTATCCTTTTAGTACTGTTACTAATTCTTCTCAACAAAACAAATCTTCCTTCACATCCAAAGTGTCAAAAACTTTTTCATTCTTTTCTATATCTTTTACTGTAGCTCTAGCACGGTTTAGCAGATTCTCCAAATGTTTTGCCCATCTCTCTTTAACTCTTCTCTTATCACTAATTGTGACCCCGTTCCTATCTTTACCTGGGACAAGTCCAGACTGACTATTCCCTCTCAATTTATTGACATGCCAGTACAATATTTTACCATTATGCCGTCTGGCAGTATCTTCCAGTTCTTCGGCAATTTTATCTTAGGCCTCCACTTCCCAGCTCTTTAGTTCCTATTCTACTGCTTTCTCCACATCTCTACATTCCATTAGTTTCCATATGATCTAACACTCAAAAAATTCTTGTACACGCCCTTTCTCCTCTCTATTAAATATAAAGGATTTTCACTAGAATTCCTAGCAGCTTTTCTAACTATATTCCCTAAGACACCTTCAGTGACTTTACAAACTATTTTCCTAAAATTATTCCATCCATCTTCTACACTCTCAAATTTTAAACTCTCCAGTCTAAAATCCAACTGTTCCTCGAAAGTTTTTCTCAAATTCTCATCCTAGGGTCTTTGAACGTCATAGCCTCCCGGAAGGTAGTTACCCCTCCTAGCTTCAGCTTTAAATTAACATTAAACACTATTAGATGGTGATCTTTACTTTTAATAAAATAAAAAAAAACAAGTTTTTTCAACTGAAAGTAAAGAGCAACATTAAAACTTAAAAGGAACAGGTATCATTACGTATATGACGGGGTTCACCCCTTCGTCAATACCTCGCTCTTTACGCTAAAGTTGGAATTTTTTTCCAATTTTTTAAGAATGACCCTGAATCAAAAAAGCCGTTTAGTTAGAATAAATAGCTCTTTTGAAAGTACTAAAAAAACCTTTAGCGTAAAGAGTGAGGTATTGACGATGGGGAAAGCAATGATCCCAGAACCATTGCAGGAAGAGGACTAAAAATATTCTTAAGTCTATACAAATCGTGTAAGCCAGCTTAGAACCGGACAGGAAGAAGTCCCTGGGACCTCATGTTGAATGGAGGCTTTGTGCAATCCTTGCCCAATCTTGGTCAAAACATGGTTTTCCGCACCTGGCAATGCTCCTAGCGATAAAGCGAGCATCAGAACGCATCAAAATGAAGTGAACAATAAAGAATTGTGCTGTTAGCAGATTAGCGACAGAGAAAACCAGAAGGAGTCAAAAATAAAAGTAAAGAAGAAAGAAATATTACGCTACAAGAACAAGACCATCACAATCTTCGAAGCCACCAGATATGGTAACAAAAAGCAGTGAAAACCTACAAAGATAGCATGAACCGTGCAACTGTCAATTACAAATAATTAGGACCGCTCAAGGTAATATGTATTCCCTGAATAGCCCTCGATTTTCCCGAGGAAAAAGTAGCAAACAAAGGTTGCTATTTGGAGGTTGCTACTTACAATTAGAATGAATATATGCAATCCTGCCTAATGCCGATTGCCGGGGTCCGGCCTCGAAATCAGCTACATAGTGGTTGTTTTTTCCTTAAAAGTGACAAATTGACATTTCTGGCAAAAAAAAAACAGTCTAAACAGGTAACAACTTTAAGGAGCAATTCATATTTATCCCAGGGTAGTTGTATCAAACCTATGTTAACAACATAGCATCAAGATGAGGCTCACATTGTCTGCGGTCAGAAGACGAGCGACAATGAGAATCAATGCATAAATGCCTGCTGCGTAGCCCTGTCAGAGTCCGGCCTCAAAATTGGCTACATTTTTTTTTGTCTTATAACTGGCACATTGACATTTTTAGCCAAAAAAAAAATGATGAAAATAGGTCACAACTTTGAGGAAGAATTCATATTTTTCCCAGGGTGGTTCTCTTTTTTTCTAACCGAGGCTGCTGTCCCAGTGAACTAGCAGGTTGATTCACATCATCCTCTACTTCTCGCAAGTTTTAGGAAACCTTTGGCATAGATGTTAGTGTCTCGCAATATATCTTCCAAGAGAGCCATTAGATTACGAGAGATCCCATAATTTAAAGGATGTGCAATTGGTTACTGCTCTTTCCTGAGGGATCCATAATGAATACCTACAACGTTGAAGGGTTGGCGTCAAAGATTGCGATGGTGTTCTTCTAACATAGTATTTCTTTCTTCTTCACTTTATTTTGACTCGTTCTGATTCTCGCAGTCGCTTGTCTTCTAACCGCCCAATTCTTTGTTCTTCACCTTCATTTGAAATGTTCTGATACTCACTTTCGTGTATCTGCTAGACACACAATTCTTTATTCTTCACTTTCATTTTTCAAACGTTCTGATTCTCGCTGCCGCTTATCTTCGAACCGCATATTTCTTTGTTCTTAACTTTCGTTTTTGACGCAAGTATTCTAACCACATATTTCTTTGTTCTTCATTTTTGTTTGTCATCACTTCAGACACTTTTTCCATGCACTTCGTTACTCGGATTCGTCTTTTCACATTCGATTGTCTAAGTTGTTCATTGTCACCAATTGTGAATTTATATTTCTCGGGTCTTCCTCTTGATCTTGTCTCATTTGATGGTCTTTTTTTTTTCGTTTTGAGTAATTGTTAATTTACGTTTTTATCCTCTAAATATTATGAAACTGCTTAAAACATCTTTTTAAAATGAAGTCATTACACTTGGTATTTTATAATTAGATATGTTTCTTTTGTTATTTTGCATACGTTACAGATACTAAGACGATACGACTACTCCTGTGGGGAAAATTATGTAATTTATGCTCTTCAAATGTATTCCTAAAAATGACGTCATTCATATAAATTTTCCCCCAAAATTAAGGAGTTGGGGTTCCACCCCTGTTTCTTTTCCTTTCAGATAAATGACCTGTTTTCGTTTTCTTAATTACATTTGCTTATAGTATAATATCAAAAGACAGGTTAAATTCCCGATACTAAGTTAGAGGCGTCGCAATAAGTAAGCTTGAAGTAAGTTCTATTTTTGTACTTCCTGGTTTGAAGTCATTGAAAGACAAAGCTAAGAGAGTAGAATTGGGTTTGAATAGGGATGGAGATGATTGGCTGGGCCAAGCGAAGGTCCACCCCTATGAACGATTGTGAAAAAAATATTATTTTGATTTAGTTTGCGTTTAGACCCCGTTCGGGGAGATATATTTATGTGGGATTATTGTGACCCTTTTTGGAAGAATACAAGTAAGGTATTTTCTACAAACTGTGTACTAGTTTCCGTAACCCAGGCAGGGTAGGAATATAGCTACGAGGTACCGTCATTATTATATTGACAGGGAGGTTTGATACCTCCAAGGAGAGAGTTAGAGATTTTCTAGCCGTAACCCAAGGCGGGTACACTTGGCTTTAGAAAGTGGCCATTTGACCACTCGATCGCGTTATCATACCCTGGGACAGGGTATACTGTAAATCGGGTAGTACCAAACCCGATATTTGCAGAACCGGTGTGGTAGACGCCGGAATCACATTATTATTTGGGGCTTTCCCCTCCAATAAGTGGTGACACCCGTATATTACCACGCCAGTGGCGTTGTGGCCTACCGGTATAACACTGGTGGCTAAACACCACGAACATAAGGCTCTTAAAGAATGTTCTCAAACTCGTGACCTACTTACCAGGCATTTTACATTGCACCACTTGTTCGAACTCAACAACATATCAAACAGTTCGTGGTAACGAACTGTAAGTAAGGAGCGACCCGGCTCAATGGTACCCTAAACTCTAAAAAACGGAATTTTGGTACCAATAGATACATCAAAAGAATCAGATTTTAATTCTGATTTCAAATATATAAGTTTCATCAAGTTTAATCTTACCCACCAAAAGTTACGCGCCTGAGAAAATTTGGCTGATTTTCGAAAAAAGGGAGAAAGACCCCCTAAAAGTTATAGAACCTTAATGAAATTCACACCATCATATTCAGCGTATCAGAGAACCCTACTGTAGAGGTTTCAAGCTCCTATCTACAAAAATGTGGAATTTTGCATTTTTTGCCAGAAGAAAGATCAAGGGTGCGTGTTTATTTGTTTTTTGTTTTTTTTTCCCCAGGGATAATCGTATTGACCCAGTGGTCCTAGAATATCGTAAGAGGGCTCATTGGAACGGAAATTAAAAGTTCTAGTGCCCTTTTTAAGTGACCAAAAAAATGGAGGGCAACTAGGCCCCCTCCCACGCTCATTTTTTTCTCAAAGTCACCCAATTAAAATTTTAAGATAGCCATTTTGTTCAGCATAGTCAAAAATCTAATAAATATGTCTATTACGATGACTTAATCCCCCAGAGTTCCCAGGGGAAGGGCTGCAAGCTATGAACTTTGCCCATTGCTTACATATTGTTTTGGTTATTGGGAAGTATACAGACATTTTCAGGAAGAATTTTTTTCTGGGGGGGGGGGGGGCTGGAGGAGGGGGTTACTCGGGATAATCTTTCCGTGGAGGATGTTCCTTGGGGGTAAGGGACATTTCTATGAAGGGGGCGCCGTATTTCCAAGCATTATTTAAAAAAGATCAGAAATTAAATTAAAAAAAAACAGGTTTTTTTCAACTGAAAGTAAGAAGCAACATTAGAACTTAAAATGAACAGAAATTATTACGTATATGAGGGGGTTCTCCCCCAAGTCAATACCTCGCTCTTTACGCTACAGTTTTTTTTAGTGCTTTCAAAAGAGCTATCTATTCTAATTAAACGGCCTTTGTGATTCAGGGGTTTGTGAATTAAAATTTTTTTTAACTTTTAACGTAAAGAGCGTGGTATTGACTAAGGGGAGAACCCCATCATATACGTAATAACATATACGTAATAAAAAAAAAAAACAATAAAAAAAACAAGCGATACGGCTCAATAGTAATCGAAACTTTTAAAAACGGAACTTTGATGTCAATAAATGTATAAAAAAAATGGGCTTATAATGCTGATTCTAAATATATGAATTGTATTAAGTTTAGTATTATTCATCAAAGGCTACGAGCCTGAGAAAATTTACCTGATTTTTTAAAGAGGGGGGAAACATCCCCTGCAAGTGAAAGAATTTTAATAAAATCACACGGTCAGATTCAGCGTATCAGAAAACCCTATAACATAGGTTTCAAGCTCATATCTGCAAAAATCTGCAACTTTGTATTTTTTGCCAGAAGAAAAATATACGAATATAGAAGTTCGTTACGTAAGTTAATTTGTAAATTACGTCAGAACCAAATTTAGAGACAGCCATTTAGCAAAAGAAAAGTAAAATTTTTATGCAAATTTTGTTGACTTATTCAATGACGGCGAGCCAAAATAAAAGCTGCATTAACTAAAAAACGATCAGAAATTAAATAAAAAAAACAAGTTTTTTAAACTGAAAGTAAGGAGCGACATTAAAACTTAAAACGAACAGAAATTATTCCGTATATGAAAGGGGCTGTCCAATCCTCAACGCCTCGCTCTTTACGCTAAAGTTTGACTCTGTCTCACAACTTTATTTTTTAAAACAATAAAAAACTTTAGCGTAAAGAGCGAGGCGTTGAGGAGGGGACAGCCCCTTTCATATACGGAATAATTTCTGTTCGTTTTAAGTTTTAATGTCGCTCCTTACTTTCAGTTTAAAAAACTTGTTTTTTTTTTATTTAATATATACACAGAGTCTGTTTTGATTTAGTTCAACTTCTCCCTCCGCAGTTTCTGAAATTTTCACCTTAATATCCTCAGCCTTAGAAGTAGTTGCAAGTAGTATCCTCAGTTTTAGAGTGTTAGCCGTGGTAAAAGCAATAGTAGTAGCAGTAATACTACTACTAACAACTCACCGCAGCACCAAGCCGCCTGAGGCCAACACAGCTACGCACGCTCCTCCTCCATCCCAATCTATTCAAAGCCTCCCTTTTTACACCCTCCCAGGAAGTTCCCATTTCCTTTAAATCTTTCTTTATGACGTCCTCCCACCCAAGACGAGGATGACCTGCTTTCCGTTTAGCCCTAGACGGTTAGCCGAAAAGGACAATCTTCGGCAATCCGCACAACTTGCCCTAGCCATCTCAAATTTTCTTTCATTATAGCCAAGAAAGCGGCATTGAACCATATTTTGCGTACAGCCTACTGTTTGAAATACGGTCAGTTTGCCGGACACCCAGAACAATCCATAGGCAATTTCTCTCGAAAACATCTAGTAAATCTTCATCCACTTTTCGGAGTGCCCATGCTTAAGAGCCATATTTGACCACTGTTATCAGTGTAGCTTCTAATATTCTAATTTTGGTTTACAGACTTATCTTCCTATTCTTCAAAAAAAAAAAAAAATTAACCGTGAAAAAACAAAAAATTTTAACTGTGAAAATCTATTCTAGTACCCTGAACTCGCAAAATCTCTAAAATTTCATTCATTTTGCTCACACTTTCATCTAGGATGCTTAAATCATCAGCATAATCTGAGTCTAGGAGAGTATTTCCTCCCCATTTGATTCCTTGGTCTCCCATTGCCTTTTCTGTGCTCCTTAAGACAAAGTCCATCAAAATAATCCATATAAAGGGGGATAGAACACAACCCTGCTTAACTCCTGATTTAATACAAAACCAGCTGCAAACCTCATTTCCTACCGTAACCGCAGGAGTGTTATTCTTGTAATTAGCACTAATCGCTTTAATGTATTAGTCTGGTATACCATACAAGGATATAAATAGCAACGAAGACCACACTGCATTTCCATCATAAACAATAAGTAGAACAATAGGTAATTTTTTATATTTCCTTATCTTATATGAAAAAGTAGCGTTCCACAGTCTTATATACAGAGATAAAAAAAAATCCCTATTGTTCTACTTATTGTTTATCATACAAGGATAAGACCTTTACTAAGGCTCTTCTATCAATAGAATCGAAGGCTTGTTCGTAATCTATAAAACTGAGGACCAAAGGCGTTTGACAACTCAGGCACTTCTCAATTATTGATCTAAGAGTGAAAATTTGGTCGACACAACCTCTACCTTTTCTTAAACAGCACTGTCCTTCACTAAAAACTTTGTCTACAGCACCTCACAGTCTTAAAAGTATCATATTACTAAGTAATTTGCTACCTACAGAGACCAGACTAAAAACAGACTAAACAGTGGTTTTATTAGTTTTTCCTAAAATCATTAAGCACTTCCCCTTTTTCAAAAATCATATTCATAATCTTCAGTAACTTATATCTAACCTCAGAGCCATAATATTTAATAAACTCATTTACCCCACTATTACACCTGGAACCTTTACAAAAACTCATTTACACCAGGAGCCTTATTATTTTTTAATCATTTTAGTACTGTCGCCAATTCTTCCTCACAAAACAAATCTTCCTTCACATCCAATTCCAAGGTATCACAAACTTTTTCATTTTCCTCTATATCTTTTCCTGTAGCTCTGTCTCAGTTTAGCACGTTCTCAAAATGTTCTGCCCATCTCTCTTTAATTCTTTCCTTATCACTAACTGTGGCCCCGTTCCTACCTTTAACTTGGACAAGTCCGGATTGATTACTCCCTCTCAATTTATTAGCCTGACAGTACAATATTTTAATATAATGACGTCAAACAGCATCTTCCAGATCCTCGGCAATTTTAACCATGGCCTCCACTTCACACCTCCTTAGTTCATGCTTTGATGCTTTCTCCACTTTCTTTACATTCCTTTTTTTTTCATATGATCTATCACTCAGATAATTCTTGTACAAGCCCCTGTTCCTCTCTCTATTAAAAATAAAGCTTTTTCACTAATATTCGTAGCTGCAGTCCAAACTTTCTTCCCTAAGACACAATCAGCAACTTCACAAATTGTTTTACTAAAATTATTCCAACCATCTTCCACACTGTCAAATTTTAAACTCTCAAATTTAGCATTTAATTGTTCCTGTAAAGTAAAGATTCTCTTAAATTATAAAGTCTACCAACATCATAACTTCCCGGGAAGTAATTACCCTTCCGAAATTTGAGCTTTAAATTAACCCCAGACATTATTAGATGATGATCTTTATTTTTAACATCAATAACAGCACTCCTGTATACCATAGTATCCTGCATTAATCCAGCCAGTCTTCAGTTTACTACAACATAATCAATAAGGTTTGCTTTCTTACCATCACGTGAATACCATGTTAACTGATGGGCCATTTTATGACCAAACACCGTATTGGTTATAACTAGATTGCTATACCTACAAAATTAAAGTCTGTGGCCATTACTGTTTTCTTTTCCTACACCAAATTTACCTAGGCAAGGATACCATCTATCCCTATTTCTACCAACCTGGGCGTTAAAATCTCTTAGTAAAAGAATCATATTTCTGCACGGGACCCTGACTATTTGCTCCTGTAACTGTAAGTAAAATTCATCTGAGTCACTAGCATTTCCGTCAGTCGGTTTTACAGGGACATATACTACTATAACTGATACCCTGAACTTTTTAGTCATAAAATGAGCAATTTATATTCTATTATTAATACCTTCCTAGCTTAAACAAGACTTAGCAAACTTCCTTATTCATCATGAGCCCTGCTCCCTGTCTATGTACCCCATCCTTCCTGCCTGAGTAACAAATTTATATCACCTAATTTCATACTTCCTACCCCTAGGATATGAGTTTCTGAAACTCCTAAGAAGTCCACTTCGAATTGTCTGAATTGATCAGGCAAAAAGGCGATACGATAGCCATTTTTTAACGTCGTAACATTCCAAGTTCCAATTTCCATGTTTTTTCAATCATTGAAATTATATTGGCCTCAGGAAAAGCAATCATCCCGGCTATCAGTGCAGGACGAGGATCACATATCTTCTTAAGTCTATACCGGAGCACTTAAGCCGGCTTAGAACCGGACAGCAGGAAGTCCCTGGGACCTCCAGCATGAATGGAGGCTTCGCGCGATACTGGGCCCATCTTCAACCAACAAGAGTCGAAATCTTGCACACACAGTCTCAAGCCTATTACCTCCGACTCATTATATATTCATCCCTACATATATTATGCTACTATGAGGAGGCAACCCATAGTAGATAAATCAGCTAGGAAGGGGTTTTTCAGCCCGAAAACGCCCGTCAAAACAGACCAACCCCAGAAAAATTATCCATTAATCAGAATCCCGTGCGAGTGCAGTGTCGCTTACTAGGCTATAATTTCCTCGGGGGGGCAAAACTAAGACTCTAGTCAAAAGTAAGATAAGCCTGCATAATTCAAGCATCCAGAGAAACAGACCCATTTTGCTTAGTATATCGTTGTCTTTATGATAATTTTTGGCTCATTTTTCAATTTTCACAGTCATTTTCACTTGATTCCGGAAAATTGGCACAAACTCTGCCCCCCCCCCCAGATTTTGACGAAACTACGCGAACGCTCCAGAAACACAATGGCGGCTTAATTAGAATAAGAAGCTTTTCTAAAAGTTTCAAAGCACCTTAACGTGAAGAGGGAGGTATTGAGGAGGGGACGGCTAATATATAGCATAACTTCAGTTCTTTTTAAGTTTCAAAGTTGCTCCTTACTTTCAGTTGGAAAAAAAGACAACAGCTGTTTTTTTTTATAGAACATTTTGGAAGTATATTAAACATACATATAAATTAAGGAGATATAAGTATAGATATTGGGTATTCGTAGTTGTTTTTAAAATAAGATTGTTTACGCTAATATAAACACATACAAATATTGTTAATTCAATTTGTTTATAAACTTTATATGGACAATAAATATATACAAATCAATAATGATCACAGCACTTTAGTACAAATTAGAGTAGAGGAGAATCAAATAAAAAATATAGCGGCGTTAGCCATCTTCGCTAATCCTTTTCTTTTTTGAGGGTTAACGGCACCATACACAGTTAGGTGGTATTGATCATTTTGACCTGTACAGTATCTTGTCAAAGGTAGCAATAATAAACGGCGTCACTTAATTGGCAAAAAGCCTGAGAATGTTAAAGACTGGTTAAAATAGACCGACGTTACCTTAAACTCGTGTTCTTCCCCGATCGATTTAAGTCTTAATTCAACTTCATGTAAAGGAATATTTTCGACATGTGCCGTTTCTCCAGATATGCGTACATCCAAATCATGGAGGGCACTTTGAATCCATTTTTCTGCAGTAAGTGTCTCAGAGATGCCCTATAAAATCCAAAGATCAAATTAAATATTCAAATAAGTATTCGACCTTAGCTGATTCAATAGACTGACAATTTCAGTTTTACAGTAGCTTCCACAACTACAATACAATAACTTTTTAATGTTATTGTTCTCTCAGTCCATGTATCGGCAAGTATCAGTTCTGAACAAGCAATAGATACTTTTCATGCTGAACTTAATAAGGTTGTAAAAAAATACCAAAACGTAGCCTCTTCCGTGGTTACTTGAATGTACATGCTGGCAGAAGATCGGTAAAGGGCAGAAGGAGTATCGGGAAAAAGGTTATGGTCAAAGATGCAAATGAAGAAAATGGTGGTGCAATTTAAAAAAAAAGAAAGAACTACCATGTGATACCAAACACACCTTTCATACACAGGCCCCCTCACGCCCAATCATAGAGGTCTATGGAAAGGGATCACCTTCTTATCTAGACTACTCAATCGCACCTTCCCACTGAAGATGGTCAATGAGGAACTGGAAAGCTAACAGAGCACCCACCACGGAACGGACCCTACCTGATTAAACGTGAATTGTGATTAGCCTAGCAGGAACTAAACAAAAAGAGCCCTCTAGATGACTCATTGTTCCCTTCTCAAACACCCGGTAATAGTGGAGTAACTCAGTCTCAAGCCACTTAAGTGTCTTGAAAGACATACATCCTAACGAATCACCGGGATACAAGGACTTTGATGCAACAGTTGATGTAGACTCACAGAAGCTGCAAAATACGTTCCAAGATGTAGCAGATGAAAGTGACGCGAGGAAAGTGAAGCGAGAACAGAGACGGTGGATGTCTGAGGAGATTATCCACTTTGCAACAAAGAAAAATATTCTACCATTACACCCCTAAGCCAAATTTAAGCGTCCCGTCAACTGATTGTATTTGTTGGAATTTGTTGTTGATTGTACTTCGAAATGGGAGATGCCCAGTGAAAATATACCGTCTATAACAAGAAGAGGTTTGAGTCTACTTAAACGATTTCGTAACTTGTTCCCGCTCTCAGTGTTAAAGATCATTTATAGTTCACCTATCTATTCTTATATTGTATATGTGCGTGCCTTTTGGGCAAGTAACTTTTACGCTAATTATAAAAGAATCTAGACAATTCAGACTAAATAAACTTGTCTTCTGGGGAAATGTGCTAATGTTAGTGATACACTCACTTGTTACTGCTATTTTAAAATCTTCAATGTTGGCAAGTTGCGAGATCCCTAGTTACTAAAACTGGTATACCAATATGAATGATGTTGCACCAGCATATTTCGTGGACATATACTCTGCTAATTCTAATTATCAAGCAGTAATGCCGGTCAGCTAGTATACGAGAAGGGAGATACAGTGAGGTTAGCCCATGTGTTCCGTCACATGAATGTAGCCCTCTCGAATTCCTCCCAGACAGCATTAGGGGTGTTGTATTGTTTTTTTTTTTTTTTTTTTTTTTTTTTTTTTTTCGTTTAAATTCCAGTTCAAAAGCTTACTCCTTAGTCCAAATGCAGGATGAGAGCAGATTACTTGTGGATATCATCTTTATTTTTTCTTTATTTCTTTCTTTATTTCTTTTTTTCTTTTTCTTTCTTTCTTTCTTTCTTTCTTTTTTTCTTTCTTTCTTTTCTTTCTTTCTTTTTTCTTTCTTTCTTTCTTTTGTCTTTTCATTATGTGATTTAATTGATTAATTGAGGCACTGTGTACAGGTCATTGGACGTTCTAATAGTGGCTAGGTTTATTTTATTCATTTGTTGCATTGTGAATTGCTGAAAATAAAGGAATCAATCCCAAATCTCTGTCATTATATCACTTCCTGCTCAGCCCAAGAATAGTTCAGCTTTTCCACCGTCTTGTATCCGTACAATTCCTCAAACACTCCAAATGCCTCCCAGGGGTCTTTATACAGGTGTCAAGGTGGAGCCGCCTAACAAGGATGAAATACTGGTAGGAATAAAAACAGAAAAATAATAAAGCACTAAGAGTAGATGCATTGCCGGCAGAGATTTACAAGAGATCCCAAGGCTTCTTCCTAATCACCTACAAATGAACTACATTTAGAAACAGGGAGCATTTACACGAAATTACAAAGTATAAATCATCATCCCCTTGTTCAAAAAAGAGGATAGAACTTAATGCAAGAAATATCGAAGAACATTTGACATAACTATGATTGTCAAAAAATTAACTATGGGTATTCTTAACCACTTTAGCTCAGTCAGAAACCTCACCACACACACCAAAAAAAAAACAGTCTCGACCTGGAATGGACAGTGTTGATTAGCTATTTACGCTCCGACAAATACTCGAGCTTAGCATAAAACACAACGAGGTCATTATAGCCCTCTTCATGATTTATTATCTACTTTCAACCATTAGAGAAGGCAAGTGGTTTGCGATGTGTAAAGACCGTAATATGGAGAAGCTGATACCCCTCATCCAGGCATAGTATCTTAATATCCGTGGTTCCGTATCAGCTGCTGGAGAATTATTATTCATTTTCGACATCAAATTAGCATGAGACAAGGCTGTGTACTCTTCCCCATTCTGTTTATTTCGCTATCGATTGGATAATGAAGCGCACTATGCACTCTGTTAAGAGTCGCCGAGGTCAGTTCTGATTTCTCCATTAGCGAACGATACGAGCTATACGGACGATATTGTCTTGCTGGCAAACCAGGTAGACGGTGCACAAGTCAGACTGTGGAAAATGGCGTTTTTAAAGTCTAAATAGTTTTTAAAGTCTAAATACTTCAAAGACGTCTTTAGATTTAGATTTTGTTTGATTGTTTTTTTTTTTAGCACTGAAGACGACTTGGCGGAGGTCCTTGTTGAAATATTTGCTAGTTCTTCGTCTTTATATTTTGCCTCTGGCTGACAAAATCCTAGTTTTCTCACCTATTTGATTTGATTTTTCATTTATTATTTCCTTTCCTCTCTTGTTTTCATGTGTGATGTATAGCCAGTGTGGTCTTAAAATGTATTCTTGATAATGGCCTTCCAGCCATTTATTTGCCAATACCCTCCAAAGATTGATATAAGACATGCTTCAGACTCAAGTCTGATACCTTAAAACATGGATAGATGCAACAACTAAAACAATTCGGCAGCTTACAAAGATTTAAGCAGCTGCTTTTATGCCAAACTTTGGCAATGCCGTTCTAATAAGAGTACATCACCTCTTAAGCTCCAACTATTGGTAAATGATTCTATTTGTGTAGGGTTACTTGTACCTCATTAATGCGTACCGTACTATATGTTTGTACTTACGTGCAATGAAAAGAAAATTATTGGTGACAAAAAGCATATTATTAATTTACAGTAAAATTTAAGTATGTTAATCATGTTTCTGGAATTATACTTGATCATTTGACACTGGTTCTAGTTTGGGATTATGGCCAGTTTTACTTCTGTGGCATTATCATATTATATTGGTGAATTTGGACGGCTCTGAAATGGCACTTATTGAGAAACTTTTAGCCAAAAAGCTTCAAAAGTTTTTTTTATTTTTGATTTACCAAAAGCTTAAGAGATACATTAAAAAATGCAGTATTGAGTAGAATCTTAGAGGCCGTTTTTACGAAGACTTGAGTTGAACTCGAGTTCAACTTCCGCGTGGATTTATGTTTTCGCACTGGATTTGCTCGCTCGATGTATGTTTTTTGCGTAAATCCTCCTCGAATCCATCTAAAGTTGAACTCGAAGTTGAGCTCAAATCCGTCGATTGTTCAACTCTGTGTTAATATTAGAGTAGAACGTCAACCTGGTAAGTTGAAAATCCATCTCGAAGTTGAACAAAAGATGGATTTTATATATCTTTCGTTGTTTTCACAAGGATTTTAGTTGAACTCGAGTTCAACCCGAGTCCTCGTGAAAACAGCCTCTTAGAGTGATAAGACTAGAAATATCTTCAGTGAGCCATAAAGTACATATGGCTAAAAGAATACCTTCTGTATACACCAAAAGCGCCGTATCTCGAGCAAAAATGTTCCGACTGGGCGATTTTTTAAAAACAACTCTAGCTTGAAAAAAATAATCTTTGAAGAACTCAAAGCACAATCACCGAAAATAAAACACCAAAATGGCCCAAATCATCTTTTCTGACAATATATGATTATCTAACATTATCTCATTAGCCATATCAGAAGAATAACCGTTTGTAATAGTAACCAAAACCTAAAAACTAGATTGATTCGCAAAAATTAGTAAATCTAAATATTATACTTTGATGGTGATTCCAAATGTTTAATATTTAACAATTGCAAAATTACTGATAAAAAATTATCAGAATTATAAAGTTTTTCTCAGAATATTTTTAAGTGAACCTTAAAGAAGTAAAACAATCCGCAAGCTACTTAAAAAAAGACAAATCGTAAAAACTTCATTATTGTGAAGATGCGTTTGCACGTAAAAAATTTTTGTCATTTTTTTTAATTTTTCAGCTTAATCGAGTGCATTCAACAGTAATCCAATTTCTCAAATTAAACTGAAAAGAAAAGAAAAACTATTCATAACAAAACGACGGCTATTACGGAGATTACGCGGCGCATTATGAAACTTACCAATTGTCAACATATTACACTTAGTCACTTCTTATACTATTTTTTAAGGAGCTAAAGCATTAAAGGTTCTAGATTTTTTTTAAATTTATTATTACTCCAATGCCAGATTTTTTATAGTAAAACTGACAAGGGCACTTTGGCACACGAAATACATGAAAATCTTTAGAGAATATGACTCAGAAATCCAAAATTGAATTTGATGCTTGAATAGGCAATGACCAAGCTTGCTTGGCTTGAGATCAGATGTGATACTTAGGCTAGAATAAGCTGAAACAAGGTGACTTTGGAAACTACCAGTCTTTATTCTTAATCTAAATAATGAAACATGTAATTATTTTTGTTTCCACATTCTTTTTATTTACCGTATGGATACTATAAGCGTTTAATGCTATAATCCTTGCTACATAGAAGCACCTAATTAGGAAGCCACTAATGACAAAAACTGCAAAAAAGACGATTCATTATAAGAGTTGCTTCACGGAAAAGCCAGGAAGACTAAACCCTTCCCCTCCCCCCTTCCTTTGGAAAAAGGAAGAAAATAAAAAAAATAATTTAGAGACTTAATCCCCTTTGTATTTGCCCGGCCTTTGTCCTCATATGTGTTTAAAACCAGATCACTTTCATTCTAATGGAGATACTACTTCCTGCTAAGTGCTTTAATTCATCCTTATGACACTTATTCCTTAGAAACTTACCCCCCTCCCCGACCCAGACAAAATTTCTGGTCTTCGTCCTTGATTTCTTACCTTTGGTATATAAGTTTTTGCAAAAACACCTTCAGAAGTTGCGTAACAAATTGCGAAAGCTGTGTTATTTTTTGTCATCTCCTTTGTAACTATGTCTGGTCGGACTTCGACACGTTTAAACTGTCTGAAAGCTTCAGGCACCTCAAGAGACACAACTAAAAAAGTTAATCCATTCCTTTTAGCAGCTACAACTTTTTCTTCAATTTCTGCCTTAAGAACTGAATTCAAAATAGTTTGAGGCTGTCCCTTTACCTACAAAGAAAACAAACATTCACCTTTAAAAGATATCATTCTCTTTTATTAACCTATAAAAGAGAAAAATAGAACATAACACAATATGACCTATTCAGCACTAGTACAACGTGGGCCATGGCTACAAAAAAAAAAAAAAAAAAAAAAAAAAAAAAAAAAAAAAAAAAAAAAAAAAAAAAAAAAAAAAAAACCATCTGCGTTGTTTTTTACGGAAAAAACTCATCTTTTCATTATCTTCTTCTCTCTTTCTGCTGATTCTCAATAAATAAAAAAGGAATAATTAACCTTATAGATATTACAATGTGTATAACGATACAGGATAGAAAAACAATACAATAATTGAATACAATGGAATACCCATAGCTTAAACTACAACAAGATTACATAAGTTCAAATTGCCAAATAATTAAGACGTTCTAAATATTTTATCGAACTAGACTGTATAAAACTTCCGAGTCGTAAAATTCCGTATGACTAAATGAAAGTCATTTTTTACGTCTGCCCAAAAAGAACGATCACATAAAACATTAAGTGTTTTTAATAAGAAGCAACCGGTTAAGGCCAACAAAAGTGTGGCAGATATTTGTGACCCAGTCACCGCAGTCATGCTTAAGGGTCGTAGCTGACATCTTCACACCTCATCACTCAAATGGAGGATCAGCAGGGCAATTCAGATCGGTAGGGTCAAAATAAGAGTGAACACACGTTGTTCTATTGATTCCCCTCTTTGAGACCATCTGAGCATATAAAACCTTTAGACATGATAGAGGCAAAATGTCATAAGAATATTTCTATAGTAAAACTGTGGTACTCAAGCTTCAAGAAAATCAGAGAAGCTTCGAAGTGTCAACTATTAGGCAAAACTAAAAAAAAAAGGCAAAAACCAAAAATTAGACTAAAATTTTTAGGCTAAACCAATTTTTTTCTTTTCTTGCCAGAACGAGCCATAAAAAAGTATAAAGTTATGTAATAACAAGTTACAGGACAAGAAGCATAAAAGTGAAAGCAATAGCTGACATTTTGTGCTGATGTTCATGGAATGGCCTCAGTGCCCTACGAAGAGAAAAGAAAAAAGCACAATAACCTGACAAACTAAGACAGAAAACCCCAAGAAAAAAAAAAAAACTAAATTCGCAAAAATATATATATGAAACTTCCTGACTTTACTGTTAAAGCTATAGTCAAATGAGTCACCTCCGAAAACCACCGGCTGGAGTCTCTTGCTCTTAAAGATTATTTACATCTAGCCACAATGTAAATATAATAATTTTTCAATTTACAAACAATAAAATAGATTTTTACATTAGAATAGCTGCGGTCTTTTCATCAGTCGGTACATATTCTTATCTTTATAAAATTAGTGCATCTACGGATGTCAAGTCCCCAGGTCCGCTTTACCCTTTCCTTCCACTTTGCCGAACAGTATTTAAAATAACAGCAAATCTGTGGTCTAATTTTGTAATTGTGGCACCGAATGTGGTGTAAAATTGGCGATTTTAAACTACTTCGTATGATATTTTTAAATAAAAATGTAGTTATCTTATGATTTCTAAACATCAAAAGGCGTTTTCCATTTGAGAAAACCCACAAATAACAAGAATGAACTAAAATCTAGTAGTTTTTCCATCACTCGATATATATCCATTTCTTTTTAAATTGTTTGCACTTACAAATCTGCCTTGCCAAGCGCACAGGTCCACTTTACACTTTCCTGCCAGTTTGGCGAACAGCATTTAAAAATGCCAGTAATTATTGTATCATTTGAGGTTTAGATTTTGGAGAATTTAAATCATTTGGCAAGTAATGTGGTACCAAATGATAGCACCAAATGTGGTGCAAAATTGGGAATTTGAAATTATTTGATATGCTATTTTGGATAAAAATTTATTAGTTTTATAATTTCTAAACATTAAAATGCGTTTTCCATATGAAAAAACCCACAAATAGCAAGACTGAATTTAGATATAGTATTTTTTCCTTCCCTCGATACACACATGGGCGTACGTAGCTTCTTGTCTAGGGGGGATGCAGCAGATTCTTAGATGAAGGGCGGGGGAAGGGGGGGGGGGGGGCTGAAGTTATATTGGCAGCTCATAAAACCTTACATTGCCAGCAAGTTCTATCATACCTATGAAATCTTTATTAATAATTAATCACTAAAAATCGTAAATCATCAAAAAGCTTCAGCATTAATCTTCTTAGATTAGAGCAATAAAATTTCCAAGACATTATAGATAATTGATTCTTGTTATACTTTTATTCTGTTATTCCAGCTGTTTATTTCCAGCTTTTTCAACCATCTACCTTTCCGCAACTGCTTTTTCAGCCATCTACCTATTTACCATTGCTTTTTCAGCCATATCTAGTGTAAATTTGAAGTTCTAGCATGGCAGCTACCCCCCTCTTCCCTCCTTTCGTACGCCCATGGATACAAATTCACTCTTTTTAAACTATTTACACTTACGAATCTGCCTTGTCCAGCCCACAGGTCCACTTTACCCTTTCCTGCCGGGTTGGCGAACAGCATTTAAAAATACCAGTGTTGCATCATATGAAGTTTAGATTTCGAACAATTTAAATCATTTAACACGCTATTTAAAAACTCGAAAATCAACATTTACACTAATATATAGGGTCTGGATTGTTCAATAATGGAATATGCCTTGAACTTTAGAGGACGATTATTCCAAAGCACTTATTTTGTTTTAAAATTAATCTTTAATCCCTTTTTTCCCTTTTTGGATGGTTTTAATTCAGTAAATTTTTGTTCACGTGTATTTATACAGCTCTAGTTGTGAAGATGTAGAATCGTTAAAGTGGGATCATCAGAATTGAATAATTATATACGTGTTCTTTTACTTTATTTATATTTTTGTTCTGTTGCTCATTTTACGCTGGAATTTCGTGATTATTTTAGATGGTTTTGTCTTGTTTTAGAGGATATAGACCGGAAAACGTACTAAGCGTACTTTTATATTTTGATACGTTAAATTATTTTACTTGTGGGGTTCAGTGTTACTTACATTTCTTTTTTTTTTTTTTTTTTTTTTTTAGCCATCGCTCGCGGGACTTCTAAGGTACATCAATCTAGCTAGCTCTAACTATAACTATCTATAACTACCTATAAAAGGGCAGAATATGATCTGTTCGTTATACATTTCAAGTTTATCTAGATCAAAATATTTCAGAAGTTACACACAGTCTTCCTTTCTTTTTTTTTATTTCACCACATTCGACGAAAAACTTTGGCTTTCTAGTTGAAACAATTATAAAGCATACAAATTGCGAAGCAAATCAGGAAAAAACTTATCTTGAAATCTATAATGTAATCCAGAGCATATCTAAATCTAGAGCAAAATATTTCAGAAGTTAGACACCGTCTTCCTTTCTTTTTTTATTTCACCACATTCGACGAAAAACTTTGGCTTTCTAGTTGAAACAATTATAAAGCATACAAATTGCGAAGCAAATCAGGAAAAAAAAACGAACATTAAAGAAGAAAGCATCTTTTACTGGAATGACATACAATATCTTAGACAAATGTTCCGAAATTTGCTTATGAGGGGAGGGGAATAAAATCATTCAAAAGAAAACAAAACAGGTAAAATCTACGCTATATAAAACTCTGTAGGCACTTTCGGGGACTGCTTAAAACGCTTGAAGGGGTTGAATAATCTTTACGGGGAGGGGAAAAAGGGCTGGCTCAAGGCATATACCGGAAACTTTTGAGATTTCTATTCCTATAAATGAGAATAGAAATTAGCTGCATCTATCTTAGGGAAGATAGTTCCTGATTTTGATAAGTTTTTATATTCATCTTTAATCTTGCAATAAATTTTAGTTTATGGCAAAAATTGTTTTTAATGCAATTTATGTTTAATTAGTTAATTTATTATCGTAAAATATTGCTAATTTTGTGGGTCTAAGCAGTAACAGGACGATTAACACTAACCAATAAACGGAAAAATGGGACTTCCCTAAGTATCTCTACTCTATCAGAATCAAAATCGGAAGATTGACTTTACTATCAAGTTTCGTTTTAGAAAAAAAACTGTATTATAAGTGTCCATATATTATGCCAATTTACTCCATAATTGGACTTTCACCCATTCTCTGATTAAAGATATACTCATTTTTTTATTATTCATCGATACACAATTGCGTATTAAAGATATGGAAACTTTTAAGAACCTTTCCACGCATTCAATATGCTTATTGTAATTAATTTATGTAATGTAATAAGATATGCTAATTTTTTTTTTACTGCATAAATAGTAATTTCATTTTTCAATAAATTAGGTGAAAGAAAATAACGACTTAACGATTTATTTTTGGATATCCCAAGCTGGTTTATATTTGAATCTAAAATCTTTTTGATAAAGTAATACTTATTACATAGTTTAAGAAAAATATAACTTCACAACTACTAGCGAAAGTAGAATAATACCTAATATATTTCGTTCACCTCCTTTTTTTATTTTATTAAAATAGGCATTAAAATTTCTTCTTTTATTCTTTAGAAACATATAACAACAGACAAGTAGGCAGGACTTTATTTTGGGGAGGACGGGACAAGTTAATCAAAACCCAAGAAACAAGCTGCTATAAATAGAAAATATGGGAAAAACTGGAAGGATCTGAATATTTTTTCGAAGGTCTAGACTCGAAGAAGCCACCTGTAAACGTGTCTGTATATCATATAAGAAAGGGATATCATACATTACAAACCTAGTTATACAATAAAAACTGCACGCAGCGAAAAGCTAAGAAAAAATGAGAAAGAAAACCAACTGCCTTCATAGTTACAAACAGATCCTGCATCAAAATCAATTACAAAAGAACATGATTATATTTACATTATATAGAAATCCTCAACGCTCAATTATTCACCAAGAACTAGCAGAAGATGCCAAGTATGGTTCATTATACTTCAAAATGGTGCTTTATTTAATGAAGTTACACATTCATCGTAGTTAACAGAGTAAAAGATTTATTTTCATTTTTTTTAATTTAGTAGGTAATTTTATCACATAGAATGCTAGAAACTATTTCAAGAATAGCTTCATTTCATACGTCTGGTGTGTGTGTGTTTTTTTTTTTTTGCACGACTTGAATGTTGTTTTTCTGGCCATTTTTAAAACAGCCTATAAGAGACAAAAGTCAGAAATGCTTGCCTTAATTTGGTTGCATTTATAAAGAAAAAAAAGGGCCCTTGCTCTACGTTGTCGAATTTCTTACCACAAAGATGAATAAACCAAAACTGAATTACCTTTCTAAAGCATTTATCAATTTCACTTTCAAAATATCGTCTTTTCACCAAAGATAACTTCATAGTCAGACACTCGTTTTTCAAAACGGCAATATCATCTTGCACAATTAGCAAATTCGATAGCATTTCGTCAACTGTCTCAAAATTATTTGATAGTTTGCTATTTAGGATTTTCAACTTCTTTTCAATGTAGATGGCATTGGCTTCTGCTTTTAAACCCTCATCCCTTGTTATAGCTCTTGCAAGCTTTGCTCCAGAGCCCAAACTTCTTAAATCTGTGATGACGAATTTCATCAGATCTTCTGTGTTTAAAACATGGGTACCGCAACATAACTCCTTTGACACATTCTCCCCAACCTAGAAAAAGGAAAAAAAAAACAAATGAATAACAAACTGTTTGAAGAATAATGCAAAACAGTTTGAGGATATTGTAATGATAACATAAGAGATATATTTATTTAATATCCATCCTTAACAAAAAACTTAACATAAACACATCCTCTCCAAATGCCACAGCAAGGAGGGATAACCAGACAAATCCACGAAAAAAAAAATTAAAATTTACCTCAGATGGTGTTTAAAAACTAAACACAACTGCAACATCATATACCCTGCTACCACTAACTTAACACTCAACACTCAACTCCTTCCTTAAAAAACCTCAATGAAAATGAAACACTAAATTTAATGATTTAATACCCACATAAACATTAATAACATGCTAAAAGAATACACTGTAGCTCTCTTTCCCCACCCCGTCTTGTCAAAGTTGATTTTCTATCATGAAATATTTTAGCAGTAACGCGAAAACCATGGCCACTTTCTTAATTTCTATGGGTTCTTATATTCTAGTGTATTTTGTGTTTGAAACCGAAAGACCGCAAAACAGCTCATTTGGAGAACTATCTACAAAATACAGGAAAAAGATAAATAAGAAGCAGTAGTAGAATAACAAATCTTAAAGTATGAGGATAAGAAAACGATAATAAAAACAAACACAACTGCATAAATACTAATACAATACTAATTAAATATAATTTAGCTCCAACCCCCCTTAGAGTTGATTCTCTAAAATAAAAATTTGGTAGAAGTAAAGTAAGAAGCATAACCACTTTCTTAATTTTTACGAATTTTAGTATTCTACTAAAAGTACTGGGTTTCGAATTTTAGTATTCTACTAAAAGTACTGGGTTTTATTTTCAACTAAAAGTACTGGGCAACGTTAAAACTTAAAACAAAGAGAAATTACTCCGTATATGAAAGGGGCTACCTCCACCTCAATATTCCGCTCTTTAATACGGTTTTTTAATTCTTTTAAAAAGCTTCTGATTCTAAATAAAAGGCCCTTGTGTTGCAGGAGCCGTTCTAAAAGAATTTGAACAAAAAGTCCAACTTTTGCGCAAATATCGGGGTATTGCGGAGGGGGCAGCCCCTTTCATATACATAATAATTTCTGTTCCTTTTAAGTTTTAACGTTGCTCCTTACTTTCAGATTAAAAAACTCGTCTTTTTATTCAATTTATCCTAGTTTTTCAATTAAAGCCGGGAAGTCCACCTCCCTCTCCAAGGAAAATTTCCCCCCTCCCCCACAAGATTTCCACCTTGGAATGTTCCTCCCACAAAAAATCCTTACCCCCCCCCCCCAGAAAATTAACCCCAGACAATTCCATCCTCGCTGCAAATTCCCCCACGAGGATTACTTGCTGACGATTCCGCCTGAAAAATTCCTTAATTTGAAAAAAAAAACGGTTATTTATTTTATTTTTGATTGTTTTTTCAAGTCTGCAGTAAATCCCCCCTATGTGGACCATTTTTCCCGTAAATACTCCCTTACCCCAATGTAAAGTTTCTCCTGCGGAAATTCCACATGGAGAATAAACCCCCATGGAGAATTTCTGCCGTGGAATAGCCCCCCCCCTCCACTGCAAAATCATAAAAATAAACCTCCACAGCAAAATCATAAAAAGAATTCCAACCCCACTGAAAATATCTCCCAGACAATTCCCCGAGAACATCTCCACATGTAGAACCAAGTCACCAAAGAGAAAGTAAAATAAATAAAAAACGAATTTCGGAAAGGTCAACCCCCGAAACTCCTATTAGCAACCCCCCCCCCCCGTCTTATTAAAATTTTCAGGCCAGGTTTATAGAAAATTTTCAGTTATGAACAAAACTTTTAATTAGTAACAAAATTTTCCATTTATTTAAATCTGACTTTTCTTACTTTAGTCTCTTCCAAATTACTAATTATCTCGTCCCAATTGATTGCTTATAATTTTTTATTTCGGTCTACTTACTTTTTGCTTAAAATTCAATCTAAAATTGCTTAAATTGGGTCAATTTACTTATATTTTCAAGGAATTGTGATGAAGATATGAGGAAAATGAAGATTTTGCATTCAATTTGCTTATGCTTACTACCAGTTACTCCCTCTACTCTAATTTAATAAAACATAAAACTTCAAAAAAAAAAAAAAAAAAATGATTATAACCGTCAGATTATTCATTTGAAATTTTGCCACCCTTATAATTTCCGCGCCCTGGGCAAGTGCTCCCTCAGCCTCCTCCTCCTGAAACCACCTCTGCCAACATAGCAAGATTGCTCATACAATTGCTTGTACTTTCCATATAATTAGTATTCGTTTTTGTGTTTATTTTTTAATAATGCTGAGTTAATCGGGATATACAGCTATTAATCCACTTTTCCGATCGTTTCCAAATTAAAACTTGAATAGACCGCAGAAAAAAAATCCTGGCTTAAAGTCACTCAGCCTTATTTCCCAATTTTACTGGGGGAAATTTTACTGGGGGAATTGAAGCTTTTAAAAACAATTGAAAAAAAGAAATATAAGTAGTTCTTTTACAGAAAATATTGAGTAACCTTTATCATTATTCCGTGAATCAAATATCTTGCAGGATTCCAGTTATTATCACAGAGGGCAAGATCATATGCAAAGGGGTGTTTTGGGTCAATTTCACCATCTCTCTTACCCAACATATTAAGATTGGTTATAAAGTTTGCTATTTTTCCCATATATTTCCTTTTTTCTGCGTCAAATGAACAAATCGTGGTCAAGAGAATACCTTAATAATGCTGACTTGATCTGGATACTCAGCTCCAGGAAGTGTTCTTACATCGGCCATTTCTAAAGCTTCACTTTTTGGAGCCACTTCTCTTTTTACGTCTAGCCTCTTTTCTATCAAATCATTAACAATAGTTTCAAGATTTTCGACTGTTTTCAGATCAAAATTTGAATAAACTCCAAACCCAAATTGGAGCTCGTCCTCACCAACAAAACTAGATTTTTGATAAGTTACACTAAGACATTTCTCCAGTGCATAGTTCAATAAGTGTGTGGCTGTATGATTCGACATAATTTTTATTCTTCTACTTTCGTCAATAGATGCCACTACAGCTATTCCTTCTTCCAAAAACCCTTCCACCATCTCACAATGATGAAGAATGTAACCGTTCAAATCACTAACAGATATTACTCTGGCCTTTCCTCTTTCACAATATATACACCCAGTGTCAAAAATTTGTCCTCCCGATTCGACATAAAAATTTGTTTTATCTAAAACAATAGTAAACAATCCACTGCTAATAGAGCTCTTCGACTCACCGTCAACCAAGATAGTCTCAACTTTAGCTGAGATTTTTGGAAACTTATAATCACTATCAAATTTTGAATAAGAATGTTGACTAGACGTATCTGTATGCTTCACCCCTCTTCTATTTAAACAATTAAACACTTTAAATTTAGAATCACTCTCGATTCTTCCGGACACTGTTGCCATTTTCGAATTTTCTTTCACCTTTTCAGAAACCGCATGGAAATCGTCCTCATTAAATCCGATTTTTTCGCCAGAGCAAATAGTCTTAATTGCTGTGAGACTAAGACCACGATCTGAATTAAGTTGATACACTAAAGTAGGTGGTACTGATTTGACACCTTTGATTCTTAGCTTTTCGATTTCTTCAACAAGCTTTGCAGCGCCTTTTAGATCCTGAAGGTCAAGACAATCAGCATAATGTTTTCCTACCAGCGCTTGAAGGTATTTCTTATTCTCTTTTTCCAGTTTCTTACAAAGCTCCTCCTCGTATTGCAATATGGTTTGGGTTCTATTCAAACTTGAAGAGACATTTGGATACACGTCACCCAATGTGTCTATGACCGGGTGAATTAGATGTTGAAGCAAGGTTACATCTTTTTTAAACGCTTTTGAACTAATTTTCAGGGCTCGACGGATCACATGACGTAGACGGTGACTGTAACAAACAATTTATTTAATGTCATATAAAATACCTCAGCCCAAAATGACCTACTATGACAAAACAAAAAAAGAAAATGGTGAAAACATTAAACGGGTGTCGGGGTTCCACCCTTTGTTTCTTTTCTTTTCAGATAAATGACCGATTTCTTTTACTGTAATTATATTTGCCTATAAGATAATTTTTAATCCTAAGTTGAACTCTGGTTCCTAGGTTAGATTCTTTCGCAATAAGTAAGCTTTGAAGTAAATTCTATTTTGGTCTTCCGGGTCTGAGCCATTGAAAGATAAAATTAAGAAAAAGTAGAATGGATTTTGAATCGGGATTGAGAGGATTGGCTAGGGCCAAGCGAAGGTCCACCCCTATGCAAAGTTTGTGTACAGAACGAATATTATTTTTGAGTTAGTCTACATTTAGACCCCGGTTGGGGAAGTCTATTCTTTTTCTTATGTGTATGTGACCTTTGGAAGATAACAAGTAAGATATTTTCTACAGCTGTGTAGACTAATTTTTCCAGGAACCCAGAGAGGGGAGGAACGGAGTTACGAGATACCGTCATTATTATACTGACAGGGGGGGGTTCGTTACCTCCAAGGAGATATTTTAGTTAGAGATTTTTGTAGTGGTTACCCGGGTTGGGTACACCCTTGGCCTTAGAGTTTGGCCATTGGACCGCTCGATCATGTTATAATACCCTGGGGCAGAGTATATTGAATATTGGGTACTAATACACCCTATATTTACAGGACCGTTGTGGTAAGCGCGGGAATTCCATTATAATATTTGGCGCCACCGGGGGCTTTCCCCTCCAGCAAGTGATGTAACACCATTTTTGCACCAATAAGTGGTGACACCCGTACATTACCACACGAATACTGGTGGCAGCGGTGGTTACCAGTATAATACTGGTGGCAGCGAAAAAGGAGTTATCAGTGGCACTGGTAGCAAAAGAACAAGCGTTTCCGAAAATACTGGTGAAAATTAGCCTACAGTCTAGGCTATAGGCTGTAAAAATCGGCACGGAAAGACAGAGTCGAAAGATTGTGAATTTAAAATTTGATGAGCGAGGCTCTTACCTAGGAACGACGCAGTGCAGGAGAAAGGGTACAACCCCCTTTCATTACCTCCTTTTATGAAGGTGGTTTGGGCTGAACCTAAACGGAAATTAGAGAAAAAGAACAAAAAAAAATATACGGAATTATGAAGATCTAAAATGGGCTGTGCCTTGATAGACAACAATAAAAAAGAATAACGTGAAATTAATTGAGTTTGAGTTAACAGTGGGGGAATCTCCGTATTGGAAAGTAATTACAGGGTTTAAGAACGGATAAGAGAAAGCGAAATTCGGGTTGTTATTTAATTGAATTCGAATATAATCTGGATTTTGAATATAATCTTCAGTGGTGAAGGTTATAAGATTATTGAAGACGGCAAATTAGGAAAATTTGTCAGTTTTGTGTGCACATTTGATAAGGAAAGTGGAAGGCACCTGTCCTATTGAGTAATCGGCCTAAGAGGAGATTACATTTGGAGTAAAAGTATCCAGGTAGGATACGTGATTTGTTTTACAGGGTAGTTCCCCTGTTTGAGTTTTAGTCCAGCTAATTCACTTGTGGAATACTCGCGCAGTTTTTCGGTTTCCCTTCTCGTTCAACCCCTGTTAATTCGTTTTTCGGAGATATATTTCACTCGCGTAAAATTGTTTGCTGCGAAAGAAGTCGTTATTCCCTAATGAAGTCTAGATATTCCGGTTATTTGAAAAATTGTTGCATTTCATTACACGGCGGTAATAACAGACAATAGTAATTATGTACCATAATTTTTGCGTGTGCCAATTGTTGAACTTACCAAGATTGTCTAATTATTTAAGACATAATATAATCGGGAAGGAGTATACACGGTAAAATGAGGGGGTACGAAATAAACAAGGAAGAAATAATATGTGAAAAAACAAGACGAACTCACCCCTCAGAGGCTGTGCCAAATGAAGGGGAGTTGCGGGTTAGAGATAATACAAATATGGAACGAATGAATTCAGAAAATGAATTAGGAAGATACAATGACAGAAGGATCAAAGTAGTCCGAATAGCAGGAGTAGCAGAAGCTCAAATTCCAGCATGAGCCCACGAAACAGTAGTCATGTAGAGATGACACAATATTTATTAAATTTACATGAGAGAGAAAGAAAGAAAGAGAGAATAGCTAGAGAGCAGAGAGAAGAGAGGGATAGAATAGCCAGAGAAAGAAAAGAGAAGGAAGATATCAAAGAAAAAGAAAGATATAGTAAAGAAAGAGACATTAAACAAAAGAAACGTAGAAATGAAGCAGAAAGAGGAGAAAAGGCCCATATGGAGGCTTTTGAGAGAGATCAACCGAAAAATTTCTGGTTTCCGGATCTATGCAGACCAACTAACCTTAAAAACACTAGCTCTAGATTAAATAGTCGTTCTAAGATATTTAGCAATCAAGATCTTCTAACAAGAATCGCGTCTAAAGGCATTAATCATAGCCATAGGGAGATTTTGAGAAAACTAGTAGAATTCAAAGAAGCTAGTAAGGCAGAAGAGATTGCTTTCAAAATCCTTATGGAGGCCAATAAAAAGCAATTACAAATATATGAAGAAATTGTTAAGGAAAACGAAAAAGAACGGTCGGCAATTGTTGAAATGATTCAGAGTCATATTTACATCTTAAATGGAGGGATGCAAGGATATAAGGAGGATGAAAAGACTGTTCTGAAACGTCAGCAGATTATTGAGGATCTATACAATGAATTGGATTTGTTCGTCCCTCTGGTGAAAAGGAAAACATTGCTAACGAGGCTTACACAACAGCACTCAGAGAAAATTTTCAACCCTACGAAGAGTTAAATAAGAGGCTTGACAAATTTCAGACGGAAACTATAGGTAGGGTTCTTCTATTAATTAAGAAAAATTCTAGACCGCGAAAAGAATACACCTCTATATTATACAAAATAATTGAGGAAAATGTAGAGGAAGAAAGACAGGCCCATAGGGAGGCCGATAAATAATACTACCAGGATGCTGCAAAAACAATTGACAGACTAATAAAAAGTCGTTGGGGAAATTCGCAAAGTGACGTTTTATCACAAGTTACTTAAAGGTCGTCGGGTAGCCATAATAATTTGTCTAAGGATCAATCGCGAGAAAATGAAAATTACCAAACATTAAACACTTTTACGGGAAAACATGCTACTTCGTTGACTACGAGGGGAGGTGAACCGGCCCAAAAAACAAAATGGGAGGCAGAGCCATTCTGTCGAAAAAAACGAAATACTTGATACTCAAAATGTTAATAACCTGGTAAAATTTGATTCCTTGGAGCCTTTTTCTAAAAATTGCCGTAATAGAGATGAGAAAGTAACCTACAAAAGAACAAATTGGGCTATAGCCCATAATAAAGGAAACATTGACGAGTTTATGAGATCGCATAAAACAGAAGGAAAATTAAACGGAAAACTGACCGAAATGGTAATTGACTCAGGGAGTAAGCAAACCTTTGTGCAAATGGAACTTAGCAAAAAGACAGAAATAGACCATAAAAACAATATTACAACAGTATGTTATTATGGAGATAAGCACCAATGCCCGTCTGTTTGGGTAAGAATAGAAATTGCAAAGAAGGACGGTACAGTCCAGAGAAAAACGATGAAAGTAGGCTTAGTACCTACTCTAGCAGTGGATGTTTTAGTAGGAGGAGATTTTGGGGATATCGGGAATCTCCCATCGTTAAAAGCGACTTATTTAACAGTGGGAAAATTAAAAAACTAAACTAAGAAGGAAAAATATACAACTTCGTTGACTATACGGGGGAGGTGGACCGGCCCATAAAAAAAATTGGGAGGCTGCGCTCCCCTGTCGGAAAAACGAAATGCTTGATGCTCGTGTTCGAAATGTTGATAATCCACAAAAATGGGATGCGGAAGTAAAAAGACCAAATAACATTGAAAATAAGACGCGCGAAAATGATTTTTCGAGAAAATTTCCAGAAAATGGAAAACTTGAGAACACTTCAAACGAGTGTGAGATGCCGAAAAATGTTTGCCAAAATGAAGCACTGATTGTACCAGAGAAAAAGGAGACGAAATTTATTGTTCGCGCTTTTCCTCGTGAAGTTCGAGAAATTTTAGTACAATATGAAAAACAAAATGTCGGAATCCGTTCCCATTTGATGACGAAATATTTGTTTCTACGGTAAAAGTAAAGAAGACTAAAAGAGAGAAAAAAGATGCAAAACGGAACTACAATAAAGAAATGCAGTCAAAGATAGTGGACGCTGGAGTCCAATTTAGATTTAATGATGATTTAATGTGCGCGATTGGAAAGTTTGAGAAAAGTAGAGATGAAAAGAGAAGTGCAAAAAGGGACAAAATTTGGAGATTCAGCCTGCAGTGGTGACAAATAAAAAGTTAGATGGGCTGTGCCTAGCTAATATAAATAAAATGGATAATAGGGTGAAAAATAAAAAGTTGGATGGGCCGTGCCTAGCTAACATAATTAAAATGGATAATAGGGTGAAAAATAAAACGTTGGATGGGCTGTGCCTAGCTAAAATAAATAAAAGGGGGGACAAAGAGGGCCAAGACCCATGGGGAATAAAACAAGATGATTACAAAATAGAGTTGAACCACCTACAACGGGTTGGGGAAAAGTTGGGAGATATTGAACGTC
This sequence comes from Artemia sinica, assembly GCA_027921565.1. Taxonomy (NCBI): domain Eukaryota; kingdom Metazoa; phylum Arthropoda; class Branchiopoda; order Anostraca; family Artemiidae; genus Artemia; species Artemia sinica. The sequence continues at coordinate 49,249,137 of CM051263.1, read as the reverse complement.
GGGTTGCATTGGAAAAACTTGGGAAGGAATCTGAGACTGGTTTTATCAACTCAAAAGAGGGTTTGTTCCTTTATGAGGGAAGATCCCCTGCGGAAAGACGTGACAGATAGCCCTTTTCCGCAATGCACAACTGGCGGACAAGTTGTGATCCCTTTACTGAAGCCTTGTCTTTCCAGTCTTCAATTTCATCTTCATCCCTTATCGCCAAGCATTATTCATTCGATTATTTTAGGGGATGGGACCCAGAAAAAAGGCGATCCATGGTTCGCCCAAAATTTTACTTCATTCCCTGTACCCTTATCGTTTTCAGAGGCCTGTGTATTTTCGGCCTGGGACTATTTCAAATTATGCCAAGGGGCAATTTACTTTCTTATTGAGATGTGGGGTTGCTTCCACAGATGGAAATTGAGAGACTAGTGAAGCAATTTTTTCATGATGGCTGGCATCACTGAATGTGCCAGAAACTGATTCTCTGCTCATCTCAAATGTAAATTCGTGAGAGCGAGAAAATTTGTAATTTTTTGATTGTGCTGAGCACGATCATGTCCTGCGAATCTTGGGGACTTCAACTTTCAAAACCTAATGCGGAGACCATACGATAGAGACCATGGTGGTTCTACGTTAGAGACGTGTGAATGACGATGGATCCTGAGCCAAGCGGTGGAAATACAGGCACTGGTGGAAGAAAGAAGAGAGGATAGACAAGTTTGGTGATTCTGAAGTTAAGTGTTATATTTTTAAGGGTGGACCAGCGTGGCGCATGGGTGGTCATTTATCTTACGGGGGGAGGTGTGGGGTTCCACCTCTTGTTTCTTTTCTTTTCAGATAAATGACCGATTTCCTTTTCTGTAATTATATTTGCCTGTAAGATAATTTTTAATCCTAAGTTTAACTCTGGTTGCTAGGTTAGATTCTTTCGCAATAAGTAAGCTTTGAAGTAAATTCTATTTTGGTCTTCCGGGTCTGAGCCATTGAAAGATAAAATTAAGAAAAAGTAGAATGGATTTTGAATCAGGATTGAGAGGATTGGCTAGGGCCAAGAAGGTCCACCCCTATGCAAAATTTGTGTACAGAAGGAATATTATTTTTAAGTTAGTCTACATTTAGACCCCGGTGGAGGAAGTTTATTCTTTTTCTTATATGTGTGTGACCTTTGGAAGATTACAAGTAAGATATTTTCTACAGCTGTGTAGAATAGTTTTTCCAGGAACCTAGACATGGTAGGAACAGAGTTACGAGATACCGCCATTATTATATGGACAGGGGGGTTCTTTACCTCCAAGGAGATAGTTAGAGATTTTTTTAGGGGTGACCACGGGATGGGTACACCCTTGGCCTTAAAATTTGGCCATTGGACCGCTCAATCACGTTATCATACCCTGGGGCAGGGTATATTGTAAATTGGGTACTAACACGCCGTATATTTACAGAACCGTTGTGGGAAGCGCGGGCATCCCATTATAATTTTCGGCGCCGCCGGGGGCTTTCCCCTCCAGCAAATGGTGTAACACCATTTTTGCACCAATAAGTGGTGACACCCATACATTACCATACGAATACTGGTGGTAGTTGTGGCTTACCGGTATAATAACAGGTCTATGGCCATTAAAAGAAAAAAAGGAAAAAAAATTACTCAGTTAATGAATTGTTGGACACCTGTAACGAACAAGGCGCCCCCAGCTTGCAGAGAAAAAAAAATAAAGAAATAAGTACATGAAAAGGGAAGAAAATCAAAGAGAATAAAAGGAAAATGACCAAAATGAATAAACGCAATTGCTATTCCATGACAAACCCTACGGAAGTAGAACATAAAATCGATGAGCTATTCTTTTGAACAACGGCAGTAAAACATCAGATGAAAAAAATAATTGTAAATGAACTTAATTTGATGGCATAAGATGGACATGAGTGTAAAACCAAACTTAATGCAAATAATACTATATCATTGATTAAGATCGTTGGGATGAAAAATCGTTAGGTAGAAACATGTTAAAACCCATTTGTCCAGACCCAAAGGATATGAAATCTTAGGGCATAGTGGTATTTCCCTGATGAACCCTTACTTATGATTAGCCCTATACCTATAACATAGTCGATTCTTTCTACTTGTGAGGTTATTAAATGGAATATTCTCTTGTGCTAGGTACTATGCTCCATTGTTTGATTCGATATTTGTGTTTATTAATCACGGCCTCGAATCCAAGCCAAAAATGTTTTTCTTGGATAGGGAGAGGTAATTACAATAGTATTATATAATTTAGGCTTAGTAAAGAAACTGTCCAGTGTCAAACATTTTCTATGTAGTACAAATTTGAAAATACCAATTTACATTCGGATTTAACAAAACAGTAATTTGTAAAAAATAGAACAAACTTCTAAGAATTTAGAATAGCCCTAAACCAATTAAAATGATTTCAAACTGAAATAAATAACCAACCATTGAAACAGTTAATGTTACAAACCAATAATTGGAGATTTACTTCCCCTCCCCACCTGGAACAAAAAGGAAAATCAAATTTACCATGGGCACCATCCATGTATCTCCCTTTTTCCATCTTTCCCAAAGAAATGATCGTATCGAACCAGTATTAGTTGAGTATCTAGAGAAGTCTATTTTGAAAGGATATGAACATATCTAGCTCGACTTCCCCTTTTTAAGTAACAAATAGAACATGTCATGGCAAAGTGCTACTTTCTGCCATTTTGTTCTGCAAAGCATCAATTTTGGCCCATATAGAGCAGAAGTACCAAGGAACACAAATTCTGAGAACACCAAGCGATTTTTCATTTCTGAAAACCTTAGTCAGAGTCTTACAGTTCCACATCTTGAAAAGCAAGAAAAATTGCATTTCAGAAGTTGGCAGCACAGCTGTTGTGACTCCCTCCGAGCAGTAATTGAATGAATCCAGAGGACGTAGATTATTATAAGGTGGCTTATTTGAATAGAAATTAAAAGTTTTCACTTTTTTTAAGTCGTAAATGTTTTGGGTGCGCACGACCACCAATACTGATGGCTGTGATTCCCTTATTTACTAGGCTCAAGCCAAAAAAACGACAAAACCGGTATTTTTTTTCTGTTTGATGTTTTCAGACCCCTAAATTGCAGTTTCAGACTCGAAGTCGCAATTAGTAACTTGAAAACTCCTTAAGTAAATCGAAAGATTTGGACAAACGAAAAGTTCTTGGTCGGTTAACTTGAAAATGCCTAAAGCGGGCTTTTTATCCAAGCTCCCCTCCTTCCAAATAACTTCAAAATATATACATGTTACTCATCTTTTGACTCTTGATTTCTCTGGGATTCTCGGGAAATGTCTTAAAGCATGTATATTAAAAACGACATCCAACAATTTCGGGAATTGTCCGTTCTTCAACGTTGAGGACGTCTTGTTTCAATACAGACGAAACATTCGGTTGAAGGTTCTTCTTCTTTTATTTCGTACTTACAACGGATCATTTGTTTTGAAAATTTGCTTCTTTGGTTTAGTTTATGTTTTAGTTACGTAAGTGATAATTATCTTACTTGAAGCAAAACAGAAGACAAAAATATCAAAAGCTGCTTCTTCAAAATTTGCTTCTTTGGTTTAGTTTTTTTTAGTTACTTAAGTGATATTTATCTTACTTGCAGCAAAACAGAAAACAAAAATATCCAAAGCTGCTCCTTCAAAATTTGCTTCTTTGATTTAGGTTATGTTTTAATTACGTAAGTTATATTTATCTTACTTGCAGCAAAACAGAAGACAAAAATAACAAACCTGCTCTTTTGAAACTTGCTTCTTTTGTTTTGTTTATATTTTAGTTACGCAAGTAAGATTTATCTAACTTACAGCAAAACGGAAGACAAAAATATCAAAAGCTGTTCTCTCTAGTTTAGTCAAATAAAATCTCATGGACAATCTCCTTGTTTATTATAATATCAATATATATGCAGCATATAAACTATATTTGTTGAAAGAACTGGTTGAAATTCATAAGAATTTTCAATTTTCCGGTATAAAAAAAAAGTATACATATTTGCAGAATATACTAGTTGAATAAACTCCGATAAAAATCAAATTTTACCTGAAAAAGACATAGATTTAGTCTAAATACAAATGAGTGAATAAACAAAAAAAGATTCTTTGTTAATCAAAATTGAAGCAGTTAACTCATAAAATATAACTCTCGTAATCGTTTTAAACAGTAGTAAAACCTTTTAATAAAGTAAATTATTTTTATTTTAAATAAATATTAAAAAAATATCACTTCATAAGAAAGTATCTAACAGTTAGATGGTGGAAAAGATTCTCAAACGATTTTGGTCTCTAATAAAAATATTCACCAACAAATGTTCACTGACAAAGAGAAGGGTATAATTCATAAATGTACACGTTAAATTATTATATATCATATAGTAGAAAACTTTTTAGAAGCAAAAGCTTCTTCCCGAGAGGTTTCAAGCGCTTTTTCCCTATGAGATGGTACTATAAACTTTTTAAATGATTAAAAAGGCAAAAATAAAGGGTAGGGAAGAAGGTGAAAAAGAGATGAGGCGGAAGAAAAGAGTATTTTAAAAACAAAAGCTGACATTCGAGTTAATGTAATGACGAGTTTAACCAGTGGAGGGAGAGGGACGAGGAGTGAGATACATAATAAGAGAGAGAGAGAGAGAGAGAGAGAGAGAGAGAGAGAGAGAGAGAGAGAGAGAGAGAGAGAGAGAGAGAGAGAGAGAGAGAGAGAGAGGGAGAGAGAGAGAGAGAGAGAGAGAGAGAGAGAGAGAGAGAGAGAGAGAGAGAGAGAGAGAGAGAGAGAGAGAGAGAGAGATAGAGAGATAGAGAGATAGAGAGATAGAGAGAGAGAGAGAGAGAGAGAGAGAGAGAGAGAGAGAGAGAGAGAGAGAGAGAGAGAGAGAAGAGAGAGAGAGAGAGAGAGAGAGAGAGAGAGAGAGAGAGAGAGAGAGAGAGAGAGAGGAGAAGAGAGAGAGAGAGAGAGAGAGAGAGAGGAGAGAGAGAGAGAGAGAGAGAGAGAGAGAGAGAGAGAGAGAGAGAGAGAGAGGAGAGAGAGAGAGAGAGAGAGAGAGAGAGAGAGAGAGAGAGAGAGAGAGAGAGAGAGAGAGAGAGAGAGAGAGAGAGAGAGAGAGAGAGAGAGAGAAGAGAGAGAGAGAGAGAGAGAGAGGAGAGAGAGAGAGAGAGAGAGAGAGAGGAGAGAGAGAGAGAGAGAGAGAGAGAGAGAGAGGAGAGAGAGGAGAGAGAGAGAGAGAGAGAGAGAGAGAGGAGAGAGAGAGAGAGAGAGAGAGAGAGAGAGGAGAGAGAGAGAGAGAGAGAGAGAGAGAGAGAGAGAGAGAGAGAGAGGGAGAGAGAGAGAAGAGAGAGAGAGAGAGAGAGAGAGAGAGAGAGAGAGAGAGAGAGAGAGAGAGAGAGGAGAGAGAGAGAGAGAGAGAGGAGAGAGAGAGAGAGAGAGAGAGAGAGAGAGAGAGAGAGAGAGAGAGAGAGAGAGAGAGAGAGGAGAGAGAGAGAGAGAGAGAGAGAGAGAGATTGGAAAGATGGATGAAAGAGTGACAAAGAATATATTTCGAGGGAGTGAACCTACTTTTCATCTGGAAATGCCCCATCAGCTGATGCAATAGTTATCATTCGAGCATGATCTGCTATTATTCTATAGGCAGTATCTAATCCCTCGCTATCCTCTAATCCAAAGCGACCTTGGTATTCCTGAATTTTTGATACCTAGGGTAATTAAAAAATATAAATAATGTTATTAACTCAAAATAAAAAAAGGTTAAAAAAATCAGTGTTAAAAAAGGGAAATAATTTAAACAACAACAATTTCAAAAAAGGAAAAAAATATAAAATCAAAACAGAACAAAAAGAAAAAATCCAAAGAATTTTTACAAAAGCTACACCATGTAAAAAGAATTGAAGTAGAATAAGTAGAATCGTTACATTATTTTGATTTTAATTTTCTTCCTTTTTTTAAATTCTTACAGTTTAGATTCTTTCCGTTTTTCAACGACGACGACGTCTTAATTGACACAGAAAAAATATGCGGTTGATTATTTTTTCTTTTGTTTCGTACTTACCCTAAACCGTTTGTTTTGAAGATTCACTTCTTATGTTTAGTTTACTTTTATGTCGAGTTTTTAACTACATTATTGAGATTTATCTCACTTTCAGCAAAATAGGAGCCAAAAATTCCTAAAGTTGCTCTCTCTAGTTGAGTCAAACGAAACCTGAGTAAAAAATGAGACAATTTTTTTTTGTCTAATATCAATATAAAAACATTTCGACTTCTGAAAACGAATTCACCATAACAAGTTATTAACAGCCATGTGACACCTGAAAGGGCTATTAAATATGAGGCCAAATTCTACAAAAAATCAATAACTATATTAGATTAGGTATTTTAAGTTTACAAAGCTCTAATTATGGGAAAAAACACATTTAAATTCGTACAAGTGCATTTTATTAGAAGTAATTCAGCTTACATCAGAGGCGTCTATAGCCAAAACGTCTAGGGGGGGGGGGGGGGGACAAAGGATTCTACCGACTGACTGGTCACTTTAACGAAGTAATTTAGTGGATATTGCTATTAAATTTACTTCATTTTTTTTACGAACAAACTGAAATTATTTCATTGATTTTATATCATTTACTTACTTACACCTTACTTACAAAGTTCCTCCTTACTAGTTCCTCTCACGCAGTTTGATGACCCACGATGACCTCTGAAAAGCTTGCGGCCACTTCGCTCATACGGACCATATGGCCCCAATAAATACCGCCAACTAATACTTCGAATTCCCGCAACTGTCAATGGTTGCTTTGCTTTTTTTCACGTATAAAGGTGTTTGTAATCTTATCAGACCAGTAGATACCCAGAATGGAAACAATTATTTTCGAAACCTTGTATGAGTTTTTCAAGCTGCTTTGTCAATGTCCATGTCTCATATTCATATACTAGTACAGAGAGAACATTGCTATTTAGGAGTCGGATTTTGAGCTTTAGAGAGTATACCAAGTTTTTCCACACTTTACCAAGTTTGGTAAAAGCATTGCCTGCACACGTAATGCGTGTAACGATCTCGCGCTCCAGGCTTCCGTCAGTATTCATGAGGCTTCCAAGATACTCAAACTCTGAAACCTCCATCAGAACCAATCATCAGTGGCCGCAACAGCCCATCAGAACCAATCATCAGTGGCCGCCCCAGCATTGAAAAGCCACAAAAGCAGACGTGTTGCTTCGCAATACAATTGAAATATAATAGCTTCTTCCTATGTCTTGTACGACTTTGGATTTGTTCAACAGCTGTTTTGACGCGTATCTCGATAATTTATCACAAAATTTATTATGGAAGCATTTAATGATCGTTCAATACAATGCTTACATAATAGTTGATTAGTCGAATAAAGAAGGGAAATAAACCTACAAATAATGGGATCAGATTTTGTTGAGAATCATCACACTGAATACAACAAGTCTGATGATTGACTTTTCAATCTCCTTGTGAAGTAAGGAACTTCTAGCTTACTTTTGAGGTGGTCACAAAAATAGGACTAAAATTTTGTGAATGTTATATAATTATTCTAAATTCAACTTATAACTTGTAAATATCATACTTAGTTGCGTTTACAGTTAGAGACACATCACAGTATTCACGAATCCGGTACTTGCAGGGAGAGACGATCAAAGAACATTTCATAGAGGGGGAGGGGTCAAAACAGGAGGAAAGTGCATTTTAGACCACTATTCTTCAATTTTATCAGGACTAAGGTCCTTCACAAAAATCCTAGGGGAAAGGTCTCTCCATTGCCTCTTTGTGCAGGCACAAAAGACATCTTCCCAAAAATTTCGCTCCTAAATGTTACTTCACCTAGGGCAGTGGTTCTCAAACTGTGGTACGCCTACCACTTTGGGTACTCAAAAATTTTCAGGGAGTACGCGGCCGGTCAACAAAAAACAAAACAAACAACTCTTTGGTTCTAGGACTGGCAATTTTATTTATAGTTTAGCTATAGCTTACTTAGTACCGGTAACCGAGAAGAGGTACCTTTTGTGGGTAAAAAGGGGTACAGTGTCTAAATAAATTTGAGAGCCACTGCCCTAGGGCATCGAGGCAAATTTTCAGCAAAACCTTAAAGTGATAGTTTTTAAGAATACTACTAATCTGAGAAGCGCCAATACATGAAGTTAAATTTACAAATCATTTGAAGCTTCATATATTTACCTTTTGAATTTCATTAATAATTGGCATAAACAAGTCTGTGTCATAATTTGACCGCTTTCCATTAAGTATTGCACACAGTCTCTCAAGTCCCATTCCCGTATCAACGTAATGACCTTTTAACTTCTCAAGCTCACCATTAGGTTTCCTAGAAAAAAAAAAAAATCTTTAGCGTTATGACGAACGGGCCAATGGTCGATTTTGTATGGTATTGAGTTAAACATCTAATTAAAGAGCCGTCGGTGAAAACTGCTGAATGACGTCTGCAAAGGCGGGATGGGAACATATTTGATTGAGACATATTTAATTCTAGATGGCATAGCAAATTTTAAAAAATACGTAACGGAAAAAAATCTACATTTCCAATATTTCCTTAATTCTGAAAATGTTTCTAACTCTTTGATTCTGGGCACTTACGGCCTTCGCCAAAAATTAGGATTTCAAGAACTCATAACTTCAAACCCCTAATACTAGGTCCATTTGGAAGATGAATTTCACCTCAGGTTTCATGTCAACCAGTGAAAAAAATTGTCTCGATCTGCGTGTATATCCGGTTCAACTCTGTTTCAGATAAGAGTTAGAAAATTCGTTTCTCTGACTAGCAATATTGTGTTTAAAATAGATGGGTTGACAAAAATGTACCTAGGGCTGCATCCAAGGAGAGGAGGGTCTAAGTATGATCCCCTCAAAATACTTCTCCAACGCTTAAATTCGGCTGCAAATGGATCTAAAGAAGGAATATGTGTCTATAGGGCCATGGGACTGACCTTATGACCTTACCTTCAGACAAAATGGTTTAAACACAATGGTTTAAGTCCCACCTCCATATTTGAATACGTATGGATCCGAATCATAACCAAGAACTCCAAACGAAAAACACCGATCTAATCATATAAGGAGCCCTACACTTAAAAGTCGGTTGGTTGTGGCTATATATATATATAAAAAAAAAAAAAAATCTTGTGAGTCAAATGTGACCAACATTTTTTAAAGGTGCTAAATTACGGTGCTCACTGCGGACAAAGATAAAAGCTAACTCTCGTCTTACACCGCAAGTATATAGGCGATAATTTCAAGGATAGATTGGGCTAACTTAGAAAAATATAACAAATTAAAGAAAAAAACTATTCTTCACCCAAAATTTCACTTTGATCATTTTTGATTAGAACTTTGGTTTCTAATAATATCTTTAAATTTGGACCTTTAACGCATTCTTAAACTGGGAGCACTTTCAATGTTTAATAATAATAATAATAATATATTGAAAACCCTTCGTATACAATAAATGTACAATGACAGAGTATAAAAAAATGCGAAAAGAGGAAACAAAAAGAAAAACATACTAAAAAAATAACAACAAAAGCAACAACTTCTTAAATATTACCTCTTATTTCACCCAAAAATTGGTCTTTGGCCTCTCCAAAGTTCATTTTAGAAGGAAATAATGACGAAGACCACACTGCCTTCCCATCATGGAAACAGAAAGGGGAGTACTCACTCAATGCTTTACAAGCAAATTTAATTTAAAATGAGTTAACAAATTATATAACAAAATCAAAGCCAATACCGAGAAACCTGTTGCAAAAAAACTTTTTAGATTAGCTGCTAGAAAAGCAAGAGTCGCAATAAAAAAATGTTCTTGATATGTATTTACCTGAATGAATTGCTTTGTTTCCTATTGTTTTATCTTCAGTCCTGGCTGAACTTCGCTGAAGTAATGATTCTGGGCTGTTTTAATTTTAGTTTTAAAGATCATATTTTATTGTGAGTCTTATTTTTTTTTTGTCTATGTAGTTTGCTGATGACAGTTTGGATAAAGAGCTAAAATATTCATTTAAGACTTAAACAGATTTTACTGTCTTAGATAAATCCCCTATTATTTTACTTGTCAGTTTTATCATTTTAGAAGGGACCAAAGTCTTACAAAACGTAAGGGCAATTTTTCTTTTAAATTACTCCAACCCTTCCATAGAAAGAACCGTTGAAGCTAGCTTAGCTAGCGTGAGCCAAAGCTCAGTTTTAATGTAATCTGGCCTTTTTAAATCAAGAAAAAAAGAAATTCTTTAACATTTTTTAACATATATTATTATTACTGGCCCACAACCATTATTTCATCAGCCCTTAGTCTGCCTTGAGTGGTACTAAGTTAGTGCTTATTAATAACTTGTAGATTGTAGCTTGTAGGTGGTACTAAGTTTGAAGATTGTTGTGTTATTGCTGTATTATTATATGGAAAATAAATCTATCTATCTATCTAGTACGGTTTTTCCTCATGTGCCTGACCACGAAATCGTCCTTGACCTGCAGAAAGGACCTTTTGGATCTGGAGAAATAGTTTGAGTTTCAAAAAAAAAATACTCTACCATGACATTGGGAGAGCGCGTTAGCATAAATGTCTCTGTGGCATATGTAACAATCCAGAACCTAAACATACATTTAGTATGTATAAACACAAGCTTTCAATAAATAAATCTCCAAGATGCAAGAAAAAATGTGATTTTGATTCTGCCTTAGCCCTCCACACTCTTGTAAATGCAGATCATTTACTCCTTTTTGACGAGGCAAAATTTAATTCCTAAAGTAGATGGTTTACCACAATCCTTTAGGGAGGTAAATCTAATTCAAAATACATATGCAGAGACCTTGCTTTAAATAGATACTGGAGATATTCCTATCAACCCAATTTTCATTAGCTTAATGTTAAGAGAATCAAATAATATTTTTCCTCATTTTAAACCAAGATCAGATGACCGCACTAACAATAAAAATCAGGTCAGTAGGCAAACTAAGTTAACCCCTAAGCAGATAATGCCCAATCTAATTTGTAAACAGTTGTTCTTTTATTCTGTTTTTTTTTCTTCTTTTTTTTTATTCAGTGTTTCTTCTGCTCTGTCACAGCTCACTTCAAAATGTTAGTTTTTTCTTCTTTTTTGAGAACTGAAGAAGACTTGGCGGAGGTCCTTGCCAAAATATCTGATTTTGTTTTTTCACTTCTTTCTGCCTACTTGCTGATATCACCTTCGATTTCTTGGTTATTTTTTAATTATATTGTTTTCTTTTGTCAGATGTGGATTTACTAAAGTAACCGTACTCAGATGAAACAGCAGCATTTACGTCAGAAATACCATGGAAGAATGTATCCATATTTATGAAAAATAATTCCTGAATGGGCTGATGGTATGACGCTAATAAAAGGACTTAGTAACATAAGTACCACTCTAGGGTCTAAACATTCAAATAGTTGGATTTACTGAAGAAACATACTAAAAAGAAACAGCAGTATTTGTAAGAATTATCCTGGAAGAATGTGTTCATATTTATGTAGGCTAATTCCAGATTGGGCTGATGGTATGACGCTAATAAAAGGACTTAGTAACATAAGTACCACTCTAGGGTCTAAACATTCAGATAGTTGGATTTACTGAAGAAACATACTCAGAAGAAACAGCAGTATTTATGTCAGAATTATCCTGGAAGAATGTATTCATATTTGTATAGGCTAATTCCTGAATGGGCTGATGGTATGACGATAATACAAGGGCTTAGTAACATAAGTAACGCTTTAGGGCCTAAACTTTCAGATGATTGGATTTACTGAAGTAACATGCTCAGAAGAAACAGCAGTATTTACACCAGCACTATTCTGGAAGAATACACTGACATTTATATATGGTAATTCCTGAATTGACTGGAGATATGACATTGTATAGAGGGTTTAAGTGACGAACATGATGCTCCAGAACTTAAAAGTCCGTAAAGTTCAATTTACTGAAAAAAACATGGCCACAAAAGGAGTGTGACAAGCCAAGAAACTGATGAAAGATTCTGTCATAATTCCATCAAATTGTTCATTGTTCAGGTCATTGCCATCAGTTATTAGATCAGAATGATTTTGGAAGAATATATTGGTATTTATAGCAACCGGTTCTGGAATTGGCTGGTGAAATGGCATTGACATAAGGTCTAAGTGACATTAGTAACGCTCCAAACCCTTAACCCCCAAAGCTGAAATTACTCAAAAGATGTGCTTTCAAGAGTAACAAATTGTAAATATTGTAGTGGCAATTATAGTAAACATATTGCAAATCATTTTATAGTTATAGTGTTTTGTGGACCTTCGGGGTCTACAAGTGTTTTCAAACAACAGAAGTTCTTTCTCTCTTTCTCAGTATTAATTAAAAAAAAAACTTTTTCCACAAAACAAGTTTTTCAAAGAAAAGTAAAGAGCTCTATTAAACAAAAAAATGAGAAAAATAAAATCAAATAATCTACCAAGCGTGAAACTACCACATATCAGCATCGATAAATAAATGAAACTCAAAACGAACAGAAATTACAATAAATAACCGAGTCAAAGTCAAAAGGAGCAGAAATTTACAAAAGTTGGGCTCAAAACCCCATATGCCTTCCCAAGGCCAGAACATAATTTGCACTTTACTAAAAAAAATACAAATGAATGTGCATTGTCACTTTAATATACATATACTGATACTTAGTAATCAAAATGTTAATATTATTTGACTTATTAAAGTTATAAAAGTAAAAACATTCATATTGTTTTCAGTAAAGTGCAAATTATGTTCTGGCCTTGGGAAGGCATAGGAGTTTTGAGCCCAACTTATGCTAATTTTTGCTCGTTTTGAGTTTGACTCGGTTATTTATTGTAATTTATGTTAGTTTTGGATTTCATTTATTTATCGATGCTGATTTGTGGTAGTTTCACGCTTGGTAGATTATTTGAATTAATTTTGCTCATTTTTCGTTTAATGGCGTTCTTTACTTTTCTTTGAAAAACTTATTTTGTGGAAACAGTTTTTTTAATTAATTTCTTTTCGTTATGTATTGACATAGTCTTTTCAAGGAAAAAAAATAATGTTTTAAATCTTTTCGATTTTTTAAGACTTTATAGTTTGGCCTGCTATTTGTATGCTGGAGAAAAATTTTCAGCAATTTTCAACAACATAAACCCTTTTAAAAACCTGGACGCAAATAGTAGTGTTTAATTTAGTTTCATACCTCCTCTAGTTGACCTGAAATGGAAAACTTGATACCATTCGCAAAAAAATCTGTTTACTTTCTTTGATAGCTTGGATACACTTACGCTATTTTGATTTGGTTAAATTTTAAGAGCAGAAGTAGCCCCGAAAGTTTGAACATAATACCCTCAGTCGTTCTTGGGATACTGCTTAGATGCCTTACTGGGAATTAGCATTAACAGAGTGCATTTTGATTTAATCTTAAGGCAACATTTAGTTTTTAAACATAATGGGCAAATGGGAGGGTGGGCGTGGGAGGGGATTAGTTGCCCTCCAATCACTTTCGACTATTAGAAAGGGCATCAGCTCTTTCTATTTTCAATCGAATGAGCCCTTTTCGAAGTTCCTACGACAACTCCTTCGATACGAAGTGCCCTGGTCTAAGCAACAACAACAACAAAATAATACATTATGCCCACATCGATCTTTACTATAAAAATGTCAAGCCTTCCAATCACTTTCGACTATTAAAAAGGGCCCTAAGCCTTTCGATTTCCAATGGAATGAGCCCTTTTTGAGTTTCTACTACAACGCTTTCTATAAACACCTTATATGCCCCCAAGGCATAAATTACAACCCTTACCCTAAGGGCTGTTAGAGTAGTTGTTATCCTCTAAGACCTAATTTTCAGAACTTTCAACTACGTTAAACAAAATGGTTATCTCAAAATTTTGATTGGGTATGTTTTGTAAATGGTGGGCGTGAGAAGAGTGTTAGTCATCCTCCAATCACTTTCAACTATTAAAAAAGGCACTAGCCCCTTCAATTTCCAATCAAATGAGCTCTTTCGAAGTTTCTACGAAAACCCATTCAATAAAAACCTTATAGGCCCCCAGGGCTTAACTTACAAGCTTTGCCCTGAGGGCTGGGGGGGGGGAAGTTGTCATCCTCAAAGACCTAATTTCCAGAATTAGTTTCTAATTTCCTTACTACTACGTTGAACAAAATGACTATCTGAAAATTTTGATTGGATGTGTTTGGGGGAATGGTGGGCGTGAGAGGAAAGTTAGTTACCTTCTAATCACTTTTGACTATTAAAAAGGGCACTAGCCCTCTCAATTTCCGATTGAATGAGCTCCTTTTGAAGTGTTTACGACAACTCTAACCATAAAGACCTTATATGCCCCCAGAATATAACTTACAACCTTTGCCCTGGGGGCTCTGGGGGGTTTGTCATCCTTAAATACATAATTTCCATAAATTTCAACTACGTTGAACAAAATTGCTATTTCTAAACTTTCATTGAATGTTTTTTGGGGAAATGGTGGCCGTGAGAGGGGGGTTAATTACTCTTCACTCACTTGTGACTATTAAAAATGGCAATTGCCAATCAAATGAGCCCTTTTTGAAATTTCTACAACAACTTTCTATATAAACCTTGTATGCCCTCAGGGCATAACTTACAACTCTTGCACTGAGGCTTCTGAGTGGGTTATCATCCTAAAAGACCTAATTTCCAGAACTTTCAACTACGTTGTACAAAATAGATATCTCAGAATTTTGGATGGATGTGTTCCGCCACATGGTGGGCGTGAGAGGGGGGTTAGTTTCCCTTCAATCACTTTCGACTACTAAAAAGGGCACTAGCACTTTCAATTTCCAATTGAATGAGCCCTTTTTGAAGTTTCTACAACATCGCTTACTATAAAAACCTTATATGCCCCCAGGGCATAACTTACAACCCTTGCCCTGAGGGCTGTGGGGGCAAGGGGTTGTCATCCTTAAAAAACCTAATTTCCAAAACTTTCAACTACGTTGAATAAAATGGCTATCTAAATATTTTGATTGTATGTGTTTAGGGAAAAGGTGGGCGTGAGAGGGGGGTTAGTTGCCCTCAAATCACTTTCGACTTTTGAAAAGGGTACTAGCCCTTTGAGTTTCCAATCGAATGAGCCCTTTTTCAAGTTTCTACGACAAAGATTTCAGTAAAATCTTATATGCCCCCAGGGCATAACTTGTAACTCTTGCCCTGAAGACTTTTGGGGGAGTGTCCTGCTCAAAGTTATAATTTCCTGAACTTTAAACTGCGTGGAAAAAACTGGCTATCTCAAAATTTTGATTGGATGTGTTTGGGGAAATGGTGGGGGTGGAAGGGGTGTTAACTGCCTTCCAATCACTTTCGACTATTACAAAGGGCACTATCCATTTCAATTTACAATCGAATGAGCCCTTTTTGAAGTTTCTACGGCAACGCGTTCTATAAAAAAAAAACATATGCCCCCAGGGCATAACTTACAACCTTTGCCCTAAGGCCTGTGGGGGGGTTTTCATCCTCAAAGACCTAAATTCCAGAACTTTCAACTATGTTGAACAAAATGGCTATCTTAAAATTTCGATTGGATGTGTTTGGGGAAAAGGTGGGCGTGGGAGGGGGTTTAGTTGCCCTCCAATCACCTTCGACTATTAAAAAGGGCACTAGCCCTTTGAACTTCCAATCGAATGAGCCTTTTTTGAAGTTCCTACGACAACACTTTCTATAAAAACCTTATATGCTCCCAGGGCATAATTTACAACCCTTGCCCTGAGGGCTCTAGGGGAGTGTCCTCCTGAAAAACATAATTTCTATCTGGAAATCAACTACGCTGAACAAAATGACTATTTCAAAATTTTGACTGGATGTGTTTTGGGAAATGGTAGGCGTGGAAGGGGTGTTAGTTGCCTTCCAATCACTTTCGACTATTAAAAAGGGCACAAGCCACTCCAATTTGAAATTGAATGAGCCCTTTCGAAGTTTCTACGACAAATTCTTCGATACGAAGTGCCCTGGTCTAAAGGAAAAAAAAAAACAATAAATAATACATTGTACGAACATCGCTCTTATATGCCCCCAGAGCAAAACTTAAAACCCTTGCCCTGAAGGTTGTGGGGGAGTGTCCTCCTCAAAAACATATTTTCTATCTGGAAATCAACTACGCTGAACAAAATGGCTATTTCAAAATTTTGACTGGATGTGTTTGGGGAAATGGTGGGGGTGGAAGGGGTGTTAGCTGCCTTCCAATCACTTTCGACTATTGCAAAGGGCACTAGCCATTTCAATTTCCAATCGAATGAGCCCTTTTTGAAGTTTCTACGACAACGCGTTCTATGAAAAAAAACCTATATACCCCCAGGACACAACTTACAACCTTTGTCCTGAGGCCTGTGGGGGGGGGTTGTCATCCTCAAAGACCTAATTTCCGGAACTTTCAACTGCGTTGAACAAAATGGTCATCTTAAATTTTGATTGGATATATTTGGGGAAAAGGTGGGCGTGAGAGGGGGGTTAGTTGCCCTCCAATCACCTTCGACTATTAAAAAGGGCACTAGCCCTTTGAATTTCCAACCGAATGAGCCTTTTTTGAAGTTCCTACGACAAGACTTTCTATAAAAACCTTATATGCCCCCAGGGCATAACTTAAAACCCTTGCCCTGAGGGTTGTGGGGGAGTGTCCTCCTCAAAAACATAATTTCTATCTGGAAATCAACTACGCTGAACAAAGTGGCTATTTTAAAATTTTGATTGGATGTGTTTCGGGAAATGGTGGGCGTGGAATAGGTGTTAGTTGCCTTCCAATCACATTCGACTATTAAAAAGGGCACTAGCCCTTTGAATTTCCAATCGAATGAGCCTTTTTTGAAGTTCCTACGACAACACTTTCTATAAAAACCTTATATGCCCCCAGGGCATAACTTACAACCTTTGCCCTGAGGGCTGTAGGGGAGTGTCCTCCTCAAAAACATAATCTCTATCTGGAAATCAACTACGCTGAACAAAATGGCTACTTCAAAATTTTGATTGGATGTGTTTCGGGAAATGGTGGGCGTGGAATAGGTGTTAGTTGCCTTCCAATCACTTTAGACTATTAAAAAGAGTACAAGCCACTCCAATTTCAAATTGAATGAGCCCTTTTCGAAGTTTCTACGACAACTTCTTCGATACGAAGTGCCCTGGTCTAAAGAAAAAAAAACGATAAATAATACATTGTGCCAACATCGTTCTTATATGCCCCCAGAGCATAACTTAAAACCCTTGCCCTGAGGGCTGTAGGGGAGTGTCCTCCTCAAAAACATAATCTCTATTTGGAAATCAACTACGCTGAACAAAATGGCTACTTCAAAATTTTGATTGGATGTGTCTGGGAAAATGGTGGGCGTGGAAGAGGTGTTAGTAGCCTTCCGATCACTTTCGACTATTAAACAGGGCAAATACCAATCCAATTTCCAATCGAATGAGCCCTTTTCGAACTTCCTACGACAGCTCCTTCGATACAAAGTGCCCTGGTATGGAAAAAAAAATAATACATTGTGCCAACATCGTTCTTTACTTAGGCAGCGCGAATGCACTGCCTATGATATACAATCTTTAATATCATTTCACCGGAACACTGTTTCTATGCAAGCGAAACTATGGAGCAGGATTCCAATCCTACCTGGACTGGAATAGTTGGATTCCAATCCCACTCTTTTGGGCCTCCAATCTTACGGATTGAAATTCCCTGTAGGACTCTTCTACAGAAATTCTTAAATATTAGTAAATCAAGGAAATCAAAGATGGAAATCAAACATATGAAAGAGATCGAAATATTTGCTTAATGTGCTTTGCTTTGGGACCCTTATGTTACATTTTTACCTCAAATTTGTAATCCCCTTGCATCTCTGGCCATGGAGCCTTTCGAGGAAGAATAAGAGTATTTTGATTCCAAATTGTATTTATTGGTGAATAAAACTCAGAATCAACTCTTTCAGAAAACAATGCATACCAAAATTCATTGTCCGATCTAAACAAATTTTAATAAAGAGTTGATTTAGTCGCTAATTCATCGTAGAAAAGTGCTTTCATCACAGCTCAGCGGGTCTTATAAAAATATCAGACATAATATGGTAAGATAACTAGAGCAGGTAGACATCAAACCTGATTTGTAAAATTAGGTATGGATAAAACGTTTTTTTCGGTAGATTTTTCGCAAATCATATTACTGACTTACGAATAAAGTGAACACATCACTCGATGCCTTTTTTTATGCTCTTTACGAATACAATAATTGCTTCTATCAGAAATTCAAATTCAAACCCTTTTTGAGCTCTTGAAAATGACAAAAATATATAGGGTGTAAAAAGGCTTAAAACATCTGTTTTAAACTTACTGTTTCATAATAAATCCTTTCTTTAATCCACAAGCAATGACTTTCCACAATTAAGTTGGATAAATGAAAATTGTAACAATAAATTTTGCAGGTACTCATTCAATATAGCCACTCTTTTATATATCTCAAACTGAAGACTAAATGAAAAACCCGTTTTGTCGAGATGATGCAAGAGACTCCTGTAGAGAAATACAATGTATAGCGTGGTTTAATAGCGTATACGATATTTAAAGTGTTGTTGTTTGGGGTTTTTGAAGGAGGGGGGGGGAGGTACCTAGGTTAGGTTAGGTTTTTGTATTTTCGTCATTTTCAAGAGCTCAAAAAGGGCTTAAATTTGAATTTCTGATAGAAGTAATTATTATATTCGTAAAAAGCATAAAAAAGGCATCGAGTGGTATATTCACTTTATTCGTAAGTCAATAATATGATTTGCGGAAAAATTACCCGCTTACCTATTAAACTCCATAAAAACAAGATTCCATATTTCCACAACATCTTGACTATCTTTGTTTACAAGATGACTAGATTTGAGACCAGTTCTATCAAAATGGATTTCTGTACAGGGGCCACAAGGCCCAGACAAGCCCATTTCCCAGAAATTGTCTTTAGCACCAAATGGAAGAATATGAGATTCAGGTAAGCTACAAACAAAATAGTTGAGTATTAATTATACATATAAAAGGGGAGAGTAGAGGTACAGCAAAACTTTGGAAGTGTACATGCATGGGTACAATCAGGCAATGACCTCCCTAGTAGTGCTCCGAGAGAGCATTGAGTACAAAGGCACTATATCAAAAAATAGGGTAGAAATTCCGAGCCGTGCTTTTAACTTCACTTAAAACGCAGAAGCCCAAAAAGGCCTAGCGAGTTCAGGTTCATCTATCTTGAATTAAGATTAAATTTCGTCCGCCCGCTCAGTGTTTTCTTGAAGTGGAGAAAGAGCCTAAAGTTGGTATTTTCTTCATGGGCTAGCAATGAAAGATACGAAACTCTGACAAATGTTTTCCAACTAAAATACAACTATACTTTGACCCTTGTATTTTTCCCCGTTGTGTCGTACCGCATGTCCAATTTCTGATACCCCTATTGATATTCTGTTCAGTTTTAGAATTTCGACTTATCTTTTTTGGGTGTTTTAGATTTTTAAATACGGTCACTATTTATTAATAACCACATTTATTTATTTTCATCATATTGCTTCTGACCTAAAATATAAGCTCGACAGTTTTACTAGTTAGGATCTTTTTTTAAAGTCTTATCTCATCTTGTCACTACTAAAAAATCGTAGCAGCATAACTCCACCTGACACTCCTCTCGGTTTATATTCTTCTTCCATCGCAGAAAGATTATATCATTTAGAACAGTTTTAGTCCAACTTAAAGTCTTTCACTGTCCAAAGCACTTTCATACAAATAATAAAAGCGTCTTACTGAATTATGGCCTTCAGTTAAAGTAGCGCTGTTTCGGTAGCTTTTGTCTTTTACTTACAGAAACAAGCAGACAGGAACGCGGGCAACGTGCAAAGAAAAAAGTAAACAAAGCATTAACACTTTCACAATTTCCAACATAATAAATTCAGAACATATAAACCATAGAACTATACACTGGAAAAACGCAAAAAGAAGAGAGAAGTCTTCAGTTATAGATGGGGGAGTTGTTCTGTTGTCTGAAAAAGGAGCAAAAATTAACAACAAAGACAAAATTTTTTTGCTGAAGGTATAGAACGACACTGAAGCTTAAAACGGAGATAAATTGTCGGATCGAAGCCTATATAACATATATCTATAAAATTAGTACATATGGCGACTGCTGATATTTAGCTATAATTGTAGCATCACCCAAAGGATGGCCGGCGTTTAAACCCCCAGCGACTACCTCCCCGGAAAATACTCGGAGGGGGGGGGGTATATACCCCCCCCCCTGATTTAAAACGCAATAGTTTTAAATCAGGAAAGATATGGAAAAAATTTAGCATAAAAATTTAGATTTTCTTAAAACCTCAAGCAAAAGAAAATACAACGATGTATTAGTAACCAAAAATCCATTTAGCAGTTCAAAAAAGAGAAAAAAGAATAATAAGAGACCGATCAATAAGGCAACTCACCTGACCCACGATCTCTACAATCAATAGCAGTGATATGAAATTTTAAACTGTAGAAATTCACCAGGGCATGACTCAAAATTAAAAACCAATAAACTATTTTATAAACACCATAAATCTGTCTATAGCCCAGAACATTTCAAGTTATGATGCAAATTTGTGAAACTTACCTATGTTCCCGACACTATCAAAAGTAGTTTCCCATTGGATTTGTCAATCAAGTAATCATGAATATTCATTTTCAAACAGAAAAACTTAATTGGGCTCATTTCGCAGAAGTCACGCCAAATTAAGTAAGTTCAGACCAATTGGAAATATTCAAAAATTCTTCTTTGCTTTAAAAATATCCTTAAACAATTTATGTTTCTACTAGACGAAAATTCAATGGTGTTTTGTGTTTTCAGTAAAGCACTAGATTTAGGTAATCCTAAAAGTATGGGGAAGCATCAGCAATCAGTGAATTTTAACTACTTTAAGAGCCTATATTACACAGGCTTAGAAGCAATAATATTTGTTCAGTTTAAGTTTCATTTCGGTTCTTGATCTAATCAGGGAACATTTTTGGTTAGTGGAACCGAGAGGCACACTTTAGCATTTTCAATTCCCGAAATCCATGGAACCAGCATGCTCAAGACTATCGTTCCCAAAGAGGAATGAACCAGAACTTTTTTATATTTAAGTCATTATTTGACAACCTTTTAACTTTGGCTCTCTGACTCTTAGATAAGATATTAAGTCAGTACCAAAACAAAGGAGGATTCAGCTCCGATAATCGAATACATACATCGTGCTGTAGTTTCATCAGGGTTGCCACCAAGGTCAGCTCCTAAAGTACTAAAATTGCTCAAATTGCATGCTACACGACGATTTTCGGTGCTACAGTCAAAACAATTTTTGAGCGTGACGGACACGAAAATGCGACAAATTGTAGCACGAAAGTATTACTATCTGGTCATTAAATGTAGCACGTGCTACAGTGCTAATCAGGATGAAATAGTGCTAAAATAGCACTTTCGTGCAACAGGTGGCAACCCTGAGTCATATATGCTAAAATTGCCTGCGTGTTGTTTATTTAAATATTTAATGATGACTTGTAAATTTTGAGCCAAATAATTGAAAAAACCCTTTTCTTCTCGTCTGTTTTATATTCTGATTTTTTAAAATACATATCGGTTTCATTGAAGAGGGTTGTAATAAGCTAATCTGAGTAGTTATAATTCATAACTTGCATTTCTGCTACCAGGTTCAAAGTTTATTCAGCCGAAATTGATTTCACATTAGTTGTGTTCAGCCGAGCTACATGTTCAGCCAAGCACTGATTTTTCAAAATCAGAAAAATAAAATCACTTAGTTTACATGTGTTTTATTAATGCTAACAAAGAATTTAAAATAAGGAGAGAGCGTGGAGATTTTCGTTCTTTGAAGGTGTGTTCTCTATGTTCCACGGGGCTTTTCTGAATTATCATATCTCCAGCATGAGTGAAACAATAGCATAAGGATTAAAAACGTATATAAATACAAATAGAGGTTTAACATTCAGCCTTAACATAACAAAAAGTACAAAATTAAGTACACATTATCAAAAATTAAAAGAAAAACTAAATGTAACAAATAAAGACACAATAAAATTATCATACATTATTAAAAGCCTCAACTGCATTTGGAGTTTCTAACTAGCAATACATCTTATGCTATAAATGAATGAACATGCCACTTGACTGCTTATTCTTATAGTCAGCATATGTCCATTACCCAACAAGTCTCCAAAAGAGACCCAGGCCCAAGGGCTGATCTAGGATGTTTGTTGAAAGGGGGGAGCACAAAAAACCTTAAAAACCCATCAAACATCTGTTTACATGCATTTTTGTTGCGTTTTTTTATACGTCAGATAATTTTCTTTTGGTGTGGGGGGGTTCTTACCCGGAACTCCCCTCCCCCTGGATATGGCCTTGCCCAAGCCCCATGTTCGTATTTTTTTAGCGTATTATGGTTTTCTTTTAGTTCTTTCTTTCTTTATGCATTTTTGATGAAATTCTCTCTAGTTTAAAAGAGGCCGCTTTTACAAGTTCTTTTTTTAGTGCGAGCTTATTGTGAAATCAAAAATAATCTTAAAAGCTTTAGAAACCATACAATGATGCACTGTTGTTTGTAGCTTCGTAGCGAAATCTGAACACCAGCTAAAAGCCTTGGTGAGCTATATATTCAAATGTCAAAACCAGATTATCCTTGCTAAACAACCAAAAAACGGGCAGGTAGAGGTATCATTAAAATTAATTCCTATACTTCATAGCAATGGAAGAAAAAGTTCAGCGAAACGTGTGATAGAAACAAAACCTCACCCAAGTGACAGCCATATATCTCTGCATTCTAAGTCTGGAGGTATTCGAAGTTTAGCATCCCCTCCAAAATACGTGACAAAAAGCGATTTTACAGGAATTCCATAACCCTGGGTTAACAGTTCCCATGCCATTGAGCAGGCTTCAGTCTGACAAAAAAAAGAGAACTGTTTATGTACAGCAACAAGTATTGAGCAAC
Source organism: Artemia sinica (assembly GCA_027921565.1). NCBI lineage: Eukaryota > Metazoa > Arthropoda > Branchiopoda > Anostraca > Artemiidae > Artemia > Artemia sinica. Next base: position 49,226,145 of record CM051263.1, on the reverse strand, counting down.
ATATTAACGCACTCTCCTTTTTTTTTTAGATATTATGGCTTCTATCAATAAAGCACAATTTAAAGAAGCAATACAGAATATATAAACATACATATTTCTACATTTATATACATGTATAAACATACATATATCCTTCTTTAAAATATTGCTCTTTATCCCTAATGATTTAAAAGATTACAATCTTTGCAATATCACCCGGAGGGATATTTTTTAGCCCTGAGTTGCTTGCCAGTTTTTTAGCTGTGTTACAAAATAAGTTTTGTATTATATAGCTAATCAATATGGGATTCTCCAATTAATTCTTACAGACTAAAAGGGATATATTTCAAAGGAAAGAAGTATTTATGGAACGTTACTGCACATAAGACATATCAAACTAGATTGAATTTGAATGTTTAAAACGCAATAATAAACGAATGAGGAATTCCTGGAAGTTTGAGCAATTTTTTGATTTTCAATACGATATTGATTGAAGAAAAACTGTTCAAAGCATAATTTTTAGTAAAGTCTTAAGTTTATATATTTAACTACTCTTAAGTCAAAGTCTTAAGTTAAAGTATATATTTAACTACTCTAGCGTTTAGAGGGTAGCCTACGTTTAGAGAGCAGCCGGTAGCCTACTGTTAGGTGTGGCAAAATCTCTTCCCTTTGAGTTTGACCTGACTATACATTTTCATTTTTGATCCTTGTAAGTTAAATTTATTCATCCATAGTAATTTCTGTTCGTTTTAACTTTGACTCATTAAATGATTTTATTTCTGTTTGTTGTAGGTTTTAATTTCGGTCTTTACTATTCTTTGACAAACATGTTTTGGTAAACGTTGTTTAAATTTATTTTCATTTGTTTTTTAATTGACTGTAGTATGTATGTATGTATAAATTTATTGCCCATCATAAATGTAAAATACAACACTGGTGGAGTATAAAGAAAGAAAATGGAAAGAAACAAATAAATTCTGGCAAATACAAACAGAACCAAAACAAAGAAGAACAGACAAGAAGAAAAAAAAAATACAAATAAGGTCAATTATATGTAACAACAAACAGCTTTCCCCAATAATCTACCTCCGATATCTCTCATTTCTTTTTTATACCACGGACACTGGACTTGCAACTCCATACCGTGAGGATAGTGAGCTGTTACTAGTCCAGAGAGGCAGCCTCAACAAATATTTCGCATACTTGTAGAAACACTTCCGTATATCCCTAATATCTGAAGCAGTAAGAAGAGACCAAAATGGTGCAAGGGCAAGTAGATGCGGAACAGCAAATGTATTATAAACGCTAGCCAAGATACGGCGGTTAAATTTAAGCTTTAACGCAACTAGTAAACCATACGCATTCCTAGCTTTCCCGGCGAAAAAATCTTTCAACAGTTGACGAGTGGCGCGAAAATTTGACCCAATCGGTACACCAAGATACGTCAGTGTATCTTGTGGTTTAATAACATGTTCATCTAACTGAACATTTGTCGGGCAATCTGAACGGTGATTGAACACCAGGAACCCAGTCTTACTCTCACTAAATCGAAGACCAATACGTTTACACTCCCTATCGAGAATTCCAAAATTTTCCTCAATTCCAGAGGCTGTTCTATTAATATCAAGGATGCCATCAGCATAGTTAGCTAGCGAAACATCAATGCCATTAAATATACATGTGGTTAGAACGTTCTGTTGTGGCACAATGACAGTATTATTAAACAGGGGAGGAGAAGTAACAGCGCCGTGTCGAATACCCATTTTTACTGGAATTGAAAAGGAGTGAGTTCCACTGTACCAGGTGAATTCTCTGCATTCGTATCGATTTGAAGACAGAAATATTAACTCCACGCTTATAAGCAGTCAATAAGATATGTGGATGTATACCCGTGTCGAATGAGTATTCACTCATTATCAGCTCAGTTGACGACTTTTGAATGAACACAGAACTCACTTTGACATTCACGTCATGCTGTACAGCTTTTTTCAAGGTCAAGGGTTCTAAACCTCCTGGTAAGACTTTCAGACCATACAGAAATCAAATGTATACCTTAGAATGTATATTCCCCGACAATTTGATCCTCTTTAGAGTTCGCAAGTACTAAAAATACAGTCAGTTTTTGAAAAATTGCATCTAAAATATTGGATTAGAATTTAAAAATCAGGTAAAATTTGAATGTTCATTCAAAATTTTTGACCACCCGTAATTTTGTGCAGTAGTTTCTAAGTAGTATATTTTTAGTTTATGTTTCGGGTGGATGGAGAAGAAGATTTTAGATCATATGGGTTGAAAATCTGCATAATTGTTGGTCTTCTATGACACTAAGGACATCCTTACCTCCCAACCTCTAGACACCCTTAAATATAGGCGTATCCTCAGCCATAATTTTATTAAAACAAGCTTTATATATTCTATTTTGTTATAAATACCTATTTTCGGGCCCTAGTTTGAGGGATTCCGTGCCCCATCCTATATTTGTACATAGGATTATGGCCACTTTGCCCAGGAACTTGTAAATGTTAATTTCAAGCCGTTCAAGGAAATACATTTCTGTCGTTCTTTAGGGCCTATTGATCTGATAGCACCTATTGATGCACTATCTCTCTGAATTCATAGATACATACAATTCCTTCCGGAAGATTAAATAGTGTCTATCTAGGCCAAATCACTATATTTTTCATGAGGACATATCACCCAGGCCAATCTTGAGGGAGGTATTCTCCCATTTTCTCCTGTGTAGCATACCTAGAATTACAAATGGGTATTTATGTCGTACAAAACTACTCAGAAGTGGATACACACAATCAAAACTTTATGGTAAGGATATGTGATGAGGTTTAAAAAGAGGCTTCGACTCAAAAAGAGAGCATTCCCACACCCCAAAATGCGGTATTTATCATAAGTCCAAGTCTGGATGTACTCTTTGTTTGAAGATGAGCCTCTTACAGCAAGAATTTACAGACCCGAATATGTTAAGAAATAAATTTAGGTCTGAAAAAGCACCCGAGATAGAGAAAATTTCCTGGCCCAGATATATAATAACCATTATATAACTGGATCTGGATGAGCTCTCTTTGAGGTAAAAGTCCTTTCCTTCTCAGGAAAAACTTCAGATTCCTATAGCCCTAAGGTTCTGAACCATCTTCAAAATTATACTGTCGAATATATATATATTGGCCTACTTTTTGCAAAGTCTTCCTAAAAGGGGTAATCTAACACTTATCAAAGTGGCTGCCTCTGCTACTACAAATCCCTTGAAGCATTGAGCTGACTGAGGCTAACACTGGTGAACGCTCTTCTTCAATCCTACAACCCCCTTAAATAATCCTCTTTGTATTTGGGAGTTTCAGTACTCAATCAATTTCATTAATTTTACCGATTCATATCTACAGTCCCACCTTCACATATAAGGGGCGTGGTTGGCTGGAATCACTCATAATTCGTAAAATAATTGGGTCATATATACACGTTTTTACGCCCTCAAATATCACTCTGAACCACCCCAAAAGCTTTAGTTTCATACACCTGTAAGCAGAATTCATAAAAAAAACGATAATATACCTTAAAGTAGCTTGAAAATGACCAATTTCCAAGCATTTCAAAAAAGGTATGATGTGTTCCATCTTTGCCAACATCTGATAAGTCATTATGTTTTCCACCAACGCGTATGCACTTTTGACTGTTGACTACTTGTGCATACTTTTCTTGACTGAAACCAAGAAAAATGTTTTTGAACTAAAACAAGAGAAATTATAATAATTAAACATGCTAACTAATTAATAAGAATGCCAATGTGCATTTATATTTCCTTTAAAACACTAATATAAGATAAGTGAATAGCTACAATACACTCTCATCACATGATTTTGGAGAGGATTCAGCAGAAACAAATCAGGCGACAAGTTTTTTCTTCCTTGATTTTTTACTTACTTGACTTAAGTCCGAGTCTGCCCTTGAAGACCGTCTTGGGCAACTTTCTTCGTAATAGCATGGACATGTCTTCTGTATGCCTTACGCTCTTCTGCTAGACGAAGAGGGTTGGAAAGACGGTGAGGCGGAAAGTATTCCTTCCACTTCTTTGGGGGACAACCACGAGGATGAGAACCGTGAATTTGGCCTTCAAAGATGATTTTCGGGAGACGAAACTGACTCATCCGTTTGAGAGATCAAGCCACCAAAGTTACTGGAGTTGGATCTTGGTGAATACTGTTGATTGGATTTGAAGGTGCCCAGGGAGTCCGACGTTTAGACTCGATCAAGGTAGTTAATACCAGCAATGCGGCGGAGACGTTCAGTTTCAAACGATACGAGTCAACACTGGTCATCTACTTTCAACATTAATGTTTCACACGATTATACTGTGATGGGGATAGTTAAAGTGTCAACAATTCGTGTCTTAAGTTGTAGAGACAAATCTTACCTTCGCCGTATGGCCATAAGAGCTTTGTAACTGGAACTGGCAAAGGTAAGGTGGCTTTTTATATCTTTTGGGTGGTTGTCGTCATTGATGATTAGACTGTCAAGGTAGGGGAACTCTTTGACCCACTGGACACTCTCTCCGCTTAGTTTCAGGTCTGGCCTAAATATATTTTGTGGCTTTCGTGAGCAGCATATATCCTTGGTTTTGGATGCATATTATGATCCAGTGCTTGGTTTTATCACAGTCATGATTGATTTTAACACAACCTAAAGAACAGGTCTGTTTAAAAATATAAATTAAAAAATAATGATAAGTAGTAGATCTATCCTAAAAAAAACTAAATAAAACAATAAAAATAAATTTATTATTGAGAATTAAAAGAAGAAGAAGAAAACCTAATGCAATAATTTCATAGGCTTTTTGTGAGGGACATAAATGGGTCAAAAAAGTATTTCCTCTCAAATAAGCATAGAAGAAAAAGCTTGGAGCTTTTTTTTAGCTGGAACCTAGTAAAAAAAAACAAGCCACAGATTTTAAGCTATTGTTGTTTACTACGATTCCTCAGCCTTAGACTCTTCAGCTGGAGTCTAGTGCCCCATTATGGAACGCATGAGTTTAGGGAAAAGGAAGGGGCAAAAACCAGGGCTAAGGATTTTCGAACATATACCATTGTTTTCAAGGGATTTGAATCTCTTTTTTAAAATTCTCATAAATTTGTGCTTGCTATTACTTCTTGCTTTTAAGCTTAACATGAATAATTTTTATCATTCCTGCATTCTTACATTTGAAATTACTCTTTTATATTTGAAAATTACTCTAAATTATTGCTCTGAAAATTATATTTGTATGCTGTGTCTAGATTTGAGCTATTTCAGCAACCATGTGCACCCAGAGTTTGATTTCACCTGCCACAGAGCCGATAAAAGGATATTTTTGGTCGAGAAGCGTTGTTGATCAAAGAATGAATGACTGAATTGACCATGGTTGTAGCATAACAAAGTAAAGAGCAGCAAAAAGACTTAGAGTAAACAAAAGTATAGTGAAAAATATGGCAATTGAGATACTATGTTGCCAATACAGAGTTTCATCACCATAACTGTGCTGCAATAGCTACTAACCCCTAATGCAATCTTAAGTTTGATCTGATTAAAGGCCAGGCTGTTCATGTGAGACATTGTACCTCTAAGAACAACGATTAAGCTGGCGCTTTAGATTGACTATTTATAAATTTCAATTGGTGGTTTAACTATTCTATAGTAGCAACAGCGTTAGTTTATTTGTTACTTCTTAACAGCCAATAAATAGCAGAAGCTTTTCATGGGGCCATGCATTATATCACAATAGAAAGCTATGGTATTTGAAATCCAAATTTTGGCTAGAATGGGTAGTTCAAGAGTAAATCAACCTTATTGCCATGGTAAACCATTCTTTCCGATTTAAAAAACGTATCCAAGTCAAATTTTGCAACTAAAAGTTTTGTTCTTGTTCTGGATGTTTTGTCCAAGGGGGTAACAAAAAACTTTACAAAGTGCATCGAAATTTGTTTATTAGCATTTTTGTAACTTTTTTACGAGTAGAATCTAACATTTGTGCGATGGGGATGGGGGTGAGTTGAAGCCCAGTAAACCCATCACTCTAGATATGGTATTGAGTTTTTCTTTGATAAAAAATCATTTTTTTTTTACTTTGTTTTCGCTTTGAAATTGCTTAAAATACATATTGTTTTCAGTAAAGCGCGAATAACACTCGCGCTTTAATTGGGATTCAAGGGGGACGACTTCCCATTTGTATATCCAATAATTTCTGTTCGTTTTGAGTTTAAATTGAATATCAGTTTTTAATTTTGGTAAATTATAAAATTCATTATTGGTTTTGTTCTTTATTAAGTCTAATTAACATCTGTCGTTTTTTACTTTAATTGGGGTACAAGGGGGACGACATCCCAGTTCATGTATCTAGTAATTTCTGTCCGTTCTAAATTCGAGTTGTATATCAGTTTGATTTTTGATACATTATAAGCTCATTATTAGTTTCATTTTTTAACTTTTACTTCATTGTTGATTATAATTTCTATTTTTTTTTGCTTTGCTCAAGATAGAGCTTCGCTCTTTATTTTCATTAAGAAAAATTGTTTGTTTTTTTGGTTTATTCTCTGTTCGTTTTTAATTTCTTTCTGTAAAGATAAAAAAGAAAGAAGAATAACTAAAAAAATGTCTTAAAGATAATTATTGAGTAATTTATGATTTTATTCGAAGTCCCTAATTGAATAAGCAACTAATATTGACCTTTCACTATGGGCCCAAATTAAAAAAATTAAAATCTAAATCTATGCAAAACAATTCTGAATGTATACTTTTTTAGTTGCCTCGTAAGCAAAGATTAAATGAATAAAATCTTTTAGTATTTTTTGAAGCTTATACGTTGGGACCCTTTTACATCAAAAAGTTTTTAAACGTTCCTTTTGTAACTCTATTGACACAATCGTCAAATAGCCTACGGAATAAATTCTAAATTAATTCTTTATCCGTCCAAGTAGCGGTATATTGTCTTTGAATGGTCAGTATAAGAAACTTGCTGGGTTTCAAAACGTTACAAATTTCATCCTCCTTTCAAAATAAAAACAACTTAAAATTACAGTTTACAGCTTTTTTGCATATAACTTACAGAATAATCAAAATCGTCATGAAGATCAAGCACAATCAATAGACATTTTTAAGTCCTTCTAATTTCAAGATAAGACACTAGGTAACATGGTTAATTAGAATGAAGGAAATTGAAATTTATCCTACTTTAAATTAGAATTAGCAAGTAATTTTCATACCGCAAGAATTATGTTATAAGTAGTATTGATCCTATTGATACAGAACTAGATGGTATAAAGCGACCAAACCTTCTATATTATGGACCTATAAAGCGATCAAACACGTTATATTTGGAACCATGAACGACACATGAGTTGCTAGACGGGTTTCAGTGCCAACACGCATTTTTCTGGCCCAAACATGGATGCATAAGGAATTATTCAAGAATACATTTCTAGTTTCGTCGGTTCATGTCCCTACCATGAGTATGGTAGTCCCTACCATGAGTATTTCACGACTATAGTCATTGTCAAACACGTTTCTCATTGGTTCAATACCCAAAACTTGATTTCGTCATACTGTATATTCCTAGATGGTCTTTTTATAAAAATACTGGTTTTCACCCGGAGGCCTTATAATCACGTTTTTTCACTATAAATATAGATACAATTGGTCTTTCTGCATTAGTTGAAGATAACAACTTGAAATAACTCTTTTATAGTTAAATTTATTCGTTTTTCCTAATGGAGAGCACTAAAAGAATCCTAATGGTAAGTATATATACATTATTCTTGATTTATCATAAAAAGCGTTATCTTTTTCCTATAGCTATCTTTCATATGTCTTTCGGTTTGAAAATTGGTTACATATCCACGATAAAATTCGCGTGCTTTGTAACAGCTGTTTAGATATTTTGACTAAAAAGGGTACTTAACTAAGAAACCCAAAAAGCTACAGGGAGAAACGTTAAATAATAATAACAATAATAAAGTCAATAAAACAATTATCTAGACGGATTTGGTTTGGTGAATATAATTAACACATGACGATGACCAAATCTGGGTTGCTTTAAGCAGCGGCAAAACTTTTAATTTATGAAAAAAGTGACGCGTTTGGACTTTGAACTGTCTTTAAAATTGTGAGGGAGGGGGTTATATGGAAAGGGTTAGGTGAAGAGATTTACCAGCACTGTAGCATCATCTTTTGATTAGTCTTTGCATTAGTAAAAAAAAAAAATAAATAATAATAATAATAATTAAAGCCAATAAGGGGACTAAATTTGGATTGGTCGGATATGAGACAGGTAAATTAGGCTATTATAATCAGTCGGTGGTGATGTCTATATACCTGGGTAAAGAGAACTTTTGACCAAATCACGGCTGTTTAAAACCATGACATACATAATTGAAAAAGATCTGTAATTATCGTGTTTCGGGATTTAGTATTGTGGAGTTATGGGAGCAGCACTCCCCATTAATATTCAGAATAAATAATAGACAGAGTAAATAATCATTTCTTTATGTATCATATTTAAAGTGTGTTTTGTGATACCCATTCAGATATAGGCTATCTGATTTAAAATGCTTTTCAAGTACTTTACAGAAATAACACATTTTTAAGACTAAATTCTCTGCCGTCTGCCTTTCAGCGAGCATAGTAATTATCATTGGTAAATTCAAGTGATATAAGCCAGGTGTTCAGGTATTTTGTCTAAAAAGGGTTCTTGATTCATAACTTGAAAATTAAATACATTTTTTTCCTTTATCCCAATGTTGGGTTATGTTATTGTCGAGTGGATGAACAGCGCCCCCTCATATTAATATTCTGAATAAATAACAAAAACAGACTAAATAATCAAATTATGCTATTTTTTCATGCATCGTATTAAAAATATATTTGGTTTGGGGTTCGTCTAGGACTCTTCTTCTTCTTTTTCTATGTGTTTTAGGATGATTTAGGCCTATAAGGCTACAAGTTACATAATGAAAAAAAAAACTGAAATTTATTTTTTATTCCAGGACACTGGTAATCAAGCCCCAGGCCAAAAGCAGTCGAAGTTGGATGCCAGGCCGGATATCACTCACACGGACATAATCAGATCCATGAATTTGAGAAGGGATAGTGTAATCCGCTTTGGGCAAGCTTCAGATGGACAGATAGCTTCTACCGACCTACCTGTAATTTCCAAGGAAACTCCCATTTATCAGATAGTTTTCAACTTTATAATGCGCTCACAATTTCGCACATAAAAAGGGGTATGGATGTTGAAGAAAAGGGTGTGGGGATGGGGGAAAAACCCTTAACTTTGCTACATGACTTTTGGTACTTATTCAGTACCTGGTAAACATGTGAGTAGAATTGTATTGACATGCTTCATTAGAAATAGGTTATCGCTTCTTACTAAGCTAATGGCAGCTCCTTGACAAATATTTTTTTTATTGTGCTTTATTGCTATTACCCAAACGTCGCGTTGTGTGTGTGTGCCATAGCAACTAACTCTTCTTCTTTTTCTATGACTTTAAGTAGTTTACAATTTAGGCATATTAGTTTTAAAAACCGTGGCATATATAATTGAAAAAGATCTGTAATTGTCATCTTTTGGGATTTGGTATTGTGGAATTGAAGGAAAAGCCCCCCCCCCCCCCCTTAATATTCCGAATAAATATCAAACGTAGCTAATTGTCAAAAAAAAAAATTCTTTTATGATATGTTGAAGTGGCGTTCTTTTTTTGTATGTGTTTTAGGATGATTTAGACCTATAAGGCTACAAGTTACATAGTAAAAAAAAACTGAAATTAATTTTATTCTAGGACACTGGTAATCAAGCCCCAGGCCAAAAGCGGTCGAAGTTGGATGCCGGGCTGGATATCACTCACACGGACATAATCAGATCCATGAATTTGAGGAGGGATAGTGTAATCCGCTTTGGGCAAACTTCAGATGGACAGATAGCTTCTACCGACCTACCTGCAATTTCCAAGGTAACCCCCATTTATCATGTAGTTTTCAACTTTATAATGCACTCACAATTTCGCATATGAAAAAAGGGGTATGGCTGTTGAAGAAAAGGGTGTGGGGATGGGGGGAAAACCCTTAACTTTGCTACATGACTTTTGGTACTTATTCAGTACCTGGTAAACATGTGAGTAGAACTGTATTGAAATGCTTCATTAGAAATAAGTTATCGCTTCCTACTGAGCTAATGGCAGCTCCTTGACAATTTTTTGTATTGTGCTTTATTGCTATTACCCCAACGTCGCGTTGTGTGTGTGTGTGCCATAGCAACTAACTCTTCTTCTTTTTTCTATGACTTTAAGTAGTTTGCACTTTAGGCATAATAGTTTTAAAACCATGGCATATATAATTGAAAAAGATCTGCAATTATCATCTTTTGGGATTTGGTATTGTGGAATTGAAGGGGCAGCCCCCCCCCCTCATTAATATTCCGAATAAATATGAAACGTAGCTAATTGTCAATTTTTTTCTTTTTATCATAAGTTGAAGTGGCGTTCTTTTTTTCTATGTGTTTTAGGATGATTTAGGCCTATAAGGCTACAAGTTATATAGTGAAAAAAACTGAAATTAATTTTTTATTCCAGGACACTGGTAATCAAGCCCCAGGCCAAAAGCGGTCGAAGTTGGATGCCGGACCGGATATCATACACACGGACACAATCAGGTCCATGAATTTGAGGAGAGAAAGTGTAATCCACCTTGGACAAGCGTCAGATGGACAGATAGCTTCTACCGACCTACCTGCAATTTCCAAAGTAACCCCCATTATCAGATAGTTTTCAACTTTATAATGCGCTCACAATTTCGCATAGGAAAAAGGGGTATGGATATTGAAGAAAGGGGTGGGGGGATGGGGAAAAAACCTTAACTTTGCTAGATGACTTTTGGTACTTATTCAGTACCAGCTAAACATGTGAGTAGAATTGTATTGAAATACTCCATTAGAAACAGGTTATCACTTCTTACTGAACTAATGGCAGCTCCTTGACAAACATTTATTTTTTAGTGCGCTTTATTGTTATTACCCAAATGTCGCATTGGGTGCGTGTGTGTGTGTGTGTGTGCCATTTGGCTACTTTATATGGGTGAAGGGTTGCAATTATTTAGTCAATATAATGCTAGGAGGGAAATTAAGTTTTGAAGGGGTGAAAAATTTGCATAATCTTTGACATTATAAAATAACAGATATTTCACATGGAAAATAAACCCTGTTTTTTTATAGGTTAATGAAATAGCACTACCATCAGCTCAAGAGGCACTTATTTGTAGTGAACCTGCACCAACCATTGCACCGCCAGTGGATTTTCGAGACGACAATATTCTAGTTGTTGATAATATGGAATGGCATAGGGAGTTTTTTAATGAGTGTTTTGGGGACATGGCCAGCCTAGATGACTTAACTTGTGACATTGATATAGTGGAGGACCCGGAATGGACAAATAGAATTATGAATGAGTATTTAGGTGATATTAGAAGTACAAGTGCATCTAAACCGGGGCCTCATAAAGAAATTCCGTCACATGGCAATACAGGCTGGCTAGTTATCCCCAAATACCCTGGAAGCCATACTCAGTGAATTAGGTGATTTTACACCAGGGCCCACTAATGCAATTGAACAGACTGGGGTTGGTTTTATTGACGGTTCTATGCCACCCCCACCATTGAGGTTAACGATAGTAGTAGTAGTAGTAATGAAACAATACCCCATCAACATTTACACTTCCAGAGTTTTTCCTTTCTAACTCTGCCTTGCATCATACAAAAGTCTACTGCACCAAATTCGGTGACCCCTTCAACTCCTTAATGTCAGGGGATTTGACACTGAGAAAGTGAACTAGAACTTTTAATTTCAAATAAAATGAGCCCTCTCTGAAGTTTATACGAGCATCCCTTTCATAAGAACCATATATTGTTTTGTTTTTTTTTATCTGAACTTTGAACAATTTTTAACAATATGTATATCTCAAAATTTTTATCTGATGCATTTAGGACAGTTGCCCTCCAATCCTCTTGACTCTTAAAGAGTGAACGAGAACTTTCAATTTCCAATCAAATGAGCCTCTCCGAAGTTCATACGAGCATCCCTTCAATAAGAACTATATATGCCCCCAGAGCATTACTTACAATGCCTGCGTCCGAGCCATGGGGGGAGTTGCGTCGACACAGAAGTTTTTCTTATCTGACCTTTGAACTACTTCTAATGAAATGGCCATTTTATTATTTTTATCGGATGGGTTGGGGGGAGGGGGGGAAGGTGTGTGAGGGAGGGCTAATTGCCCTCGGATATCTTTTGACTATTAAAAGTGAACTAGAACATTCAATTTCAAATCAATCGAGCCCTTTCTGAAGTTTATACGGGCATCCCTTTCATAAGAACCATATACTCCCCCAGGAAAACACTTACAACGCCTACCCCCGGGCCCTGGAAGGTTGTGTTAACATCAGAGTTTTTGTTATCTACTTTTTGAACAATGAAAAAAAATGGCTATCTCAAAATTTGTAGCAGATGGGCTTGGGGGGAAAGGGGCCTGGGGAGGGGTTAGTTACCCTTAAATCTCTTGACTATTAAAAAATGAACTAGAACGTTCAATTTCCAATCAAATGAGCCCTCTTTGAAGTTTATATGACCATCCCTCTCATAAGAACCATATGTGCTTTCAGGGCATAACTTATAACGCCTTCCCTTGGACCCTGGAGGTTGTGTTGACACCGGAGTTTTTCTTATCCGACCTATGGACTATTTTTTAACAAAAAGTCTTTCTCAAAATTTTAATCAGATGGCTCTGGAAAAAGAAGGCCTGCGGGGAAGGCTAGTTACCCTCGAATCTCTGTTGACTCTTAAAAAGTAAACTCAAACTTTCAATTTCCAATCAAATGACCCCTCTCTGAAGTTTATACGAGCACCCCTTTCATAAGAACCATATATACCCCAGGACATAACTTACAACACCTGCCCACGGGCCCTGGGGGTTGTGTCGACACCTGAGTTTTTGTTATCTGACTTTTGAACGATTTTTAACAAAACGGCTATCTAAAAATTTTAATCGGATTCAATTGGAGGAAAAGGTGCGTGGGGAGGGGCTAGTTGCCCTCCAATCTCTTTTGACTCTCAAAAACTAAACTAGATCTTCCCATTTCCAATCAAATGAGCCCTCTCTGAAGCTTTTACGAACATCCCTTCCATAAGAACCATATATTCCCCCAGGGCAAAACTTACAACGCCTGCCCTCAAGCTCTGAGGGGGGGGGGGTGCTGTGTCGACCGGGAGTTTTGCTATATGGTCTTCGAACTATATTTAAAGAAATGGCTATTTCAAAGTTCTTATCAAATGGATTTGAGGAAAAAGGGAAGTGGAGGTGGGGAGGCTAGGTGCCCTCCGATCTTTTTTTACTCGTAAAAAGTGAACTAGAACTATCAATTTCCAATCAAATGAGCCCTCTTTGAATTTTATACGAGCATCCCTTCCATAAGAACCATACATGCCCTCAGGACACAGCTTACAACGCCTGTCCCTGGACCCCTGGGGGTTGTGTCAACACGGGAGTTTCTGTTATGTGATCATTGAACTATTTTTTAATAAAATGGCTGTCTCAAAAATTTTATCGGATGCATTTGGGAAAAATGGCGTGGGGACTGGTTATCCTTCGATATCTTTTGACGCTTAAAAAGTGAAGAACTTTAAATTTCCAATCAAATGAGCCCTCTCTGAAGTTTATACGAGCCTTCTTTCCATAAGAGCCATATATGTCCCCAGGACATGACTTATAACCCTTGTCCTGAGGATTGTGGGGGGTGAGTGTCCTACTCAAAGATATAGGCTAATTTCCAGAACTTTCAACTACGTTGAACAAAATGTCTATCTGAAAATTTTGATTGGATGTATTTGGGGAAATGGTGGGTGTGGACGGGATGTTAGTTGCCTTCCCATCACTTTTGACTATTGAAAAAAGCACCAGCCCTTTACATTTCCAATCGAATGAGCTATTTTTGAAGTTTCTATGACAACGCTTTCTATAAGAACCTTATTTTCCCCCAAGGGATAACTAACAACCGTTTCCCTGAGGGCTGTAGGGGGGGTTGTCATCCTCAAAGACCTACTTTCCAGAATTTTAAACTACGTTGAACAAAATGGCTATCTCAAAATTTTTATTGGATGTGTTTGGGGAAAAGATGGGCGTGAGATGGGGGTCAGTTGCCCTCCAATCACTTTCGACTATAAAAAAAGGGCACTAGCCCTTTGAATTTCCAATTGAATGAGCCCTTTTTGAAGTTTCTACGCCAAAACTTTCTATAAAATCTTATATACCCCCAGGGCATAACTTAAACCCTTGCTCTGAGGGCTGTGGGGGAGTGTCCTCCTCAAAAACATAATTTCTATCTGGAAAATCAACTACGTAGAACAAAATGGCTATCCCAGAATTTTTATTGGATGCGTTTGGGGAAATGGTGGGCGTGGAAGGGGTGTTACTTGAATTCCAATCATTTTTTACCCTTAAAAGGGGAACTAGAACTCTCGATTTTCGATCGAATGAGCCCCCTTTGAAGTTTATACGACGACCCCTTCCATATGAAGTGCCTCGGGATAAAGAAAAATAATAAATAATAACAAAACATTGGAGCCTTATGGCCTTTACTATAGGCAACGCTATAGCATTGCCTCTGATAGCATTTACCAAGGATGAATTACATCACGCACAAGCAAATCTTACAGTTTTGATTTTCTGTCAAGTTAAGGCTAAACTATTAGATCCAGCTACAGCAGCAATCAAGCTCAGTAATATAACAGTTAATCCGACAGTAAAAAACACCGCGATGCTATTTCCATTTCTTACAATCTAAATTTCCAAAAAACAGAGAAATCGCTCAAAGGACTATTTAAAAAGGTTAAAAGATTGGAAAATAGGATTTTGTCATTTGAATCGTAAGTGGATGATTTTAATCAATAAAAAATGTTGGATTGCTTAGTGATGTATGGAGAAAAGCAGAGTCTTGGGAATGACCTTAAGGAATAAATAATGGCTATCATTAAAGACAAGGTTAAAGGGTCCCTGGTTTGGTGTTAATAATATTGTAAATGTTTATGGATTTCGATTGAACAACTCTAACGATCAATCTAAAGCGGCTCCCGTATTAGTACGCTTTAGAAATCCTGAAATAGTTCAAACTGTTTTCAAAGCAAAGATTAAACTAGCAAAAAGTTGAATATTTTAGTCGGAATCAATAAAAAAAGCGCCGTGAAGTTTTTAACGTGTCAAGAAATTGCTTTGGTAAATTTAATGTGTGAACTGACGATGGACAAATTTTGGCCAAACCATCTGGTCGATCAATCATACAAAAGATTCGATCATTTGCAGATTTTGTTTAGTTGTAATTATTTTTAATTCTTTAAATGTGTCTTTTAAAATTTAATACCAAGTATAGAATTTGTTGTGAAACTTTCGCGTTTAAAGGCCCTAGGAAAAAAAAATTCTTTTAACATTCATGCTTCCAATGTATTGGATGTTGCTCCAGATCAGGGGTGACCAACCTGCGGCCTGTGGGCCGCATGCAGCCGGTCGTAAACATTTTAGCGGCCCGCAAGATTCATCACACTTTTATATTCTGCGCCCTCATGATACGCGCACACCTTGGAACATCAAAGATTCGATGTTTCACTCTTAACAATATTGTTAAGCCAAGTATTATCAATGTATCATGTTATGCAAGTAGTTATAAAAACAGTGAATTACATTCGATCACATACACTTGCGCATCGACAATTTAAGGATTTTCTAAAAAAAAATCAGATTCTGAATACGGTGAAGTTTTGTACTTCAGTCGAGTCCACTGTAGAATTATCTCTACTGTGAATCGAGTCATATAGTTAAGTCGTGGAAGATGTTTACAGCGATTTTATCAGTTACGAGAAGAAATTGCTTTGCTTATGAATGATAAACAACAAAAAATGAATGGCAAAAAAAAGGTCTGTGCGTGAATTAAGAAATGATGAGTGGTTATCGGATTATTGCTTTTTAGTGGATATTGTCTACAAACTCAATAAATTAAATATATCATTTCAAGGAAAAGATAACCTCATCAAATCAGTGCATTTTAGAAGAAATTGTTGTAATTTGTCTCACAATTGAAAATGAATAATGGTCCCCACTTCTTTCCATTGTTGAAAAAATTAAAGAAATCAAAATGTAACAATTATATAAAAAAAAACGACAGAAATAAGAAAACTTGTAGATTCTATTGAAAGCTTATTCAATAATCTAGAGTTGGAAAAAATACACCAACAATTTTTAAAATATATTCATTGCTATTTCATGTAGAAATTGAGTCTGTCCCAGAATATCTCCAAATAGATCTGATTGACATACAGTGCAATAATGAATTAAAACGCATGTTTGAAAATTCGTCATCAAAAATATATATTTTTCGCACATTTACGTTAAAAAAGAAAGATTATCCAATTTATGAAATTTGTCACAAAAAGTTGTTAGCGCTTTTGGTTAAACTTAGATCTGCGAATAGTTTTTAATTTCGAAAATAAAATTGACCAAACACAAAACACGCTCAAACATAACAGACGCTAATCTGCAGTACCAATTACGATGTGAAAATACCCAAATTGAGATCGACTTGCAAAAGCTAAGTGAAAAGTGAGAAATAAATATTGCACTAGTGAAATAAATGTTTGTCTATGATTTTATTTTTTTATTTCGTTATTTTTTTATTGTTAGTATTATATATTTTTTTTCAATGTTTATTTAGTATCAGTGTTATTTTATATCATCTATGTTTACATGTAAAAATAATAGTAAACATAATTAATAAAAATTCATAAAAATAATAAAAATTTGCTTTCCTTGTGGAATTTCCTTCTGTTTATATTCTTGCAATTTGTGAAATGGTTTAAACTGCGAATACTCTGCAGTTGTCTTATAATTTTTCAGGGTTATCAAATTACAACTAAATGCCAAAGCTTCTTCAGATTGCCAAGTCTTTGTCCACTTATCCTTATTTTGATGATGTCAGTCCAGCACTGACATGTCAGTCCATGTCAGTGCTGCAGGTTTAATCCACTATCTTTATAAGTATCATACATTTTTCTAACTCATGGTCCGGGATGTCTGCTCCCTTGACGGGCATTTACTTCAATTGCAAATTAACCCAATGGATGTTTTGAGCATTGTCAATAGTTCTTTAGGTTGAATCAAAAGAAATTATGTAAATTTTTCTAGTTTAGTTAGTAGTAAGTATGTTTCAAATTTAAAGTACATTACTAGATGAGATGATCTTGTTCGGTGTTTGAACTTCATACTCAAGGTCTATGTTCATTGATTGATCAGTTTAGGAAGGTAGTTTCTGATGGACAACCTGATGTTATTTGATTATGTGACACCTTCCTGGATTCTAATAATGAAATACTTCTGGATATACAGATTACAAGATAGATTGACTAAATTGCAGAAGGATGGCAAAGGGTGATCTAGTCTTGATCTTCCCATTTGATTTTTTTTTAAATTAAGAACAGCTTTTGAATCCCAGTTTATTGATACTAAATTAAAAAACAGGGATCTGATAGTCGGTAGTGTTTATAGATCTCCCGAGTGGATCTGTCCCTTCTTTTCTTCAGATCCTTGATGAGCTTTTGGATTTAATAAGAAAACGTTTGAGTAAACTTGTAATAATGGGAGACTTTAACTTGAACCTGATTGATATGGAGTCATCTACTACAGTGGATTTTCTTTCAACTGTGCTTGCTGCCGGGACTCTACCAACAACCTGCATCCTGACGAATTTAACTGATACTTCAGCGTCCTTACGTGATGACATTTTTTTGTCTCTGAATTTGGTTCAGAATTTTGCTGCAGTGAGTGACATTTAAGACCATTTTCGTGTACTTTCCCTTTTGGTCTTGAAAAAATGATGAGTTGAAATACCCAAGCTTCTTTTAGGTTTGATCTGAATGGACTGATCCGACTCAGATCCCCTTTAGCTGGTAAATCAATGAATATTTTGGTGAGTAAGATGATTTCTGTTCAAAGTATGATTCTTTTTATGAGTGTGTAAAAGCTATTTTTGATGTATGTGCTCTATCCCTTTCTACTTCAAGGCCAAAGGCCAAAAACTTAACATAAGGTTTTCGTAAAAACTTTGAAAGGGGTTCATTCGATTGGAAATTGAAATGGATAGTGCCCTTTTTAATAGTCAAAAGTGATTGGAAGGCCCCTAACACCCCTTCCATGCTCACCATTTATCCAAACGCATCTAATCAAAATTTCGAGATAGCCATATTGTTCAACGTAGTTGAAAGTTCTGGAAATTAGGTCTTTGGGGATGATAACACCCTCAGAGCCCACAGGGCAAGGGTTATAAGTTATACCCTGGGGGCATATAATGTTTTATTGGAAACTTTGTCGCAGAAACTTGAAAAAGGGCGCATTTGATTGGAAATTCAAAGGGCTATTGCCCATTTTAATAGTCAAAAATGATTGGAGGGCAAATGGCCCCCCTCTCATGCCCACCTTTTCCCCAAACACATACAATCAAAATTTTTAGATAACCATTTTGTTCAACACAGTTGAAAGTTTTGGAAATTAGGCCTTTAAAGATGACATCCCCCCCTAACAGCCCTTAGGGCAAGGGTTGTAAGTTATGCCCTGGAGGAATATAAGGTTTTTATAGAAAACGTTATTGTAGAAATTTTAAAAAGTGCTCATTCTATTGGAAATTGAAAAGGCTAGTAGCCTTTTTAATAGTCGAAAGTAATTGGGGGCAGCTATCCCCCCTCTCACGCCCACCATTTTTCCAAACGCATCCAATCAACATTTGAGATCAGGGCAAGGGTTGTAAGTTATGCCCTGGAGGCATATGAAGTTTTTATAGAAAGCATTGTCTTAAAACTTCAAAAAGTGCTCATTTGATTGAAAATTGAAAGGGCTAATTGAAAGCGCCCTTTTTAATACCTGAAAGTAATTGGAGGGCAACTAACCCCCCTCTCACGCCCACCATGTCCCCAAACACATCCAGTCAAATTTTTGAGATATTCATTTTCTTCAACATAGTTAAAAGTTCAGGAAAATAGGTCTTTTAGGATGACAACCCCCTCAGATCCCTACAGGCAAGGGTTGTAAGTTATACCCCTAGGGGCATATAAGGTTTTATAGAAAGTGTTGTTGTAGAAACTTCCAAAAGTGCTCATTTGATTGGAAATTGAAAGGGTTAGTGCCTTTTTTAATAGTCGAAAGTGAATAGAGAGCAACTAAACCCCCCTCTCATGCCCACCATTTCCCCAAACACATTCAATTAAAACTTTTAGATAGCAATGTTGTTTAACACAGTTGGAAGTTCTGTAAATTATGCTTTTGAGGATGACAAACCCCTCAGAGCAAGGCTTGTAAGTTATGCCCTGGAGGCCTATAAGGTTTTTATAGAAGGCATTCTCGTAGAGACTTCAAAAAGGGCTCATTTGATTGGAAACTGAAAGGGCTAGTGCGCTTTTCAATAGTCAAAAGTGATTGAAGCGCAACTAGCCCTCCTCTTAAGCTCACCATTTTCTCCAAACACATCCAATTAAAATTTTGAGATAGCCATTTTGTTCAATGTTGATGAAAATTCTGGAAATTAGGTCTATGAGGATGACACTCCCCCCTGAGACCTCAGGGCTTAGGTTTTAACCTAAGCCCAGGGGGCATATAAGGTTTTTTATAGAAAATGTTGTCATAGAAACTTCAATAAAGGCTCATTCAATTGGAAATTGAAAGGGCTAGTGCCCTTTTTAATAGGCTATTTGAAAGTGATTGGAGGGAAACTAACCTCCCTCTTACACCCACCACATCCAATCAAATTTTGAGATAGCCATTTTTGTCAACATAGTAGAAAGTTCTGGATATTGTGTCTTTGAGGATGATCAACCCCCCCCCCACACACACACACACCCCTCAGGGCAAGGGTTGCAAGTTATGCCCTGGGGGCATATAAGGTTTTTTTAGAGTGTTGTAATAGAAACTTTGAAGGACTAGTGCCCTTTTTAATAGTCAAAAGCATACAACTACCACAAATCAGTATCAATAAATAAATGAAACCCAAAACAAACAGAAATTAAAATAAGTCAAACTCAAAACCAGTAGAAATTATTCTGAGTAGGGTTCTAAACCCTATGCTTTCTAAATGCCAGAATATAATTTGTACTTTACTGAAAAAAAATTATTTTAAATGTTTTCACTTATAACTTTAAGAAAACAAAAATTAAGATTTTAAGGAATAAATATTGGCATATGTAAATTAAACTGACAATGCACATTTTTTTCAGAAAATTCATTTGGATTTTTTTCAGTGAACTACTATTATTGATTCTTTAACTCATGGGATTCTGCTTCATATGTTATCACACAAAAGTGTAAGAAGAAAGGCTTATGCTTGTTTTGATTCTTATTTGTCAGGTAAAACTATCTCTGTCAATTCCCTTTTTCATTCTTTGTCTGAAGTCCAGCTTGGTGTTTCTCAAGGCTGTGTTCTTTGACTATTTCTGTTTTCAATTTATGTTAATGACCTTATAGTTGCGGTTAAGAAGCTAAAACCTACAGTTTGATGTTGCCTATGTCATCCTGAATCTTTCAATGCTCAAAAAAAAAAAAACCACCTTCATAGGATGAGGACACTCTTGTTGCTTTTGCTGATGACAGTGTCCTTGATACTGTAAGGAATGAAGTCTGAGTTTGCTTCCTAGACAAGTGGACCTTTCTGAGTCACACGTTGGTTTGATACTAATTGGCTTGCCCTAAATATTGCTTAGTCAAGTTTTTTAATTTTTTCCTATATTTCTCAGGCTTGCCCTCAGTTTACCGACATTCAGCTGTCAAGGGTTTCTCTCAGTAGACCTAACAATCAGTATGTTCAATTTCTTAGTATTCTTCTCAATGCAAACCTTTCATTTGAGCAGGTTATTGGACTAATTAAAATGAAGATCTCAAGGAGTCTTGGAATTTTGAGGAAACTAAAACATATTTTTCCTAGATCTGTTTTAAAAATTATGTTGTTTACAAAGGAAACAAAATGTTCGACAACTAATCTAACTAACCAATGGCTTGTTTTTACAGTCACTGCTTTCTTTGATGTGATCTTTCCGTTTTCAATGACTCCATGGGGATGTTCCTGCAGCCTTACAAGCTACACCATTTTTCATCACTTATTGGTCCATGCATCATCTTCATAATTCAAGGAATATTAATATTATATATACTCCAATTGTGAGGTCTGATTTTAATCTACTAACCACATGTCATATAATTTTTTAATACCCTACCTGTGTCAGCTCAAGAATTTCACTTGTTTGGTACTTTAAAAAGAATCTTCAGAATTTTTTTTATGTTTTGATGACTTATGTTTATTATTTTTTTTTCATTTAGCTTTTTTTCTTTTTTTTAATATTATTATTAATGGGACTGACAGCTCAGGGCTGGGTTAGAAATTTTTGTTGTGATGGGTGTTTGACTTGTGCACAGCTTCTCCCATGGCTTGGTTTCAAATATGAGATTTGAAATCACTTTAATTCATGCAGTAGTCCTCTGCCTAGTTTATAATTTTGAGCTTTTTGATGTGGATGATTATATTTTTTTTCTTCTCTTGTGTTGGGTCTCTTAAATTTGGAAATCATTGCAAACATTTTTTAAAGAATTTGTAACATTTTTGTTTCTCCCCTGTTCTTTCCTGGCCATAGAGCCTTATGGGGGAGACTATGTTAAAATGTTTTTTGTTGTGAATCTATTGATTCAGCAAATTGATTGATTGAGATCCACCCTTTTGACAAAAAGTGTGCACATAGTGTATTTTGATTTAATTCAAATTTCTTTTCTATATTATCTCAAATTTTCACAGTCATACCTTTAGTCTTAATAGTACTAGTATTGTGGCAGTAGTATACACATGTTGCCTTTTGACCAGTTAAACATTCCCTCATTGTACCCAGGAAGTTTCAGTTTGACATGTTAAGCTGTCCCAAAGATATTGCTGATACACCCTTTTGACAATCTGTATGCACCTAATGCAATTTGATTTAGCTCAAGTTTCCCCTCAACATTTTCACTTCAATGCCCTGAACCTTGGCAGTACTTTGTACAGAAGCAGCAATTGAAGTGATAATAGTTCACTGAAAAAAATTCAAATGAATTTTCTGAAAAAAATATGCATTGTCAGTTTAATATACATATGCTGATATTTATTCCTTAAAATCTTAATTAATTTTTGTTTTTAGTTCACTGAAAAGATAATATGAACTGCAAAAAAATTACCTATAATCCTAGGCTAGCCTAGCCTACATATAAAACTAATCCAAAACAAAAATAGCATCATTAGACTACTTATTCAAACACTGTTCCTTTGGATTGGAAGACCTCTCACATTACACCAATATTCAAGAAAGGTGACAAGACAAATACAGAAAATTATTGGCCAATCAGTTTAACCTCAGCTGTAGCAAAATCCCTTGAACACCTTGTGAACACTAAAATTCTGACACAAATTCTTTCCAACAGTATACTGTCACCAGACCAGTATGGCTTCCTTCTGGAAAGTCAGTGGAGACCAACTTACTTCAAACTTACAATATCATCACTGACCTCCTGGAGAGGGGAGTACCTATTGACCTTATATTACTTGACCTATCCAAAGCATTTGATAAGGTGCCCCACAAACAACTTAGGGCCAAATTATTGGCAGTTGGTATCCACACTGATGTAGTAGAATGGGTGATGAATTTCCTGGCAGACCTAGAGCAGCAGGTCTGACTTTTCATGATAAAGTATTCTCCAAACCATGTGATGTTGTTATTGAAGTTCTTCATGGTACTGTCCAAGGCCCCATCCTCTTCCTCATTTACATAAATGATATGACAAAGGAAGCCACAAATAACATTACACTTTATGCCAATGATTCCCTGCTTTTCAGATCAACCATTCAACAAAGCCTACAATTAGACCTCAAGAGAATCCAGAAGTGGACCAGCAAATGTCTACTTGAGTTCAACATCAATAAATGCTATGTCCTCCATTTTGGCAATGACAATCCTCACCACCCATATACCAAGCAGGGCCAGAAGTTGCAGTCTGATATTCAGCTACAAACCAGTCATGAGGAACAAGACTTGGGAGTACTTGTTGATGAGCAACTGAAGTTCCATAGGCATTGGCAGCAAGTGGTGTCAAAAGCTAACTCAAGTTTAGTCCTTCTGAAATGCACTATCACCAGCCAGTCCAGTACTGTCTTTCTGAGACTCTACAAGGATATTGTAAGGCAATTATTGGGTTTTGGAACCTGTCTGACCTCCCCCACCTACAAGAATAACTAAAGGAGTTCAAAGACATGCCACCAAATGCATCACAGTTCTGCAAAATATGCTTTTTGATAAGAGACTGAAGCATCTAAAATTAAAAACGCTGGTCTTCAGACACTGCAGATGTCACATAATGCTGACCTACAAATATAATAGGCAACCAAAAAATACCCTCCTCACAAAACATACAGGTCAACACAACACTAGAGGACACTTGCAGAAGCTAGAAAAGCAAAGATTGAAGACTAAAATGCACCAAAACTTTTTTACTGAGCATATTTCCAACAACTAGAATAATATTCAAGACAAAAATGTGACTGCATCCACTAGTGCCTCTTTAAGTTAAGACTTGAAAACAAATAGAACAACAAGCCATGGAAATATAAGCAGGTCAGTCTGTCCCACTCAGCTGCCAACTAATGGAACATCACTGGGCCCATAACACAGTGACTTTCCAAATTACCATCATTGATGCAGAGCAGAATAAATCCAGCATGGACCTCATTTTGCTCCAAAGTGTAAATTAAGGTAATAGGAAGTATAGGTTATGTGTTTAAGTGAGGTTAGAAAGGATTTTCAATGCAAATAAATGTCATATTTGGATTCAGGATAAAATTCTGATCCCAGAGAGGTAAGTTTCTTTCCTGCCTATCTGAATATTCTGTTAACATAAAGGTTTACAGCCTATTGTTGTATACAAGTTTGGCTGTTATAGAAAGGTGGCAAGTTTGATCCTGAGCCTCCAAAAAGGCTAAGAATAATATGGTAAAACTTCTAAAAATGTTAAGGGTGATGTCAAACCAAATCACACAATATGCAAGAGGGTTTTCAAAAGGATACAACAGCAAAATATAAGGAATGGCCAAGAGTGTTAAGTTGCAACTTTAAAGCCATGTTAAAAAAGGAAGTTAGGACAGCTGCTCCCTGTCTTGCCCTTTTAGATTCTCTTCTTAACACTGATAGATATATTAAGAAGGCATTTTATTCAAAATATTCACAGTGTCTAATAGCTAAACCTCTGGGGATACCATGTCCCCCAGTCCCAAGGGCAAGGAATGTAAGTTTTGCAATTTTGTCCATTTTTACATTCAGAATTTATCATTAGGAAAGGGGAGAATGTTTTATCCTGGATGTGTCCAAAATGGCTAAGGGTGTTGAGGCAATATGTCAGGAAATGTTGAGCTAAATCAAAGAAACTATGTGTCTAAGTTATCTAAAAGGTCCATCTGCGATATCTTAGGAACAAGAAAGGGTATTGACTTGAAACTTTTAGTGCAAGTACTACTAATATCATTTGGATTAAAAGGATGTTTGTGAGAAATTAAAATTTGATGTCTTGTGCTTATTATACCAAGGTTCAGTCATGGTAATGAAGCTAAAAAGAAATTGTTGGCCAAATTCTGATAAAAACTGATACTCATTTAGTTTTTAAATTTTTTAAAAATATTCAAAATAATTCTAAAAATAAAACAAACACCAATCAATTGACAGCATGCCACTAATATTTATTTGGTGTTACTGGTGGTGCACTGCTAGTACCAGTCTGACTGTGTCTGCTGGATGTTATTTTGGTGCAGGTTTGGGGTTTACTATAGTTTCAACTTACCTCTCATTTACATCAAAAACAAAATTTACCACCCCCACCCCTAATGTAAAAACATACAACTTAAATTGGTATTTATAGGGGTAGGGGTAAAATTCATTTCTAACAAAAATGATTAGCCTATTATATTTGGAAAGAGCATAAAAAAAAGGCATTGAGTGGTATGTTTACTTTATTTGTAAGTCAATAATATGAACTACAAAAAAATTTACTGGATTATATAGGGTAAAGGCCTGGTGATGAATTAGGCTATCACAAATGTGACTTTTAACCATAAAAAGAATATTAAATATGTAATCTAAAAATACCCTTTTTATCCTATCATGTCTCCTTCTGGAGAGCCACTATTTTGAAAATTTACTAACTGCAATTTTACCCTGCAGAAATGTAATTGGCAACCAACAATCTGGTCCTCCCAGTAGGCCTAGGCCTAGCCTACATAACTTTCAATATTTAACTTTTACTGAGTTATGAGGTCTTGTACATTCCCCTCCAGTGCTCTCAACAATGTTGATGGGTAGTAGCCTAGGATTAGGCCACAGTAAACTAAGCTCAATCAGGCTAGGATTTAAGAATCACTTTTCTATAGCCTGAAGAGCTTAAAACTGACCTGGTTCATCCCAGCATTAGTAAAAAGAAGAGAAGTATCATCATTTGGTATAACAGAGCTTGACGGAACTATCCTATGTCCATTTTTGATAAAGTAGTTTAAAAAAAATTGTCTTATATGATTACTAGTCATCCACATATTTATAAGGTAGCCTATAATTTTTGCCAAAGCGTCAGGAGCAGGGTTGCCGAAATTTTAAAGACCAAATGAGGAAAAATAACAACTACAGGGTTGTCACTGTGAATTTTCAAAAACCTTTAAAAGAAGTGCGGAAAAATCTGAGCGCAAAAACATCTATAAGAAGAATCCCCAAGACGTTACCAAAGCTTAAAAGTTAAGTACAAAATTAAAAGCTGTTGTATTTATAAGAAAAGTAAATAGATACATTTGGTTATTGATATGGAAAAGTGTCCAAAAAGTGTTCTTTTTTAAACAGCTGCCTTTTTGGTCCAATGGTGTCCCAGTGTCCCTCAGAATGAAAAAGTGTCCAAAAGGCACTAAAAGTGTCTATTTGGCATCCCAGCTTAGCAGTCTTTCCAAGTTGTAAAGATGCACGGGCGCCGGCAGAAATTTTACAGGGGGGAGGGGGTGGACGCCAAAATATCAGTGGTGGTTGGGCGATAGGGATTATATTCCAGGAAATTTTCTCCGTAGGAATAAATTTATTTTCAAATACTTTTAGGAAAAAACTCTCAAATAAAAGAGCAATTAAATTACATGTAAAATGAAACAATACAGTATATTTTAAATGACTGGGATTCCTGGCAAAGCGAACAATTTATTAAATCAATAATATATTCAATTATTGTACATTTAATCTTAAAATAAAATTAAACTCAAACCAAAATTACAGAAAGATTTATTGCTTCCGTAAATCACAGGTAACGCTAAATCGTTGCCCATAGTAAAGGCCATACGGCTCCAATGTTTTATTATTATAATTTTTTTATGTTTTTTCCCAGAGGCAATTCATATGGAAGGGTCGTCTCAGAAACTTCAAAGGGGGCTCATTTGAATGGAAATCGAGAGTTCTAGTGCCCTTTTTAAGGTTAAAAACTGATTGGCGGGCAACTAGCCCTCCCACGCCTATTATCCCCAAACACCACCAATCAAAATTTTGAGATAGCCATTTTGTTCAGCGTAGTTGATTTCCAGATAGAAAATATATTTTTGAGGAGGACACTCCCCCAAAACCCTCAAGGCAAGGGTTTTAAGTTATGCCCTGGGGATATATAATGTTTTTATAGAATGTCTTGTCGTAGAAACTTCAAAACAGGCTCATTCCTTTGAAAATTCAAAAGGCTAATGTCCTTTTTAATAGTCGAAAGTGATTGGAGGGGAACTAGCCCCCCCCCACGTCCATCCTTTACCCAAACACATCCAATCAAAATTTTGAGACAGACATTTTATTCAGCGTAGTTGATTTCCATATAGAAAATATATTTTGAGGAGGATACTCCCCAACAACCCTCAGGGTAAGGGTTTTAAATTATGCCCTGGGGAAATATAAGGTTTATATAGAAGGTGCTGTCGTAGAAACTTCAAAAAAGGCTAATTCGATTGTGAATTCAAAGGGCTAGTCTCCTTTTTAATAGTCGAAAGTGATGGGAGGGTAACTAGCCCCCCTCCCCACGCCCATCATTCCCCCAAACACATCCAATCAAAATTTGAGACAGCTATTTTGTTCAGCGTAGTTGATTTCTGGATAGAAGATATATTTTTGAGGTGGACACTCCCCCACAACCCTCAGGGCAAGAGTTTTAAGTTATGCCCTGGGGGTATATAAGATTTTTATAGAAGGCAATGTCGTTGAAACTTTAAAAAGGCTCATTCGATTGAAAATTCAAAGGGTTAGTGCCCTTTTTAATAGTCGAAAGTGATTGGAAGGTAACTATCCCCACCAATGCCCATCATTCCCCCAAACACATCCAATCGAAATTTTTAGATAGCCATTTTTTCAACGTAGTTGAAAGTTCTGGAGATTATATGTTTGAGCAGGACACTCTCCCCATGGTCTTCAGGGGCAAGGGTTAAAAGTGTTTTCCTGGGGGCATATATGCTTCTTATGGAAGTAATGCAGGTATAAAGTTCAGAGAGGGCTCAGTTGACTGGAAATTGAAAGTTGTAGTTCACTTTTCAAGCGTCAAAAGATATTTTAGGGTAACCAGCTACCCCCCCCCCCGCCCCCAAGCCCATTTTTTCCCAAATGCATCCAATAAAAATTTTAAGATAGTATTTTGTTAAAATTAGTTCAAAGATCATATAACAAAAATTCCGGCGTCGAAACAACCCAGCAGGGCCCAGGGGCAGACATTATAAGTTATGCCCTAGGGGCATATATAGGTTTTATGGAATGGATGCTCGGAACTTTAAAGAGGGATCATTTGATTGGAAATTGAAAGTTCTAGTTCGTTTTTTAAGAGTCAAAAGAGATTGGAGGGCACCTAGCCCCCCCGCCCCCCCCTCCACACCCTTTTTCATCTAACCCATCCGACAAGAAGTTTGAGATAGCTTTTTTAAAAATAGTTCAATGACCATATAACGAAAACTCAGGGGTCAACACAGCCCCCCATCGCCCGAAGGCAGGTGTTGTAAGTTATGCCATGGGGGAATATATGGTTCTTATTAAAGGGATACTCGAAAAAAAATTCAGAGATGGCTCATTTCATGGGAAATTGAAAGTTCTAGTCAAGTTTTTAGAGTAAAAAGAGATTGGAGGGCAACTAGCTCCAACCCCAAGCCCCTTTTCCCCTAATACATCCAATAAAAATTTTGAGATAGCCATTAAGTTAAACATTTCTCAAAAGTCAGATAAAAAAAACTCAGATGCCTTCACAACCCCCCAGGGCCAGGGGCAGGTGTCGTATGCTATGTCTTGGGGCATATATTGTTGGTATGAAAGGGATGCTCGTATAAACTTCAGAGAGGGCTCATTTGATTGGATATTGAAAGTTCGAGCTCACTTTCTAATAGTCAAAACAGATCCGAGGGCAGCTAGCCCCCCCCCCCCACGCCTTCTTTTTCAAAACCCATCTGAAGAAAATTTGAGATAGACATCTTGTTAAAAATAGTTCAAATGTCGGATGAGAAAAAATCCGGTGTCAATAGAACCGGGAAGGCGTTCCAAGTTATGCCCTAAGGACATGTATGGTTCTTACGGAAGGGATACTCGTATAAACTTCGGAGAGGGCTCATTTGATTTGAAGTTGAAAGTTCTTGTTCACTTTTTAGGAGTCAAAAGAGATCGGAGGACAACAAGCCCCCCTCCTCCACGCCCTGTATGCACCAGATAAAATTTTTGAGATAGACATTTTGTTAAAAATAGTTCAAAGTTCTGATAAAAAAAAAACTTCGGTGTCGACACAGCCCCCCAGGGCCCGGGAGTAGGCATTGTAATTTATGCCCTAGGGGCATATACGGTTGTTATGGAAGGGATGCTCGTATAAAATTCCTTATTTGATTGAAAATAGATAGTTCTAATTCACTTTTAAAGAGTCAAAAGAGACCGAAGCTTAATCGAGTCCCCCACATTCTTTTTCCCAAACCCATCCAATAAAAATTTTGGGTAGCGATTTTGTCAAAAATCATTCAAACATCAGATAATAAAATCTCCAAGGTTGACACAAACCCATTTTTTCACTTTGATATTGTTACTTTGATATCAGTTTCCATACTTTGATGTACATTTGATTTTTTTTCTAAGTTTGTTTTTGAAATAAGGAATTTTTAAAAACTTGAAATTTTTTGTAATAAAAGCGAACAAAAATTAATTAAAATTTTTTTTTGACAAATAGGTTTTCCAAAGAAAAGTAAAGGCTATTTTAAACTTAAGCTTAGCCGATACAAATAGCTTTTAAAATTCAAACTCAAAACGACCAGAAATTACTATTAAAGAATAAATGAACCCCAAAACGAACAGAAATTAAATAAACAATCATAGCAAAAACACGCAACAAGCAATAATATAAATGGATAAATAGATCTTAAAGCGAATAATGCTTAGATTGAATATGAATATAAAGCTTTAAACGAAAAAAAAATATTTTCCTATTGAAATATAAATGAAACTTAAAACGAACAGAAATTAAATAAACGATCAATGCAAACAAACATACAATAGATATTAATGTAAATTCATAAATAAATCTTAAAACGGGTGAAACTTCAATTGAATATGCAAATCAAGCTTGAAACGAACAAAAATCACCACAAAGAAGAGTTTGAATATGACCTCCTTCTCTCACTGTAAAAGTCTAAAACCTACTGCGTCATTGGCACTTTACTGAAAACTATATGCGTCTTGAACAGTCTTGGAAAGTATAAACAACATCAAATTGAATATCTGATGTATAATAATATTAGTTGTTGAAAGATTCATCAGTTCAAGAATTTATTTCACTGTAATTGTATTAGTAACATTATGTAATTATATTAGGTGATTGTAGTAATCTTATAAAATAGTTTGTGTTAACAAAACTGGGAGTAAAAAGTGTTTTGGACCAATATTCACCAAAACTAAAAATGGAACTCTCATGACAATTGCTATACCGGCAGATTTGTTTTTTTATAGTGCTTCTAAATATATAAAATTCTTTCAGTTTATTGTTGCCCACCCAAAACCAAAACTCTGAGAAAATTTGCCTGATTTTTAAAAAAAGCCGAAAGACCCCCAAAAAAGCAAGCGATCTTATTGAAAATCCTTTTATTAGATACATCATATCAGAGAACCCTACCATAGAGCTTTTGAGTGCAAATTATCAAAATGTGGAATTTCGCTTGTTTTCAGAAGAAAAATCGTCGATGCATGTCTATTTGTTTTGTTTTTCCAGGGGTGATTGTATTTTCAATATTAAGTACAAAAGAAAATATTTGTCATAAAGTTGGTTTTTAGTAAAGCGCCAATTATGCAGTAAGTTTTAGACTCTTACAGCGAAAGAACAAATTTCTTTTAATTAATTAAAACAATATATACTTGTCTTTATACAATTTCCAACGCCTTAGAATAGTTTACAGAAGGAGTAGAGATACTAAAAAATCATCCTGCCTGGATAGATATCACGTTTTTATTTTACAACGGCCATGTAAAATGTACCTCTTTCATAACAGGACAATTCTTCCTCCCTCGAACTTAAATCCCTCATATATTAAGACATTTAAAAAATGGAATAGCGAAAAAAAAAACTAAATTTAAACTTACTATCTAGTTGTTGTAAAATTAATACTCTTTCTTTTTAGTGTCCTATTCAACTAAATAAAATGAACAGGTAAGAAAAAATTCGTCACAATAGAATCTTATAAAATAGTTTCTGATAACAAAACTGGGAGTAAAAAGTGTTTTGGACCAATATTCACCAAAACTAAAAATGGAACTCTCACGACAATTGTTATACCGGCAGATTTGTTTTTTTTATAGTGCTTCTAAATATATAAAATTCTTTCAGTTTATTGTTGCCCACCCAAAACCAAAACTCTGAGAAAATTTGCCTGATTTTTGAAAAAAAGGCGAAAGACCCCCAAAAAAGCAAGCGATCTTATTGAAAATCCCTTTATTAGATACATCATATAAGACAACCCTACCATAGAGCTTTCGAGTGCAAATTATCAAAATGTGGAATTTCGCTTGTTTTCAGAAGAAACATCGTCGATGCATGTCTATTTGTTTTGTTTTTCCAGGGGTGATTGTAGTAGTAATTTAGATGCTGATTTGAGAACAGATTTAATGTTCATGATAAAAGCTTGTGAAAGAGGATATGTTATAGAGAGTTTTCTGGGTCAAATGTTTTCAAACAGGTTAATAACCTGTAGTTTCCGATTGTATATAATGTAATCATCATTAGACAGATAGAAAAAGGTATCTCAGCTGCATAAAGGTGTCTCAATTTGCAAAAAGATATTCCATTTGCATAATACTAGTATGAATGATCTTAATTGATGATTTGATTAAAATGAGACAGAAGACAATAAAATTGTTATTTTTGTAATTGGATCGTATGAAAGTGATAAAGGGATTAAAATTGTTTCTCAATTAAGGTGAGTCTGACGGGTTGGTAAGTCTTACGCAACGTGACATAAATGTTTGAATAACGCCATTGGTATCAATCTGCGGAAACGGTAAGTGATGACAAGGCGATCTTGCAATTTGACCTCGCTATATTTTTTGATTGTCTTCTGAATAATACACAAGTACCATTTGAGGAGAGTGGGTGATATAAAAATATTCTTTAGCATTGGAGTATGCTAAAAAGTTGAAACTAGTAAATTCTTAGGCGCCAAGAAAAGAGGTAATCCTATGAATTGACCTAGCTTTACTTTTTGGCTGTGTTCTATACAATACACAAATACCAATTGAGCAGTTTTAGCAATATAAAATGTTTTTTAGTATTGGAGTGTGCTAAAAACTTGAAATTAATAAAGTTATAGTTGACAAAGAAAAGATCTAGTGACTTGACTTAGCTTTCACTTCTTGGCTGTGGTCGCTATAATACACAAGCACATAATGAGGGATGTGAACAATGTAAAATATTCATTAGCAATGGAGTATGCTAAAAAGTTGAAACTAATAAAGTTGTAGATGCCAAGAAAATAATTTTAATATAGAAATTCAGAACAATCCCTAGAAATCCTTAGAAATCAACTAGTGAGATGGTTCTGGATTTGAACCATCAAGGGCCGCAACCACAAATGACCCTAACCACCAAGGACCTCAACCTCCAAGGGGCCCCCTCTTTCGATTCTCCAAGGGGCCCGCTCCCACAACTGTTTGGGGTCTCCCCCTATTTTTGCTTACATTCTTTAAAGTTATTTTTAAACTTCTTTTTATTAAAAAAAATTTTAACATGGAAGTTTTTCAACTTTTTTTTATATGTCTTAAAAGGATATTAAATATACTTCAAACAAAAAAAATCATATTTAATATTTTCGAAATACAAAATTGGAATGATATTGATACTTTAGTTGTGACTTTTACCATTATAAAAATAATGTTTGTAGTAGCACTTTTTTCTTCTGACTTGGAATTTTTGGGACTTAAAAAAAATTTCAAATTTTTTTTACGTATCTGAAAGTAACGTGAAATATGGTTGTGGCTGTACTTATGGTACTCTATGCTTGCTTATAGACACGACACGGCTGTCCCAGTGGTACTCTATTCTACGTAATCGACACTACCTAGTTTATTGTATGTAGTAAATCAGTAATTTTCACACATTAGAAGGATAGACATCTGCATCATATTTTTTAAAAAGTGAAGATGAATAATTTGGAGAAAGTGTGTACACACGATAAAATCATCGTTGTGTTGAATCCTGACAAGGGTCAGTATTTGAACTATTAAACAAGCATTAATGGTGATCTTATTAGAAATTTATGTGTGCATTGCCATGACAGCTAGGTGCTTAATATCTTTGGAGTATCCAAAACATTCAACATTGCTAATGGTGGATATGCAAGAGTGAGATCTCCAGAGATGATAGTGCTCAAAGAGAATGCCAACATAAAAATAATACTTGATGAAGATGGGCATATTCTTGCAAATGGTTCTGGTAACACATTACCTCTTGATAGATCCTATTGCCATCGTTCTGGTATTAGGATTGTAAAGAAGAGAAAAAGAAGACAGGCATACTACTGCACTAATATAATAAATGATATCTTGTCTATATGTCAGAACTGTTACCTGTGTAAACACAATGTGAGAATAGACAGTGAAATCGCTAGCAAAATACACCGAGTGAGGAGCTAAATTTCTTTGGAGTATCCAAAACATTCAACATTGCTAATGGTGGATATGCGAGAGTCAACATAAAAATAGTAGTTGATGAAGATGGGCATCTTCTTGCTAATGGTTCTGATAACACGTTATCTTTTGATAGATCATATTTCCATCGTTCTGGTATTATCATTGTAAAGAAAAGAAAAAGAAGACAGGCATACTGCTGCACTAATATCGTAAATGAAATCTTGTCTATATGTCAGAACTGTTACCTGTGTAAACACAATGTCAGAATAGACAGTTATTTCGCTAGCAAATATATCACTAAAGAATATAAAGATAAATTAATGGAAAATAAATCGTAGGTGAACATTATTACTACTATTATTCATATAGTCAATGAACAAAATAATAGCAAAGACGAAACGCATATTGAATCTGTAGGTGAAATCCCAGTAAAAATTGTGTGTGACTCAAAATGGAATAATGATTATTCTACTGGTTGTGAACTAAGAGAAGAGAGTTAATTTAGTATCAAGAGAGGATATGATGAATTTTTTTATGGAACAGATTCAAAATGTCCAAAGCTGTTCAATGATATTAATAATGTACAATAATGTATGTAACATATTTTTATGTTAATATTCTACATTTCATTATTTCAATAAAAATATTTTATGCATTACTTTGTAATATTTCAATTACTTTTAGGGTACACTAGCAGGTCAAATGCTTAGGATGTTTATTAAAAAGTCAGAGATGTAAGAAAAGGAATATTCAGAGACATAGATACTACTAGGAGACTCATAAATCTATATAATGGTGATTGAGGATAAGAAATAAATTTTAAAAAAAGTAGT
The DNA here is from genome assembly GCA_027921565.1 of Artemia sinica. Lineage (NCBI taxonomy): Eukaryota > Metazoa > Arthropoda > Branchiopoda > Anostraca > Artemiidae > Artemia > Artemia sinica. The sequence continues at coordinate 49,192,044 of CM051263.1, read as the reverse complement.
TTTGCATAGACCAGATTCAACCACCCAGGTTTTTTTTATCATCCAAAGGATTTTACAATATTGTACAAAATCAAGAAACTATTCAAACGTCTCAGAATCTATGCCTACTAAAATCTTCTATTGCTCTCAATGTACTTTGAAAAACTGTGTTACGTGCTTCTAATTGGTTGTCAAGACACTCGCACAATTGATGTCTCTAGCCTTGGGAATCTAGATATAGTGTTTAAACATATCGCTGTAATATCATTAGTTCTCGAGTGTCTTTGAATTCACGATCTTTAGGATCAAGTAAAAAAAGCCTGCAATATGATTGGTCCACTTGATCAATTAATATTGATATTTTTTAAGCATCAAAAGGATTCTACAAAATTTCAAAGAATCATGAAACTATGCAAGTGTTTCAGAGTCTATGCTATTGATTCACAGAATCTAAAAACTTTTCAAATGTTTCAGAATTTATGCTTTTACAGTTGGTATATAACTAAAATCTTCTCTTATCAATTATTACAGGTACTTTTTAGCATCAATTGGATTTTGCAACACTTCACATAATGAAGAAATATTCAAAAGTTTCAGAATCGATGCTTTTGCAGTTTGCATGTAACTAGAATCTTCCAATAACTATTCATGCAGGTATGTTTTTTCTAGTATCAAAAGGATTTTAAAACAATTAAAAGAATCAAGAAACTATTCAAATGTTTCAGAATCTATGGCTTTGCAGCATGCATATAACTAAAATCTTTGATTATCAATGAATGCAGGTATTTTGTTTTTTTAGGATCAAAATGATTTTACATCATTTCACAGAATCGAGAAACTTTTCAGAAGTTTCAGTATCTATTCATTTGCAGTTTATATGTAACTAAAATCTTTCATTATCAATTAAAACGGTTATTTTGTTTTAGCATCAAAAGGATTACAACAATTCACAGAATCAAGAAACTATTCAAATGTATTAGAATCTATGCTTTTGCAGTTTGTATGTAACTAAAATCTTCCATTATCAATTAATACAGGTATCTTTTAGCATCAAAAGGATTTTACAACATTACACAGAATCAAGAAACTACACAAATGTTTGTGAATCTATGCTTTTGCAGTTTGCATATTACCAGAATTTTCCATTATCAATTAAAACAGGTTTTTTTAAGCATCAAAAGTATCTTATAACAATTCAAAGAATCTAGAAACTATTCAAATGTTTCAGAATTTATGCTTTGGCAGTTAGCACATACCTAAAATCTTCAATTATTGATTAACACAGGTATTTTTTAGCATCAAAAGGTTTCAAGTTCAAATGTTTCAAATTCTACACTTTTGCAGTATGTAATTAAATTCTAAAGAGTTTGCATGTAATTAAAATCTGCCATTATCAATTAACACAGGTACTTTTTAGCATCAAAAGGATCTTGCAACTATTCAAAGAATCAATTTCAGAATTTATGCCTAGTTTACATGTAACTAGAATCTTCCATTATGAATTACTACAGGTACTTTTTAACATCAAAACGTTTTTGCTACATTTAACATAATAAGGAAAATGTTCAAATATTTGAGAATCTATTCTTTTACAGTTTGGTGTAAATAAAATGTTCCATTATCAATTAATACAGGATATTTTTAGCATCAAAAGTATTTTACAACATTTCACAGAAGCAAATAACTATTCAAATGTTTCAGAATCTACGCTTTTGCAGTTTGCATGTAATCAGAATCTTCCATTATCAACTAATACAGGTATTTCTTAGCGTTAAAAGGATTGTACAACATGTCACAGAATCTAGAAACTATTCAAATGTTTCAGAATTTATGCTGTTGCAATTTTACAGTATTTCAGTGAATCAAAAAACTATTCAAATGTTTCAGAATCTATGCTTTTGCAGTTTGCATGTAACTAAAATCTTTCATTATCAATTAGTGCAGGTATTTTTTAATATTTAGGCCAATTATTAATTTTTAACAATTTAGGAAAACTTAGCATGGTGCGCCATGCTAAGCTAACCTAAAATAACCTAACTTTTTGCTTTTCTCTCTCACTGTACCTGTGTGTCTGATCGGATGTGCGGTCATCTATAGCTAGAGGTTAAAAAAAAACAATAGTTAACATATTGTAACTTAGTTAATACAAAAATGTTTACTATAGGTACTCGGGTGTGCCACGATGGGTGCAGGTACCCTGGGTGTGGCAAGATGGGAGCATTTGGGGTGGTTTTTCTTCATAGTGCTCATTTTAAAATCAATCTTGCAGTGATGATTTCAAGAATACACTTCGAATTGATTCTTTGAAATGTTGTAAAATCCTTTTGATGTAAAAAAATACCTTTACTAATTGATAACTGAAAGATTTTAGTTATATTCAGACTGCAAAATTATAGATTCTGAAACTTTTGAATAGTTAAACTTTTGAATTTGATAATGGAAGATTCTAGTTACATACAAAATATAAAAGCATAGATTCTAAAATATTTGAATAGTTTCTTGATTCTGTGAAATGTTGTAAAATCCTTTTGATGCTAAACAATACTTGTATTAATCGATAATTGAAGATTTTAGGTACATAAAAACTGCAAAAGTATAGATTCTGAAACATTTGAATAGTTTCTAGATTGTTTGAATTGTTATAAAATACTTTGCATGCTAAAACGTACCTGTATTAATTGACAATGGACGATTCTAGTTACATGCAAACCCTTAAACCATAAATTTTGAAAGATTGAAATAGTTTCTTAATTCTGTGAAGTGCTGTAAGATTGCAACGGCATAAATTCTGAAACATTTGAATAGTTTCTTGATTCTGTGAAATTTTGTAAAATCCTTTTGATGCTATAAAAATAACTGTGTTAATTGATAATGGCAGATTTTAGTTACATGCAAGCTGCAAAAGCATGGATTCTGAAACCTTTGAATAGTTTCTTGATTCTCTGAAATGCTGTAACATCCTTTTGATGCTAAAAAATACCTGTATTAATTAATAATGGAAGATATAGTTACATGCAAACTGTAAAAGCATGGTTTCTGAAACATTTGAATGTTTTCTTTATTATGCGAAATGTCGCAAAATACTTTTGATGCTAAAACGTACATGCATTAATTGACAATGGAAGATTCTAGTTACATGTAAACTGTAAAAGTATAAATTCCGAAATATTTGAATAGTTCCTTGATTCTGTGAAAATTTGCAAAAACCTTTTGATGCTATTGAAAGAAAATAGCTGTGTTAATTGATAATGGAAGATTTTAGTTACATGCACACTACAAAAGCATAAATTCTGAAACATTTGAATAGTTTCTTAATCCTCTGAAATGTTGTAAAATCCTTTTGATGCTAAGAAATACCTGTATTAATTGATAATGGAAGATTCTAGTTACATGCAAACTCTAAAAGCATAATTGAATAGATTTTTGATTCTGTGAAAAGTTGTAAAATCCTTTTGATGCTATAAAAATAGCTGTGTTAATTGATAATGGCAGATTTTAGTTACATGCAGACTGCAAAAGCATAGATTCTGAATTATTTGAATAGTTTTTTGATTCTGTGATATGTTGTAAAATCCTTTTGATGCTAAGAAATACCTGTATTAATCGATAATGAAAAAATCTAGTCATATGTAAACTGTAAAAGTGTAGATTCTGAAACATTTGAATAGTTTCTTGATTCTGTGAAATGTTGTAAAATCCTTTTGGTGCAAAAAAAAATATCTGTGTCAATTGATAATGGAAGATTTTAGTTACATGCAAACAGCAAAAGCATGGATTCTGAAACCTTTGAATAGTTTCTTAATCCTCTGAAATGTTGTAAAATCCTTTTGATGCTAAGAAATACCTGTATTAATTGATAATGGAAGATATAGTTACATGCAAACTGTAAAAGCATGGTTTCCGAAACATTTTAATATTTTCTTTATTATGCGAAATGTCGCAAAATCCTTTTGATGCTAAAACGTATCTGCAATGATTGACAATGTAAGATTCTAGTTACATGTAAACTGTAAAGGCATAAATTCTGAAATATTTGAATAGTTCCTTGATTCTGTGAAAGTTTACAAAACCATTTGATGCGAAAAAGTACCTGTATTAATTGATAGTTACAGATTTTAGTTACATGCTGACTGCAAAAGCGTAGATTCTGAAACATTTGAATATTTTCTTGATTCTGTGAAACATCGTAAAATCCTTTTGATACTAAGAAATACCCGTATTAATCGATAATGGAAGATTCTAGTTACATGCAAACTACAAAAGTGTAGATTCTGAAACATTTGAATAGTTTCTTGATTTTGTGAAATTTTGTAAAAGAGTTTTGATGCTAAAACGTACCTGTATTAATTGACAATGGAAGATTCTAGTTATATGCAAACCCTTAAAGCATAAATTCTGAAAAATTTAAATAGTTTCTTAATTCTATAAAGTGCTGTAAGATTGCAACGGCATAAATTCTGAAACATTTGAATAGTTTCTTGATTCTGTGAAATGTTGTGAAATCCTTTTGATGGTAAGAAGTATTTGTGTTATTTGATAATGGAAGATTCTAGTTACATGCAAACTCTAAAAGCATGAATTCTGAAATATTGGAATAGTTTTTTGATTTGGTGAAAAGTTATAAAATCCTTTTGATGCTATAAAAATAGCTGTATTAATTGATAATGGCAGATTTTAGTTACATGCAGACTGCAAAAGCATAGATTCTGAACTATTTGAATAGTTTTTTGATTCTGTGATATGTTGTAAAATCCTTTTGATGCTAAGAAATACCTGTATTAATCGATAATGAAAAAATCTAGTCATATGTAAACTGTAAAAGTGTAGATTCTGAAACATTTGAATAGTTTCTTGATTCTGTGAAATGTTGTAAAATCCTTTTGGTGCAAAAAAAAATATCTGTGTCAATTGATAATGGAAGATTTTAGTTACATGCAAACAGCAAAAGCATGGATTCTGAAACCTTTGAATAGTTTCTTAATCCTCTGAAATGTTGTAAAATCCTTTTGATGCTAAGAAATACCTGTATTAATTGATAATGGAAGATATAGTTACATGCAAACTGTAAAAGCATGGTTTCCGAAACATTTTAATATTTTCTTTATTATGCGAAATGTCGCAAAATCCTTTTGATGCTAAAACGTATCTGCAATAATTGACAATGGAAGATTCTAGTTACATGTAAACTGTAAAGGCATAAATTCTGAAATATTTGAATAGTTCCTTGATTCTGTGAAAGTTTACAAAACCGTTTGATGCGAAAAAGTACCTGTATTAATTGATAGTTACAGATTTTAGTTACATGCTGACTGCAAAAGCGTAGATTCTGAAACATTTGAATATTTTCTTGATTCTGTGAAACATCGTAAAATCCTTTTGATACTAAGAAATACCCGTATTAATCGATAATGGAAGATTCTAGTTACATGCAAACTACAAAAGTGTAGATTCTGAAACATTTGAATAGTTTCTTGATTTTGGGAAATTTTGTAAAAGAGTTTTGATGCTAAAACGTACCTGTGTTCATTGACAATGGAAGATTCTAGTTATATGCAAACCCTTAAAGCATAAATTCTGAAAAATTTAAATAGTTTCTTAATTCTATAGAGTGCTGTAAGATTGCAACGGCATAAATTCTGAAACATTTGAATAGTTTCTTGATTCTGTGAAATGTTGTGAAATCCTTTTGATGGTAAGAAGTATTTGTGTTATTTGATAATGGAAGATTCTAGTTACATGCAAACTCTAAAAGCATGAATTCTGGAATATTGGAATAGTTTTTTGATTTGGTGAAAAGTTATAAAATCCTTTTGATGCTATAAAAATAGCTGTATTAATTGATAATGGCAGATTTTAGTTACATGCAGACTGCAAAAGCATAGATTCTGAAACATTTGAATAGTTTCTTGATTCTCTGAAATGTTGTAAAATCCTTTTGATGCTAAGAAATACCTGTATTAATCGATAATGGAAGATTCTGGTTATATGCAAATTGTAAAAGTGTAGATTCTGAAACATTTGAATAGTTTCTTGATTCTGTGAAATGTTGTAAAATCCTTTTGGTGCAAAAAAAATATCTGTATCAATTGATGATGGAAGATTTTAGTTACATGCAAACTGTAAAAGCATGGATTCTGAAACATTTGAATAGTTTCTTGATTCTCTGAAATGTTGTAAAATCCTTTTGATGCTAAAAAATACCTGTATTAATCGATAATGGAAGATATAGTTACATGCAAACTGTAAAAGCATGGTTTCTGAAACATTTGACTATTTTCTTTATTATGCGAAATGTCGCAAAATCCCTTTGATGCTAAAACGTACCTGCATTAATTGACAATGGAAGATTGTAGTTACATGTAAACTGTAAAAGCATAAATTCAGAAATATTTGAATAGTTCCTTGATTCTGTGAAAATTTGCAAAAAGCTTTTGATGCTAAGAAGTACCTGTATTAATTGATAATTGCAGATCTTAGTTACATGCAGACTGCAAAATCGTAGATTCTGAAACATTTGAATAGTTTCTTGATTCTGCGAAATGTTGTAAAATCCTTCTGATAATAAAAAATACATGTATTAATCGATAATGGAAGATTCTAGTTATATGTAAACTGTAAAAGTGTACATTCTGAAACATTTGAATATTTTCTTTTGATTCTGTGAAATGTTGTAAAATCCTTTTGGTGCAAAAAAAATATCTGTATCAATTGATGATGGAAGATTTTAGTTACATGCAAGCTGCAAAAGCATGGATTCTGAAACCTTTGAATAGTTTCTTGATTCTCTGAAATGCTCTAACATTCTTTTGATGCTAAAAAATACCTGTATTAATTAATAATGAAAGATAAAGTTACATGCAAACTGTAAAAGCATGGTTTCTGAAACATTTGAATGTTTTCTTTATTATGCGAAATGCCGCAAAATGCTTTTGATGCTAAAACGTACATGCATTAATTGACAATGGAAGATTCTAGTTACATGTAAACTGTAAAAGTATAAATTCTGAAATATTTGAATAGTTCCTTGATTCTGTGAAAATTTGAAAAAACCTTTCGATGCTAAAAAGTACCAGTATTAATTGATAATTGCAGATTTTAGTTAAATGCAGACTGCAAAAGCATAGATTCTGAAACATTTGAATAGTTTCTTGATTCCGTGAAATGTTGTAAAATCTTTTTCATACTAAAAAATACCTATATTAATCGATAATGGAAGATTCTAGTTACAAGCAAACTACAAAAGTGTAGATTCTGAAACATTTGAATAGTTTCTTGATTTTGTGAAATTTTGTTAAATAGTTTTGATGCTAAAACGTACCCATATTAATTGACAATGGAAGATTCTAGTTACAAGCAAACCCTTAAAGCATAAATTCTGAAAGATTTAAATAGTTAGTTAATTCTGCGAAGTGCTGTAAGATTGCAACGGTATAAATCCTGAAACATTTGAATAGTTTCTTGATTCTGTGAAATCTTGTAAAATCTTTTTGATGCTAAGAAGTATTTGTATTATTTGATAATGGAAGATTTCAGTTACATGCAAAAAATATAGCTGTACAAGCCTATACTATAGTATAATATACTATAATATACTATAATATAATTAAGTTCAGTATCTAATCCAGTATAGGCAAGAGATCTTTCTTTATTATAAAAACTCTCTACGATGTTCCAGTGCCAAGCTATATCTGGAAACAAAAGAAAAAAAATATCCCGTTTAGGCAGCATGTTGTAGTAGCTGCCACTTTTCTTGATTTTCAAGCCAATATATTTCCCTTGGTGTTCAAGCCAAGGGACAGAAAGTTTACTATACATGGGTTTCAGATAAGGCGGTTCTAATGGTGTACTTTTTGTTTTGATCTGACTCCTTTTTTAGGAGCTATGGGTTTTTATATTTCTTAACATTGGACGTGATCGTCTCTTACTAGGTTGCTAGCTACCGCTGCAAACCGGATGATGAAATTATAATCTTATTTTATTTACTATGGGCTGGAAGTTCGTTCTTTACTGTAATTATAAACTGCAAAACATTTATGCTATCTGAGAAATAACTTTAACCTTCTAATTTAAACTGGAAAACTACCCGAAAAATTTTAAATTAGTTTAATTTTTTGTTGAAATTACAAACAGGAAAAAGCCTACGGCTTTTTCTTAGTTTGATTAGTAAGAGACGAATTTCAGAGAATAAAGCATATAAGTAAGTCAATTATTGCACCATACTCTAGAAAAGTTTACCGATGATAATACTGCCACTAAAGCTAGAGCTACTACTTTTAATTAATATTTCAGTTACTATGAGCAAGCGTTCGTTCTTTATTATAACAAACAGGAAAAAGCCTACGGCTTTTTCTTCTTTGAAATAGCAAGAGACGAACCTCAAATAATCAAGTAGCTAACTAAGTCCAATATAAGCAATTTTTTGTTCTTCTAATGATCATCTTTTAATTTGGCGTTTCTTACTAGGTTGCTAGCCACCACTTAAACCCGGATTATGTAATAGGTTGCTAGCTACCGCTGCAACCTAGATATTCTTATTTCTGCTACTATGGGCTAAGGTTCGTTCTTTCATGTAAAACTAGCAAAAAATGTTTTAAGCCTGATGAAGATTTAACTAATGTGTCAAAAGTAAGGTTGCAAGTCGACGATTTTGTTTTGGCCTTATTATAATTGGTATGGTGAAATAATAATATGCATATGGCTCTTAAATCATACTTCGTTATGGTTCCATATGGTCTAGTGGCTAGGATAGTTGACTTTCACTTAACAGGCTCGGGTTCGATTCCCAGTGTGGGAAAGTTTTTAACTCTATAATATTCGAACATTTGAACCTTTTATAATCTATAATGATGTATAATATAAATACTGTAATCTTAACTATAGTGAAGGTGCCTATGCAAGTTAGTATAGGGAAGAGTTCGATCTTTATTATATTTTCGTAAAAAAACTTCTATTTTAAAAATATTTTGTGGTAATTACAAAAAGATCTTAACCCCATTAATTTCCTTTATAATGAGCTATTGAACAACTCTCTACAATGTTCCAATGCCAAGTTATCTGTGAAATTACTAATCTATACTAGAAGTAAGTGGCGTATAAAATTTAGTATAGGCAACAGGTCGTTCTTTATTATACCTAATTGAAAAATACCATTTATGATGAACTATATCGGTTCTTTATGTAACATTCTTCACTGTGTTTCATTTAACATGGGCTAGAGGTCGTTCTTTAATGTAAAAAAAATCAAATATCTTTTAAAAGACTGCAGTATGAAAATACATCAAAAACGCAGTTTTTTCGACAAAATTGATTCTACTTTAAAAAATATTTTATTTTTAATTAAAAAAGGCACTAGATGTAGCAATTTCTTTTAAAATGAGCCATTATACAGCTCTCTGTGATTTTCCAGTGCCCAGCTAACTGAGGAGTCAAAAAAAGCGATATGAAAAGACAATTGATAAAAGTATCATGTGTATCATATTGTTAATTTTAAAACTTTAATCAATGATCTCATAGTCCAAGTGGCAAGTACGATCGGGTTTTAACAGAGGCACCCGGGATCAAAGGCACCCGGGATCATTTTCTTTAATTTGTAATTCAGCTATTAATAAAATCATATAATTACTATATCATTAACTAGTATAGGCTTATTTAGTATAGGAAAGAGTTCGTTCTTTATTTAAACGATTTAAAAAAAAAAATTAAGTACAAATGGCACTAGATCTAGAGATTTCTTTTAAAATGAGCCATTGAATTATTCTCTACGATTTTCCAGTGCCAAGCTATTGGTGGAAAAGAATCTTTAATATTAATTATAATCTTTTTCTTTACTGTAATATTATATAGGCAAGAGGTCTTTCTTCATTATAGCAACTCGGATTGACAACCCAGATTATGTAAACCCTGATTAGAAACAGGAAAAAGCCTACGGCTTTTTCTTCTTTGGAGTAGTAAGAGACGACTCTCAAAGAATAAGGGAGCTAACTAAGTCCAATGTATGCAATAATTTGTTTTTCTAATGATCGTCTTTTAATATAATAAACACGCACCCGTGATCTTTCTTCTGGCAAAAAATGCATAATTCCACATTTTTGTAGATAGAAGCTTGAAACCTCTACAGTAGGGTTCTCTGATACACTGAATATGATGGTGTGATTTTCATTAAGTTTCTATAACTTTTAGGGGGTCTTTCCCCCTTTTCTCGAAAATCAGCCAAATTTTCTCAGGCGCGTAACTTTTGATGGGTAAGATTAAACTTGATGAAACTTATATATTTGAAATCAGAATTAAAATCTGATTCTTTTGATGTTTCTATTGGTATCAAAATTCTGTTTTTTAGAGTTTCGTTTACCATTGAGCCGGGTCGCTCCTTACTTACAGTTCGTTACCACGAACTGTTTGATATTCAAGCCAAAGGCAGGTAAGTTTCCTTTATAGAGGTTTCGGACAAGGCGGTTCTAAAGGTGTACTTTTTGTTTTGATCTGACTCTTTTTTTTAGGACTTAGGGGTTTTTATATTTCTTAACATTGACGTGATTGTCTCTTACTAGGTTGCTAGCTACCGCTGCAACCCGGATAAACCTAATTAGGAACAGGAAAAAGCCTACAGCTTTTTATTCTTTGAAATAGTAAGAGACGAACCTCAAACGATCAAGTAGCTAAACGTTCAAGTAAGTCCAATGCAGGCAATAGTTATTTTTTATTCCAATGATCGTTCTTTAATGTAATTTTTTTAGAAGTTATGGGTTTTTATATTTCTTAACATTGGACGTGATCGTCTCTTACTAGGTTGCTAGCTACCACTGCAACCCGGATATCTTGTCAATAGATCATTTCAATTAACATGGGGTAGAGGTCGTTCTTTACTATAGCTTACTAGGTTGCTAGCTACCGCTGCAACCAAGATCATGGGCTATAATTCGTCCTTTAATGTAAACTAGCTACCGCTGCAACCCGGATTACTGTAATGTTTTAATATAAAACCCGGATTAGTGTATTACAAACAGGAAAAAGCCTATGGCTTTTTCTTTATTGGAATAGTAAGAGACGACCAGGCTACAACCTACGATTTCGAAATTATTTATCAATCTTTAAAATTAACTAAAATCTTATTTTAGTTACTATGGGTTGGAAGTTTGTTCTTAACTGTAATTTGTTAGGTTTTTGTTTAATAACAATCCGACATATTTTCTTTGTTGTTAAGCAAAGAGACTCCGGGTTACAGCTGCCGCTGCAACCTGGATACCGCTACAATCTGGATAGCTTGTAGCTACCCCTGGAACCACCGTATATCAGTTACTATGGGCGAGAGATCGCTCTTTATTGTAAAATGGAAAAATTTATTCTCTTTTAGAAATAATTTATTTTAGTTACTATAGATTTTTAACCCAATTAATATCCTTTAAAATGAGCTATTGAACAACCCTCTACGATGTTCCAGTGCCAAGCTATCTCTGGAAACAAAAAAAAAATATCCCGTTTAGGCAGAATGTTGTAGCAGCTGCCACTTTTCTTGATTTTCAAGCCAATATATTTCCCTTGCTGTTCAAGCCAAGGGACAGAAAGTTTCCTATACAGAGGTTTCAGACAAGGCGGTTCTAATGGTGTACTTTTTGTTTTGATCTGACTCCTTTGTTAGGAACTATGGGTTTTTATATTTCTTAACATTGGACGTGATCGTCTCTTACTAGGCTGCTAGCTACCGCTGCAACCCGGATAGCTAGCTACCGCTGCAACCCGGATACCGCTGCAACCCTGATAACAAACAGGAAAATATTACAAACAGGAAAAAGCCTACGGCTTTTTCATCTTTGAAATAGTAAGAGACGAACCTCAAACGATCAAGTGGCCAACTAAGTCTAATATATGCAATAATTTTTTATTTCAATTATCCTCTTTTAAGGTAATAATTGACAAACACCATTTATGATGAGCTATATCGGTCCTTTATGTAATTACATTTCTTAACATTGGACGTGATCGTCTCTTATTAGGTTGCTAGCTACCGCTGCAACCCGGATTAATGTAACATATCAGTTACTATGGGAGAGAGATCGTTCTTTACTGTAAAATTCTTGTTTAAAATTTTTTTTTGTTTTTAATGGAAAAGCAGTGTGGTCTAAGAAATTATTTACGTCTAGCCTACGGGTGGCAAAAGACCAATTCAATTTTATTATTTTTGAATTTAGCAAAAAAACATGCCAATATAATTACACAACAAAAGTTTTTAGAAAAGTGCAAAGTAAATAAACTAATTCCAAAATCGTTTCGTTTTAATTATCATTTAAATACATATAATGAAGAAAAGCACACGAGAAAGGTAAATTTACTAAACTTAAACCATGTGCTGAAAGATAAACGTTTCCAGAGATCACAAGTTGTAAAAGAAATAGATTTTTTAAAACATAGCCTTGGTAATTTCCTTAATACAAATGATTTCCAACAAATTATATCAATTTTTAAAAATTCTTTTGAACATGTTCTAAGATTATCTAGGGAAAGACTAAACCAAAAATTTTTGCAGTTAAAAAGGGAAAAAGAAAAACAAAAACCATCAATGTATAAGCCTAATTATTTCCCAGGTCCTGGGGTGATTAATTTAAGCAAAAAGGAGTTAACCAAAGAACAAAAGGAAATCCTTGAAAGAGGTATAAAATTTGGACTAAATCCTAAAAATGTACCGATAGAGGAAATTATTTCAAAGATTGAAACAGGGATTCATAAGTTTCCAAAAGATGTAAATAATGTAGATGAGTTAAGACTAAGGGTAGTGAATATTTTAACAGATTTTGGTAGTTATCAAGAAAAAGTTAAGAACAAAGATATTAAAATTTTAAAAGATTTAAAAAAAGATGATTCTCTAATAATAACGAAAGCGGATAAGAGCAATACAGTAGTAATCCTAGAAAAAGATGATTATGATAGTAAAATAGAAACAATTCTAAGTGATACTTCAACATATAAAAAACTTAACTCGGACCCAACTGATTTGTATGTTAAAAGATTAAGAAAAGATTTAGAAGACCTTAAAACAAATGGAAGTATCACACCCCAGATGTATCACAAGTTCTTTCCAAGGGGATCAGTTAGCCCTAGAATATATGGTTTGCCAAAAACACATAAAACAGGCATCCCCTTAAGACCTATTGTTTCAACAACCAATTCACCAACGGTAAAAATCGAGAAATGGGCAGCAATGACACTTAAACCATTATTATATCTCCAAAATTCGTATATAAAAAACTCAAAATTTTTAAAAGATAAACTTATAAGTGTAGAAATATCAGAAGAATCTAGATTGTTCAGTTTTGATATAAAATCCATGTATACGTATATTCCTTTTGATAAATCGTTTAGTATTTTATCCAAAAAACTTGAGGAACGAAAAAATGAGATAGAAGAATTACCTTCGGGAATTGAACTGGAAACTATATTAAATTTAGTCAGAATAACTAGCAGGTATACTAACTATTTCACGTTTAGAGATAATTTTTACCATCAAATTAGGGGTTTAGCAATGGGAGGGCCTTTAAGTCCGTTGTTAGCAAATATTTATGTAGAGTATGTTGAAAATTTAGCTATAGAAACATATTTTTTAAAACCTAAATTTTGGGGCAGATATATGGATGATATTTTAGTTATTTGGAATTACGGGGAATCAGAAATTGAAGGTTTTTTGGAACATTTAAATAATTTGGGAGGAGAATTAATTTTTACAATTGAAAAGGAAACAGAGAATAAGTTACCGTTTCTAGATATTTTGATCCATAGAAATAATAACGAACTAGCATTTTCAATTTACCGTAAACCGACTACTAACAACCGTTATTTGTCTTTCACATCAAATCATCCAATCCAGGTAAAAAGGGGTGTGGTTATTTCTTTAGTTGATAGGGTATTAAAATTAGCATCACCAGGATACATAAGAAATGAACTAATTTTTATTAAGGATATTCTAATAGGTAATGGCTATCCGGAAAATATGATTTCTCAAATAATTGAAAAAAGGAAAAAAAAGTTGACGGAACCAAAAATATTAGAAGAAGATGGGTCAAATCAAGAAACAAATTACATAACTTTGCCTTTTATACCAATTTTATCACAAAAATTAAGAAGAGAATTAAAAAAACATAATATAAATACAGCATTTAAACCAGAACATAATATAAGCTCGTTGTTAAATAAAGGGAAAGACAAGGTACCGAGAAATTTGCAAAAGGGAGTATACAAAATTCCATGTTCTTGTGGTAAATTTTATGTGGGAAGAACGCAACAAACTTTAGAAAATAGGCTACAACAACACAAGAATGCAATAGATTGCGCTCTAAAACAAAACAAAACACCAGAAACGTTTGAGTCAGCTGTTGCAGAACATCTTTATAATTTTCCTCATCACAGTATTTTATTTGATCAAACAAAAATAGTAGATACGTCTGTAGGACTTTTACAAAGCTTCAGGGAAATTATAGAAACAAAAAAGATAATATATGGGGGTACTAGTATAAATAGAGATGAAGGGGAATTTGGGATCAATTCAATTTATAATAGTTTAATTAAAATGCAGGCAAGATATTCAACCAGTACTGATTTTAATAATATTTCTGAAACGAAAGATGACCTTGCGAACAAAGGTCAGAATGGGTTAAATGATGAGAAAAGTAAACGAACTGCAGCTAAGCTTGCAACCAAACGAATCCATTCAATTTATAATTCATAAATTGGTTGATGAACTTGTGAAATTTAATTAGGGGTTATGGGCCGGGGGGTTAGTTGACCTTTTATTGTTTTGGTCTAAGTATAAATATATTCTTCATTTTTGATAGATTTCCATTTATATACTGGGAGGAGGCGAGTTGAATCATTATAGACATTCAGTGCATGGAAGTGTTTATTTAATATATTTCCATTTATACACTGGGAGGAGGCGAGTTGAATCATTATAGACATTCAGTGCATGGAAGTGTTTATTTAATATGTGAGTTTTGTTTCTTATTTATTTATATTTTTTCTTTTGTTTTTTTTTCTTTCTCTTTATGTGTTTAGTATTGTGATGTAAGTTAAGTTTTTTGTTTTTTTTATTTATTTATTTTATTTTATTTTTTTTCCGTTGAGAAAGGCTCCCGGATGTGGGGCCGAAATATTCGGAGCTTTTGTGCATAATTAATTGTTTTGTATTTCACTGCTTTATAGAAAATTAAAACCCGTTTTTCTTGTTTAAAATTTTTATTTTTTTGGTTTTTAATGGAAAAGCAGTGTGGTCTAAGAAATTATTTACTATACAGGGGTTTCGGAAACCATTATGTAATCATTAGTTGAATGTTTTTATGTCACGTATCAAGTATCAAGAACCTAACAAAAAATTAAACTAATTTTTAAATTTTCAGGTATTTTTCTAGTCTAAATTAAAAGATTAAAACTATTGTTCAGACACCATAAATATTTTTGAAGTTTATAACTTTAGCGATTCTGAACTAAAAACGAAAATAAAATAAAAATTAATTTTTTCAATTTTTACGTCACGTCGCTAATTAAGTCATATATGGTTATTAGTAGATAATCGGTAAAATATTCGTTCTTTATTATAATTTATTATAAAATCCTTTATGCTACTATAGTTAAGTGGCCTATAAAATTTAGTATAGGCAAGAGGTCGTTCTTTATTATAAATGTATTCATGAATGAGACCTTTTGCAGTTTTGACGTTTCTTATATAGTAATTATGACGTCACTGCATCAAAAATACAGTTTTTATTGAAAAAATTTATTCTCTTTTAAAAATAATTTATTTTAGTTACTATAGATTTTTAACCCAATTAATTTCCTTTAAAATGAGCTATTGAACAACCCTCTACGATGTTCCAGTGCCAAGCTATCTCTGGATACAAAAAAAGAAAAAAAAAAGAAAAAAAGAAAAAAATATCCCGTTTGGGGAGAATAACGTGGTAAAAGTCTATTTTCTTGATTTTCAAGCCAATATATTTTCTTTGTTATTCAAGCCAAAGGGCGGTAAGTTTCCTTTATGGAGGATTTGTACAAGGCGGTTCTAATGGTGTACTTTTTGTTTTGATCTGACTCTTTTTTTAGGAGCTACGGGTTTTTATATTTCTTAACATTGGAGGTGATCGTCTCTTACTAGGTTGCTAGCTACCGCTGCAACCCGGATTGCTAGCTACCGCTGCAACCCGGATGAGCTATTGAACAACCCTCTACGATGTTCCAGTGCCAAGCTATCTCTGGATACAAAAGAAAAGAGAAAAAAAGAAAAAAATATCCCGTTTAGGCAGAATGTTGTAGTAGCTGCCATTTTTCTTGATTTTCAAGCCAATATATTTCCCTTGCTGTTCAAGCCAAGGGACAGAAAGTTTCCTATACAGGGGTTTCGGACAAGGCGGTTCTAATGGTGTACTTTTTGTTTTGATCTGACTCCTTTTTTAGGAACTATGGATTTTTATATTTCTTAACATTGGACGTGATCGTCTCTTACTAGGTTGCTAGCTACCGCTGCAACCCGGATGATTTTATTGACGTCATGGCGCAATGATATTATTTCATGACGTCTTCAGAAACAACAATATATTTTCGTGTTTTTCTATTCACGTCATAGCTCTAATATAAAACTATGATGACATTCATTATTTATCTAGTAGGGTTTCAGACAAGGTAGTTCTAATGATATACTTTTGTTTTGATCTGACTCTATTTTTAGGAGTTTGGGGTTTTTATATTTCTTAGCATGGGACTGATCGTCTCTTACTAGGTTGCTAGCTACTGCTGCAACCCACATTATAAGAGGCAGCCTGGCCGAGTGGTCCAAGGCATTGGTGTTAGCCACCAGTCTCTTCGGAGGCGTGGGTTCAAATCTTACCGCTGGTATGCGATTATGTTTGAAAAACTGCAGTGTGAAAAGACATCGAAAATCCAGTTTTTGGTGGAAAAATTTATTCTCTTTTAGAAATAATTTATTTTAGTTACTATAGATTTTTAACCCAATTAATTTCCTTTAAAATGAGCTATTGAACAACCCTCTACGATGTTCCAGTGCCAAGCTATCTCTGGATACAAAAGAAAAGAGAAAAAAAGAAAAAAATATCCCGTTTAGGCAGAATGTTGTAATAGCTGCCACTTTTCTTGATTTTCAAGCCAATATATTTCCCTTGCTGTTCAAGCCAAGGGACAGAAAGTTTCCTATACAGGGGTTTCGGACAAGGCGGTTCTAATGGTGTACTTTTTGTTTTGATCTGACTCCTTTTTTAGGAACTATGGGTTTTTATATTTCTTAACATTGGACGTGATCGTCTCTTACTAGGTGGCTAGCTACCGCTGCAACCCGGATGATGTCAATCGTACAATGATAAGTTAAAGTCGCGCATAGAGTTGCAAGAACCTACAAAAAAATCTGATTTAAAAATTTTCAGGTATTTTTCTTGTGGAAATAAAAAATAAAATTGTTGCTCAAACACCATAGATATTTTTGCAGTTTAAATAATGAACTAAAATCTAAAATAAAATAAAATGTTGAATTTCTTTTCTATGAAAATATAGCACAAAAGATACGCACTTTAGAAGTTGAGCCCAAAAGAATTTTGGTTCCAAGAGACAATTATAACTTTGAAGTGACATTTCCAAACTGAGGCTTTTTTTCATTTACTGGAATTTATTCTTTAACCAAGCTGCTTAGTAAAGTCAAAGTTTATTTTTTATCTTTTTTTCCAGTTGGCTTTCATTCAAAAGCAAACAGATTAAGTTTATGCAAATGACAAATGCTCACTTTCTCTCAAAAGTGAACCTGTACCTGAATCTTCCCTTTTCTGAAATCCAACGAGTTACACACAGGCAGTGTCTTTAATATATAGTATGTAAATACCAATTCTTTTAAGTTAATGTAATATCGATCTTTATGAAAATTGCAGTTTACATAATAACTTTAGCGATTTTTGATGAGACACTAGTTTTGACGGATCATTAGCTTTCTTTTCGTTAAAGACTTTTATTTTTATGTGAACGAAAAAAATAGTTACCATTCTTGGAACGCTGTCAGATTGTAATTTTGTCTCATTAGACAGTGTTTTAAAACGTATTTTTTAATTTTTGGTTACTGGGGGCTTTGCTTCGCTTCTTACTAGGATGCAGTAAGGAGTCTCTTACTAGGTTGCTAGCTACCGCTGCAACCCGGATATTTCTTAACATTGGACGTGAGCGTCTCTTACTAGGTTGCTAGCTACCGCTGCGACCCGGAAATATATTCTTCGAACATTTGAACCTTTTATAATTTATAATGATGTATAATCTAAATACTGTAATCTTAACTATAGTGAAGTTGCCTATGCAAGTTAGTATAGGGAAGAGTTCGATCTTTATTATAAACTTTTCTTGATTTTCAAGCCAATATATTTCCCTTGCTGTTCAAGCCAAGGGACAGAAAGTTTCCTATACAGGGGTTTCGGACAAGGCGGTTCTAATGGTGTACTTTTTGTTTTGATCTGACTCCTTTGTTAGGAACTATGGATTTTTATATTTCTTAACATTGGACGTGATCGTCTCTTACTAGGTTGCTAGCTACCGCTGCAACCCGGATACTACCCCTGGAACCACCATATATCAGTTACTATGGGTGAGAGATCGTTCTTTACTGTAAACCACTTTTCTTGATTTTCAAGCCAATATATTTCCCTTGCTGTTCAAGCCAAGGGACAGAAAGTTTCCTATACAGGGGTTTCGGACAAGGCGTTTCTAATGGTGTACTTTTGAATTTGATCTGACTCCTTTGTTAGGAACTATGGGTTTTTATATTTCTTAACATTGGACGTGATCGTCTCTTACTAGGTTGCTAGCTACCGCTGCAACCCGGATTATATTTCTTAACATTGGACGTGATCGTCTCTTACTAGGTTGCTAGCTACCACTGCAACCTGGAAAAAATATTTTTTATTATTGAGCTTGATTGTCTCTTACTAGGTTGCTTGCTACCGCTACATCCCGGACTACCACTACATCGAGATACTGTGAAATTACAAACAGGAAAAAGCCTATGGCTTTTTCTTAATTGGAATAGTAAGAGACAATCTGGGTAATACCTATGATAATGACGTCATTGATCAATCTTGATCATGAAATTATATCTGATGAAACTTACATATTCTGCATTTACGATGAACCATATCGATCCTTTTATTTACTTGTAGCTACCCCTGGAGCCACTGTATATCAGTTACTATTGCTGAGAGATCGTTCTTTACTGTAACTCTTACTAGGTTGCTAGCTACCGCTACAACCCAGATGTAGCTACCCCTGGAGCCACCGTATATCAGTTACTATTGGCGATAGATTGTTCTTTACTGTAACTAAAAACGAAAATAAAATAAAAATTCATTTTTTCAATTTTTACGTCACGTCGCTCATTAAGTCATATATGGTTATTAGTACACAATAGGTTTTAGATATTACGTCATGTCACTTATTACGTCATATATGGTTATTAGTAGACAATCGGTAAAATATTCGTTCTTTATTATAATAGAGTTCGTTCTTTATTATAATAAAAAAATACGTTTTCCGTAAAAAATAATTAATTTAAAAGAAAATTAAGTAGAAATGGCACTAGATCTAGAGATTTCCTTTAAAATGAGCCATTGAACAACTCTACAATGTCCCAGTGCCAAGATATCTGTGGAAAAGAAGAAGAAGAAGAAGAAAGAAAGAAAAAAATATCCCTTTTGTGGGATATTTTTCTTGGCCGAGTGGTCCAAGGCGCTGGTGATAGTCACCAGTCTCTTCTGAGGTGTGGGTTCAAATCCTACCACTGGTATACAATTATGACGTCATTGATCAATCTTTAATATGAAATATGCAATTTTTCGTAAAAAACTGATTATATTTTAAAAATACATTGTTGTAAGTACAAAAAGTTTTTAACGCCATTAATTTCCTTTAAAATGAGCCATTGAACAACTCTCTACGATGTTCCAGTGCCAAGCTATCTGTGGAAAAGAAGAAGAAAGAAAAAAATATCCCCTTTGTGGAGAATAACGTGGTAAAAGTCAATTTTCTTGATTTTCAAGCCAATATATTTTCTTTGTTATTCAAGCCAAAGGGCGGTAAGTTTCCTTTATGGAGGATTTGGACAAGGCGGTTCTAATGGTGTACTTTTTGTTTTGATCTGACTCTTTTTTTTAGGAGTTATGGGTTTTTATATTTCTTAACATTGGAGGTGATCGTCTCTTACTAGGTTGCTAGCTACCGCTGCAACCCGAAACTGATTCTATTTAACAAAAATATAAAAGATACTTATATAGATTAATAAATGAATGTTAAAACGAGTAAAAACTAAATTGACTATTCAATTTGAACTTAAAACGAATAAAAATTACAACAAAAAGGAGCTCCTTTCCTTCCCCTTTCCCCTCCCCTCACCATAAATGGTTTAAAGCCCATTCCGTCATTTACATTTTACTAAAAACACAACATACTGAAAATATTTTTACTGCATTTACAAAAAAAAGATCATTGTTAAATTTTTGTAGTGTGTTGTATCCTGAACACATTTTACAGTGCTGTATCTTAAAGATATAGTATTGTACCTTGCAGTGCATAAACTTTTTGGATTTGATACCATTATTTTTATAATTCAGATATTTTTAGATTTTAGGAAATGATACCAAATATTCAATTTATTTTATTTGGTTCTTTCCAGTCATCTTGATTATTATATTGATTTATTTTTTGTTCCTTATAGATCTTTTGAAAAACTAAAGTATACTGCTCAAAAAACAGTTTTCGATGGTCTGCAAATGACAGAATAGGCTTTAGAACTTTTATAGATAGAGGAAGGGAAGAATGGCATTAGGCAAACTCCTGTTAATAGTAATTTTTGTTCAGTTTAAGCCTGATTTGAAAGTTCAATTTAATTTTTACTCATTTCAGGATTTATTCATTAATCTATATCAGTATCTGTTATCTTTATGTTAGATATAATCAGTCATT
This sequence comes from Artemia sinica, assembly GCA_027921565.1. Lineage (NCBI taxonomy): Eukaryota > Metazoa > Arthropoda > Branchiopoda > Anostraca > Artemiidae > Artemia > Artemia sinica. The sequence goes on along the minus strand of CM051263.1, from coordinate 49,171,089 downwards.
TAATTTCTGCTCGTTTTGAGTTTTATTAATTGTTTAATTGTAATTTCTTATCGTTTTAAGTTTAAATTATTAAACAAATTTATTTATGATGGTTTTAAATTTACCTTTGCCCTTTATGTCTCTTAAAAATCACTTCTTTTTAGGAAAATTTTTAACAAATTTTGGGAAATCGACATATCAACCGAGTCCATTAATTTTTAAATTAAATTCAAGATGCCATCAAGCCATGATTAATTGGAGATAAGCCCAAGACAGAAAGTCTGAGCGACAGACAAAGCTGACACAAGCCTTTTTCAGGATTGTATAGAAATGATGTTATTTTCAATTGTTGATAGATAGTCAATCCATATTTTCTTTTTATAAACTATTATCTGATTGAGTGTAGAGACCCATGAAAGTGAAAATCCTAGGTTGCTTGAAAAGCTTATGGTAGATGTTATATAAAAAGCCATTTCTCACGGCAAATACTACAAATTCTAGCACTTCTCACAGTATCAGCTATAGGTAAATGATACTCCTCACGACATCGGCTTTAGAGCTCTTTCTCTTTCTAGCATTTACTATTTGGTGGTATAAAGTTTTATTCCTCAATTCCCAGTACCAGATATATTCTAAATATCTAATTTGCCGCAAATCTTTTAAATCACAAAGTTTTAGAAGATTCTGAAACCACTTTTTGAAAGTGTCGATAGAGAAACCTTTAAGGATAATTTCTCCCTGGAAGATAATTCCCAACTGGGAACTTCTTTATCGCCTTTATTCATATTTTAGAATCCGAAAAACAAATGGCTACAAATTTCAAGAGCAAATTTCCCAAAACCATTAGGAAAGCAAAAAAATCTTGGGAAATCACAGTTTTGTGCCACAAATAATTAAATTTATTTTCCTTTGACAATCAGCTAAATTGTTTCCTATATTACCTCCATAAAAAATGCCTTCAACCCTTGCCAATCACTATCACTTTTACAAATCAACTTGGTGAAAATTATAAAAAGCCGTAAACGTCCCATGGTCTTGATGGCAAACCGGGCGCCCAATATTTTTAATACTGTTTGTTTAAACAGTTCAGGTAAACAGCTGGAAAAACTAAGATACTGTAAATCAAATACTTGAATACTGACTTGTGTATTTGCTTTTGAAGATGCCCGGCAGCCTAGAGTCTGAGGCAGTGAAACGAGTTCTCTCTACTGAACTCTCTCCCAAAACTAAAATATTTATGCCTACCTTTTAATAGATTTTCTATCTACTTTTCCATCTTGCTTTTCATCTGTAGCAGTTTGTAGTAGTTTCAACAATAAATTTCGTATCAAAGACATACCTAAACAAAAATAAATGTTCAAAATAAACTAGAAAACATCAAAAAGAAGAAATTCTGCTTCATAAATAAAGATAAATTAAACCATTCATGGGAAGAAAGGACCAACTTGACCCAATAGTAACTAAAAATTAAAAATCTACCCGAGTTTTGAAAAAAGAGGAAAGACTCAAGTCAAGGAATCTGAATGAAAATCACACCATCAGATTCAGTGCAATAGATAACCTTTCTCTAGATGGTTTTAAGCTCCCATCAACAAAAATATAGAAATTGTAGGGTTTTTCCAGAGGTGATCATTAAACCAACCGTCCTAGAATTTAAGAAGTGGCTTCTTTTGAACAGAAATTAGAAGTTCTGGCGCCCACTTTAAGTGAGGGTCAAATTTTTTTTCTTAATTTGATAGACCTAGGGGCTCCTAATTATGTATTAGGTGGATGTCGAATTAGATCAAAACGAACTAAGAGCATGTAGATTGTCAAAAACTTGACACAGCAATATCTCAGAACGATTTACATTATTAAGCTAGACCTTTCAGGGTAAGTTGTGGCAGATTTTAAACTTGCCAGAATGAACTATGCGTATACTATTAATACTACTTCAATTTGCCCATTATGCTTTAAAACTAAATCATTGACACCGTGTTTATGCTGGTGGTCAAAAATCATTTTAGCAATTTCTCCAGAACGGTCTGCCGGTATTAAATTGAAACTTTCAGGACTACTACTATTACTACTTCTGCTTTAACAATTTAACTAAATCAAAACGGGTAAGTATATCCAGGTTGTCAAAGAGCATGGATAAAATTCTAAGAAATACTTTTCAGGTTCATTTTTCAGGTCAACTTGAGAGTAGTAACCCTACTCTGCTTTCAAGAACACCAATACAAAATCAAAACAGGGAAATTAACATATGTTTGATGGTTATGTTGTTTGATGATTCTTGGTAATGTTGTTTGATGTTGTTTGACGGTTATGTTGTTTCTTGGTTATGTTATGTTGATGTTGTTTCTTGGTTATGTTGATGTTTGTTGGTTGTTGGTTATAAGTATTGGTTTTGTTGTTTGATGGTAGTGTTATGTTGATTATGTTTGATGGTTGTATTGTTTGATGTTTGTTGATTGTTGGTTATGTCGTTATGTTATGTTGTTATGTTATGTTGGTTATGTTATTATGTTATGTTGTTTGTTGGTTATGTTATGTTATGTTGTTTGTTAGTTATGTTAAGTTGCTGTTTTTTGATGGTTATGTTGTTTGATGGTTATGTTGTTTGTTGGTTATGTTATGTTGTTTGTTGGTTATGTTATATTGATGTTGTTTGATGTTTGATGGTTATGTTGTTATGTTATGTTATATGATTTGTTGGTTATGTTATGTTTGATGTTATTCGTTTGATGTTTCATGGTTTTGTTGATGTTTGTTTTGTTTGCAGGCCATATTTAAAATAAATGATGTTACTATTCAAGATTTCTAGTGCATGCCCTCTAACGTCACGGTTCACACCCCCGTTTCAAGCGCATGTTGCACCACGCAACACACCCTTGCCATTAAAGGGTCAGATAAGTGGAGCTACCTACCCCTCGCACCGGCACAGTGCAGTCACCTGTTCTATTACAGGGAACACAGTTGCCAAGACTCCATGACACACCCATCTGGACTCCAATTGGGGTGTAATTGGCTACTGTATTCCTTAGTATTGGACGTGAAGATCTCTTACTAGGTTGCAAAATACCAATAAAACCCGCATATTAAGTTACTATGGGCAAGACCTCTCTCTTTATTATAGCTAACCAAGTCCAATGTATACATTGGTTTGTTATTCCAATGATCGTCTTTTAATATAAACTAATTTTTAAATTTTCAGGAATTTTGTTAGTTTGAATGAAAAGATTAAAATTATTGCTCAGATATCATAAATATTTTTGCAGTTTACATAATAAATTTAGCGATTCTAAACTGAAAAACTAACTCAGTCCAATATATACAATGGTGTGCTTTTCTAATGATCGTCCTTTAATAAAAACCATGGACTAAAGTTCGTTCTTTAATGTAAGGATGGTAAAGAAACCATTTCTGTACCAATTTTTTCCTGGTCAAAACTTATTTTTCTCCTGCTATAAGTCTAAATCTTAGATATCAGATGAGGGAGGAAAACGGCAAGTCCTGCTCCAAGCAGCAACTAGGTGAAAGTGGATGCCATTGAACTCTCAAGGAAACTTAAAGATATTGGAAAATACTGATACTGGTGATTTATGATGTTTCTTGTAATTATGTTGAGTATATTCTTCAGCCTAAGTCTTTTATTCATAATGTAATAATTAATTATTAAGATTAGAAAGCTATCAAATTGAAGCACTGAAATCCTGATAGTGGGGAATTTCGCATTGTCTCATCCGGAATCAGAATAAACGTGGACACCTGATAATACCTTCAGTTCAAAATATTATATTTGAATATCATGTAAATATGTTCCTAATACTATATGCATATTTTACATGCATTACTGCTACTACTAACAATTAAGTATAATCCTATGATCTCCTCTTTCACTCTAGTTTGTTCAAACCCTCACTATTTACCCCCTCTTATGAAACTCCAACTGCTTTTAAATCCCTACTTTTGACATCTTCCCATCCAATTCGGGGGTTGACCTTCTATTTGTTTGGCCACAAAAGGATGGTCAAAAAGCCCCATCTTAGGGGTTCTGTCATCTTTCATTCTTAAAACGTCATCTACCGTCTTATCCATCCGCTAATTACAGCCCCAGAAACAGTGACGTAGTTAGGGGAGGCTTCTAGTAGGTCACCAAACTTAGTATTTCTTCTTATATTGTGGTAGTGATGGTATGGGGGGGAGGGAAGTGGAACCAAGTCATATCTTATGTACATTTTATATCCTGTTTAATGTTCTATTTTTAGCAGAAACTGGAATTTTTTTAGCAGAAAGCAGAAACTTTTAGCAGAAACTTTTCTAGAAACTGGAATTTAGCTCTCTTTCATAAGAAACTGTAAAATGGAAACTGCAACTGCACGACGAAACTGCAAAATTTGATACTCTCTTATACATACCTAATACATATTTCCATACGCTAAATGCACATGCTTAAATTTCACCTACGCACACTTACATATTACTCGGATTACAAAAACCTACAAATTCCTTCTTGCGATAATGTGTGAGCATGTTTTTAAGAAGAAACAGAAATTGGCCATTCGAACATTTTTCAGTAACGCAAGATCATATTTTCTTTGAAAATACTTTTTAAAATATCATTTTCGGAAGCTGATGTAATTGGGTTGCTATTTAGCTCATTATAAAGACAACTTATTGCAATGAAAAAATTGTTGATAATTGATAAAAATTTGAAATCACCTATTTCTGCATTTTTATTTTTTCAATTCTGGAATTTCTAAATAGAGCACAAATTACCCAAAACAACGCCCAGCATGTACAAAGGATTTTATTTACAATTGATTCAACGTATCTAATCATCACTTGAGGCCTTGACTCACATTATTTTATTAAACGAACAATAATTGTAATTATATATATATATATATATATATATATATATATTATATATATATATATATATATAATATATATATATATATATATATATATATATATATATATATATATATATATATATATATATATATATATATAAGGATATCACCTTGTGAAATACATATATATCGCCTTGTGAATACAATAATGTCGTATCCGCACTTTTAAAAATTCCGAAATTGAAAAAATCATTTTTTGTGGAGCTGAACGTATGGTAGATAGAAAAACGAATGAATTGCCATATTTAATGTCGGTAGTAAGGGAAAACTGTTGGTAGATTGTTCATAGAAGTTGGATGAAATTTGCTAGGTCGAACGAAAAACGGATACATTTTCCCGTCCTTTCTGCTACTAAGGTATATATATATATATATATATATATATATATATATATATATATATATATATATATATATATATATATATATATATATATATATATAGTATATATATATATATATATATATATATATATATATATATATATATATATATATATATATATATATATATATTTATATATATATATATATATATGTATATATATATATATATATATATATATATATATATATATATATATATATATATATATATATATATTATATATATATATATATATATATATATATATATATATATATATATATATATATATATATTTATTTATTTATTTATTTACCTACGAATTTTTTCTTGAAAACAACACAAGCATTTGTTCTTAAAATTGGCATAATATTATCTTAGGGTGAAAAAACGATCAAGATGGGTTACGACTTTGAGAAAATTTTTTCAGGGACTAAATTTGTGAAAACCTTTTTGATATGAATGACGTTAGGAATATTTGGAATAGTGATAGTAAATTTTGCTGAAGACGAGTGTCTTTGCTAAATACTGCTAAATAAGTTAAGTCCCCTGGTACTTGAAGTTATTTGCATATATCTTCTGATATTTGTTCAAAATCTTATCTTTGTCTTAGAGTTAAGTAAGGTTTAAAGCCACATTTAATATATAACCATACAAAGTCATGTTAAAGTCTAGTTAGCTTAAGATAGCGTAAACACTATTATTATTAGGTTTTGAAAATAATATAACTTAAAGGTGAAAGTTATTAGCGTGACTTCTAAATAACTGGTTCGAAAATCACGCTTCCAAAATGTTTAAAGTATGAAACAAAAAGAGAAGAAAAGATATAATAAATGAAAAAATCAAATCAAGTAGATGAAAAAAAACGAAGATTTTGTCAGCCAGTAGCAAACTATAAAAAAAACGAAAACAAGCAAAAATTTCGACAAGGACCTCCGTCAAATCGTCTTCAGTGCTAAAAAAGAAAAAGATAAAATCTGACCTTTTGAAGTAAACACTACAAAAAGAGAAAAGACACTGAATCAAAAAACCAATCAGAATGAATGAAAGACAATTCACCAATTGGATTGGACAAATATTATTTGCTTAGCAATAGATTTTGTCTGCCTGCAACCTTGATTTTTCTCATCTATTTGATTTATTTTTCATTTATTATATCCTTTCTTTTCTTTGTTTCATATGTAATTTTTAGCCAGTGTGGTCTTGGAATGTATTAATGTTTAAAGTGTAACTCCCTAATGCTACTGAGGTTTTAAAACAGAAAAATCCGACAGCAAACGTTTCATTCCAAGGCCATAAGTTTTTTTTTTCTTTAAATTAACTATAACCTCGATACTTTAAAATATTTTTGACGCTATGTTTCAATTTCAGAATCTGACAATCCAAACGGTAAATTTGACCCTTCTTTCCCTCACACTCAACACATTAGGCTTAAAAAAAGAAATAGTGTCAGAGAAATAACTTTAAGTTAAGATTATATTTAACAAATAGAAAAATTAATGTACATTAATTTTCTAGAACCAACATATCCTGTTATATTTTCATGTTTTAAAACATAGTCAGTGCCAATAGTAAGTTATATTTTTAATATTTTCAGAAAATTTGTTTGTAAAGATATTTTAACAAAAACCTTTAAAATTCACAGTGGAGCTTTGCTACAGTTGGGAACAAAGAAATCATAGCGTGGCATAACCTAACATAAGTTTATAAGTAACATATGAATTTCAGAGTAAAAAATCCAAACAATAAAATGGTAGTCAGATTCACTTAAAAAACAGCATTAAAGACTTGAGATTAACGTTCGGCTGTGATAATTAAAAGGACAACATATGTCAATTTGGTCGATCAACATATTACATTTGTGTCGAAAATGAGGTATTTATGGGTCTTGGATAAACTTAGCGGGAGGAATCGAATGATGCAGTCAGAATTGTCTCATCTCGTTCCGTTACAAACAATAAAAGGAACATACGTCACTTTTAACCTACCTCACAGCCGACGCCTGTGCTAATTAAAAGGGTGACATATGCCATTTTGATCGATCGACATATGCTGTTTGGTCAAAAATGGTATATATATATATATATATATATATATATATATATATATAATATATATATATATAATATATATATATATATATATATATATATATATATATATATATATATATATATATATATATATATATATATATATATATGTGTGTGTGTGTGTGTGTGTGTGTGTGTGTGTGTGTGTGTGTCTGTGTGTGTGTGTCTGTGTGTGTGTGTGTGTGTGTGTGTGTGTGTGTGTGTGTGTGTGTGTGTGTGTGTGTGTGTGTGTGTGTGTGTGTGTGTGTGTGTGTGTGTGTGTGTGTGTGTGGTGTGTGTGTGTGTGTGTGTGTGTGTGTGTGTGTGTGTGTGTGGTGTGTGTGTGTGTGTGTGTGTGTGTGTGTGTGTGTGTGTGTGTGTGTGTGTGTGTGTGTGTGTGTGTGTGTGTGTGTGGTGTGTGTGTGTGTGTGTGTGTGTGTGTGTGTGTGTGTGTGTGTGTGTGTGTGTGTGTGGTGTGTGTGTGTGTGTGTGTGTGTGTGTGTGTGTCGGGGGTAAACTTTGCACAGGGAATCAACCGCTACAAAGAAAATAAAAGAGACATATGCCTCTTTTGGACGTGGACAAATTCTGAAAAAAAGACACATGCGCCATGGACAAACTTTTTCCCTTTTTTGGCTCTCAAATTTACCCCTTTTAATTGTCAAAGCCGTGTTATTAAGGGCATCTCTCTATTACAGAGGAATAAAAATGTATCGATGAAACATTTGTCTTATTCCAAAATAACTGAAATTTTCTGGGTAGAAAGGGGTTCTTTGAGCCATTAGGGGAAGGGTTCCGTTGAATATGGGAATTTTCGTAAGCTTGCTAATATTTGTAGATATAATAGTTAAGGTATGCCCAAAAACAACTAATAAATAAACTTGAATGACTTCTTAGTAGATACGTAAGACATCAAGGTTATGTAAACAAAATGGTTTTAGTCAAGAAACTTACTCAAAATAACAACAGCTATACAATAAATAGAAACAGCCTTCATTGTGACTGCAAGTAAACTGTGCAATATGTTCTGATAATTTTGCTTTATATACCATAAAATTAAATAATTAATTCCAAGCCTCGCATACTAATTAGTCATGCCTCAAGTTCCTGGAAATTTTCTAGCATACGTGCCTTCAGGTTTCTTTTTAATTTAGCTTAGTTTTTGCTTCACTGGTTTTAAAAATAATAAAAAAATTACCATAACCATGAACTTTAATAACATAAGAAAATATATGAAATAAGTTTTGCACAGAAACAAGGCAATAGTAACAAAGTTAGCCTGTTATGATCTATTGTTTAAGTTACACACTTTTTAACACAAGTAATTAAGGAAGTATAGCAAAATGTATCAGAAAAAGGGACCCTGGATACATTTTTGGAAAAATGCGAAAACAAACCCGGGCACGTGAATTTGGAGAAGGGGGCTGGTTGGCAACGGCAAGGTAATTGGCCACTGTCTCATCCGGAATCAGAATAAACGTGAACACCTGATAATACCTTAAATTCAAAATTTTAATTTGAATATCGTGTAAATATGTTCCTAATACTGTATGCTTATTTTATATGCATTACTGCTACTACTAACAATTCACTATAATTCCCCCTTTTATGAAACTCAAACTGCTTTTAAATCCCTACTTTTGACATCTTCCCATCCAATTCGGGGTTGACCTTCTATTCGTTTGGCCACAGAAGGATGGTCAAAAAGCCCCATCTTAGCTTTTTTGTCATCTTTCATGCGTAAAACGTCATCTACCGTCTTATCCATCCGCTCATTACAGCTCCAGAAACAGTGGCGTAGTTAGGGGAGGCTTCTATGAGGTCAACAAACTTAGTATTTCTTTTTATATTGTGGTAGTGATGGTAGGGGGACAAAAGTGGGACCAAGCCATATTTTATGTACATTTTATATCCTGTTTTATATACAGTTTGTCTGAATATCAGGGATGTTCTGAAAATCAGATATTTCAGGGTCTATTAGCTAAGGAATACAGAATATGGGAAGCAAAAAATAGGCTTAAGGATATAAAATTTGGTTTCGTTGCCAAAAAATAATTATTTTTGTATTTCACAAGATTCGGCAGTTTCCCCTTAAATGCATTTTGTGCTATGCAGGCATTCTGACCATTAGGGTATGTAGCTATGTTCTTAAACTATGTTATCACAGTATCTTTGAACTTGAAAAAGAACAATTTATAATTGAAGTTGAGTTGGTCATGGTTTTTACTTCCTTAGCGAGAGTAAATAATCGATAAAAGAGCTCTATTTCTCAAACGCACTAAATTAATTACAAAGAAGCTGTCCCTTCTAAATCATTATTTCAATGAAATTCTAAGAGTGTGAAAAAAATAACCCTGTTTAAGTTTTTTCTACCGTAAATGATGAGTTATCCCAATTTTTCCAGGATTTTTTTAAACCTAACGGTAACAGCATTGGAAGACACAATTAATCTTGAAAATGATTTGACTGAGTAGCTGATTATGCCTTTCCAGTTCAATAAAATTATTCACGACAAAAGGGACTCAAAAATGTAGTTTGGTCCTAAAAGCATGGGGGTAAATCATTCTCCTGATCCATTCAAACCATGCTCTTCAAATTTGAATATTTTGCCTGTAAATGTTGGGTGACATTAAAATCTGTGTGAACAAAACGGCAATTAAAATTGCTCGTCGATATGATTGACGAATGCTGACAAATTGCAGCAATTTTTCTATGTGAACCAAGAGTGAGTAATCAAAAACAAAATGAAAATAATAAAATATATGTGTTTATTCAAGACTATTTGAACTCACAAAACACATTAATAAAATAAATGAACCCAACTAAAGCTCAAAACTTAGAACATGATGAAACAGGTGCAGTAAAAACCCCCCAAATAAGCTTGATAGTGCTCTCTTTAGCCTATAAATCAAGCCTGTACATGAGAAAGACACTTATCCTGCCTTCTCCAAAGTTTCTCTCTCTCTTCCTCTGTCAATTGTAAATCGTCTATATTCAGCGAACTGCAAAGTCGCTTTATTTTTTTTTGGCAATGGACGATTTTCAACATAGATTCGGTAAGCCGACTGTAATAGCCTGTTCCTCAGTTGGCGCTGTTCTTCAGTCATTTCTTTAGCTCCGTTTTGTTGCGTTGCATCGACATCACTATTTCTAATTGGGGCAGACTCCGGAACATATAAAGTTTCATAAGGTCTACTTAAACCTCCGCTTGTAGACCATTGCCTGTATGGACCCCCTTGTATTTCCTCTGCTCCTTTGCGTCTTGCCGCATCAGCATAAAACCTTTCTCCTGGTGCTCGGGAGAAGTATCTTCTCCTTGCACATTTGCCGTATATGCATGCCATTCCACGTGGACAGTTTTCAGTGTAAGTACATTCAACTGTTTCTCCTATCTCCTGGCGGCTTTGTGGTATGCTGTAGCTTGAAGTAGCCGTAACTATAAAATAAAACTGTTTTATCGAAGTGATATAATACACGATGATCGAAAAGAAAATGACAGGCAAGAGGAATTGAAAAACATCAAACCTTCAACGTTTCGGTCATAAGACTGATGGACAGTTCTTAATGATTTAATTGGCTTTTTTGGCCCCTACCTTGAAAATTAAACAAATTTCTTGGCAAAACTAAAGTCGGTACTTCTTTACCCAAAACGGGCCTCCGTGAATCTATCATTGGGACCAGAAAATTACAAAGTCGGGACCCAAAAAGTTTAAGGTTAAGGGTATCTAAAATTGGGTACATCGATTGTTACTTTTGGTGATGAGGAAAATTCTGATAGGGTGATAGGATGATGACTCACAAAAACTGTCTTGTTAAATGACCTAGTTCATTAATTTAGTTCGAAGAATATACAGTCACAACGATAAATTTGAAGAATAAATTAGATGTGGATCAGTAAAGATGGGGAACAAATATTTTTTAATTCTTCCACGTCCTAACGTCCCACTTCCCCACAGCGTCCCCATAGCGAACATTGGCCGATACAGTGCTTCCACGTCCCAACGTCCCATTATGTAATGCGTCCTTTGACCCAAGAGCCAGAAATGCAGTGAATTTTCAGATGTTAAATCTTATTTATTTGTTGACCTAGGATATCGGAATCATTAAGCAGCAGTCCAATCTTTACGTTTTACCCCCAACCCCCCGGCTGAGAGCGGAGCATCAGAAGATCAGTACGCGCGCTACCTGG
>CM051263.1:49062082-49154582 GCA_027921565.1 Artemia sinica | reverse complement strand
TATATAATATATATATATATATATATATATATATATATATAATATATATATATATATATATATATATATATATATATATATATATATATATATATATATATATATATATATATATATATATGTGTGTGTGTGTGTGTGTGTGTGTGTGTGTGTGTGTGTGTGTGTGTGTGTGTGTGTGTGTGTGTGTGTGTGTGTGTGTGTGTGTGTGGTGTGTGTGTGTGTGTGTGTGTGTGTGTGTGTGTGTGTGTGGTGTGTGTGTGTGTGTGTGTGTGTGTGTGTGTGTGTGTGTGTGTGTGTGTGTGGTGTGTGTGTGTGTGTGTGTGTGTGTGTGTGTGTGTGTGTGTCGGGGGTAAACTTTGCACAGGGAATCAACCGCTACAAAGAAAATAAAGAGACATATGCCTCTTTTGGACGTGGACAAATTCTGAAAAAAGACACATGCGCCATGGACAAACTTTTTCCCTTTTTTGGCTCTCAAATTTACCCCTTTTAATTATCAAAGCCGTGTTATTAAGGACGCGTCTCTATTACAGAGGAATAAAAATGTATCGATGAAACATTTGTCTTATTCCAAAATAACTGAAATTTTCTGGGTAGAAAGGGGTTCTTTGAGCCATTTGGGGAGAGGGTTCCGTTGAATATGGGAATTTTCGTAAGCTTGCTAATATTTGTAGATATAATAGTTAAGGTATGCCCAAAAATAACTAATAAATAAACTTGAATGACTTCTTAGTAGATACGTAAGACATCAAGGTTATGTAAACAAAATGGTTTTAGTCAAGAAACTTACTCAAAAAACAGCAGCTATACAATAAATAGAAACAGCCTTCATTGTGACTGCAAGTAAACTGTGCAATATGTTCTGATAATCTTGATTTATATACTACAAAACTAAAAAATTAATTCCAAGCCACGCATACTAATTAGTCATGCCTCTTGTTCCCGGAAATTTTCTAGCATGCGTGCCTTCAGGCTTCTTTTTAATTTAACTTAATTTTTGCTTCACTGGTTTTAAAAATGATAAAAAATTACCATAACCAGGAACCTTATAACATAAGAAAATATATGAAATAAGTTTCGCACAGAAACAAGGCAATAGTAACAAAATTAGCCTGTTATGATAGATTGTTTAAGTTACACACTTTTTAACAGAAGTAATTAAGGAAGTATAGCAAAATGTGTCAGAACAAAGGACCATGGATAAATTTTTGGAAAAATGCGAAAAATAACCAGGACACGTGAATTTGGAGAAGGGGGCTAATTGGCAGGGGCAGGGGCAATTTCCCACTAGAATCTCCCAAATGTGTTAGAAAAATACTTTTTTTTCTATCTAAATGAAAATATAGTTTTGTGTTTTTACTGTAAGATCAATAAATCAAAAGATTGTCGTTCCCTTAGAATTACATAAATAACTCTCCCCAATACTCTTGTTAATCCAAGTCCCTGAAAACACTCTAAAAAATTGTGAATTTTGCGTTAAAATAGTACAAAAACTAAACTTCCCCAAGATCCCTAGATCAAGAGAAATTTACTTAGGAAATCTTATCGATGATGTAATGGTGTTTTAGCCAAGGATTATAATCGACTAACAAAAAGGTGTTTCCATCGCAAATTAGGAATGAAATTCATTAACTGATGGGATTTTTTTTACAAAGGATACACTCTCTTAATACCGATTAAACGGTATTAAACGATTAAACGATTATAATCCTTGTATACCAATTGAAAAATTATACCGATTAAACGATTAAACACTGTAATTTAAATAAGCTCGACAACAACAATGAGATATATGTTTAATAAGCAGAATTATGGGTGTCAGGGGCTGATCTAGATCAACATCTTGGGGGAGGCCCAATGTGACAAGGGTGCCAATGACCAAAATCTTGGGAAGCCCAATGTGACAAAGGTGCCAATAATTGACAAAATTGACAAATTATTCTAAAAAAAGAGTGAAAAAAGAAAAAAATGGGGAAAGAGGGCACTAGAAAAAAATCCTGGGGGACCCAGGTCTCCCCCAGCCCCCTGGATCTGCCAGTGATGTGTGTCAAAAATATTTATTTCGTAGGCTGCTTGACTGCTGCATTACCAAATTTGACCCCCCCCCCTCGCCACCCCCTCTCCTCTAGAAATTCTTGTTTAACTTATAAAAAGTAACAAAAATATATCAACAAATTCCGAAACGAAACAAGTTTCGTTTTTTTGCAGACCCCTCTTCCGAAAATCTAGCCTAGAAATTATTAGAAAAGACTAGATATTACTAGATAAGAAATAACTAGATAAGAAATTACTAGAATGTAATTTCTTATGCAAAACTAATTCAAAATAAAGGAAAAAAATCGTTTACAAATATGTAAAAAAAATAAATACAAAAAATCGGAAAATGTGACGTATGATAAAAACATATAAGGGGCGAAGAACAAAGGGAGGTGAGGTTGTCCATGGTGTCCATGGGGGGTGGTTTAACCCCCCCCCCCCCTTCTGAAATGTTTGTCCGACTCGTAAAAATGTAACAAAAATGAATATAAACAAAGAATAGAAAGACTTATAGTTGAAGATGGGTAGATTATGGTTTTGTTTCTATAGCGAGAGTAAATAATCGTTGAAAGAGCAGAATTTGGTAAATGCGCTGAAATAAGCCAAAAGAAGGTGTTCCTTAATAAATTACTATTTAAGTGAAATTTGAAAAAAAAATAAAGGAAAAATTACCCTGTTTAACTTTTCCTACCGTAAATGATGGCTTATCCAAATTTTCCCAGCATCTTTCAAACCCGACGGCAACAGCATTGGAAGATGCAATTAATGTTGAACATAATTTGACGGAATAGCTGATTATGGCTGTCCCTATCAAGAAATTTATTTACCAAAAAAGACGAAAAGGACTCAAAATCCTGGATACGCCCTTCGGGGTCAGTCATTTTGGATTATATGACGAAAAAGTAAGGCTTGCCAAGCCCAATCTTGGACTGTTTTTTTAAGAGGGGAGGTGGTTAAAGTCAATTTGAAAAGGAGATAATTATAGAGTATACACCTTACTGGTATTCCAGCTATTACATAATTGAGAGCATACATTTTCATTTACTCTTTTCCATATCAATCGGGAGGAGGAGGGGGAGGACTGGGTATGAAACAAAATATCTTTCTAGGATAGTATCTTATTGTTATCTTTATATGCATAATGTAAATAGCCCAATAGTAAGGGATTATTGACATCAAACTGTCCATGGTAATGACTGGTAATGAGAAGACTTTTGTCAATAACAATCGAAACTTTAAGAAAAATGAATATTGGAAGCAATATATAGGCTACATCAAAGGAATTTAATGTCAATGCTGATTCTGAATATGTAAACATAACTTAGTTAATAAACGCAAGAATCTTCGCAAGGGCATTATGAAATTTCTTAAATGATTTAAAAAAAGATCTTTAAATTTAAAAATTTAACTCGAAATAGTTTTTTAATTCATAATAATTGCATTAGTAAAAAAGATTAAGTAAACTTATAAGATCATTGTGAGGCTGTAGCGCAGAGACCTGGATAATTTGAGTTATAATTACCCTATTGATGTTGTTGGTTATCGTCCTCAGGGGTGTCCATTCATGGAGATAGTTGAGCTCAAAAATGAATTTTTGAAAAATTACGGAGGGGGGATTGAAATTATTTTTTTTCAATGAAAGTACCTGAAAAAAAAAGCCATGTTACAATTAAAATATTTACAAATTGATATTTTTATCTTTGCAAAAAAAACAAGGGGGTGAGGAAAAGAATCTTCGAAGGGATCAATGGCCCCCGTATCCCCCCATAATGACGGCATAAATACTCTTCACAATTATTGTTTTTTTATTACTTATCATTATTATTGTTATCATTTTAGCTACATTATTGCTATATCAATATATACATGCTATACGTGCTATCATTATTATTGCAAAATTATTATCAGTTTTATTACTTTTTATTCTTAGTATTGTTTTTACTACCACTTGCGTGCTTTCGAAAGCTCCCACATGAGATAACAAGGCGGTAGATATACTCCTAAACAAAAGGCTACTGAAAAGTAATTTCATAAACGGATCGTTGTTCCTACATCTTGTATATGATAACTAAAAAAACAAGTTTTCTTTAACTGAAAGTAAGGAGCGACATTAAAACTTCAAACGAATAGAAGTTATTCCGTATATGAAAGGGGCTGTCCCCTCCTCAACGCCTCGCTCTTTACGCTAAAGTTTTTTATTGTTTAAAAAAATAAAGTTGTGAGACAGAGTCAAACTTTAGCGTAAAGAGTGAGGCGTTGAGGAGGGGACAGCCCCTTTCATATACGGAATAATTTCTGTTCGTTTTAAGTTTTAATGGCGCTTCTTGCTTTCAGTTAAAAAAAACTTGTTATAGAGTTAATTTCTGAACGTTTTTGAATTAATGCAGCTTTGATTTTGGCTCACCGTACATTAAAAATTTTGGCTAATTGGCTTTCTCGAAATTTGTTCTGACGTAACTTGCGAATTAACTTATGTGGCGAATTTCTCTAATCGTATGTTTTTATTACGTATATTAGGGAGTTCGCTCCCTAGTCAATACCTCGCACCTAAAGTTCGAATTTTGTTCGAATCATAAACCCCTGAATCACAAAGACCCGTTTAATTAGAATAAATAGCTCTTTTGAAAGTACTAAAAAAACTTTAGCGTAAAGAGCGAGGTATTGTATAGGGGGTGAACCCCCTCATATACGTAATAATTTCTGTTCGTTTTAAATTTTAATGCTGCTTCTTACTTTCAGTTGAAAAAAACTTGTTTTTTTATTTAATTTCTGATCGTTTTTTAAATAATGCTGGGAAATCATAGAAATGTCCCTTCTCCCAAGGAAATATCCTTTATGGAAAGATCCTCCCCAGTAACCCTTACTCTGACCCTTACCCCCATTAGAAAAAAATTCCTCCTGAAAGCGCCTGTATACTTCCCAATAACCAATACTATATGTAGACAATGGGCAAAGTTTATAACTTGCAGCCCTTCCCCCAGGAACATTGGGGGATTAAGTCATCCTCACAGACATATTAATTAAATTTTCGACTATCCTGAACAAAATGGCTATCTCAAAATTTTAATTGGGTGGCTTCGGAAAATAATGAGCGTGGGGGATCAAGTTGCCCTTCATTTTTTTGGTCACTTAAAAAGGGCACTAGAACTTTTAATTTCCGTTCGAATGAGCCCTCTGACAATATTTTAGGACTAATGGATCGAAACGATCACCCCTGGGAAAAAAAAAAAATAAAAAAAAAATAAACACGCATCCGTGATCTATCTTCTGGCAAAAAATACAAAATTCCACATTTTTGCAGATAGGAGCTGGAAACCTCTATAGTAGGGTTCTTTGTTACGCTGAATCTGATGGTGTGATTTTCATTAAAGTTCTATGACTTTTAGGGGTTGTTTCCTCCTTTTTCAATAATAAGGCAAATGTTCTCAGGCGCGTAACTTTTGATGGGTAAAACTAAACTTGATGAAACTTATATATTTGAAATCAGCATAAAAATTTAATTCTTCTGATGTATCTATTGGTATCAAAATTCCATTTTGTAGAGTTTCGCTTACTATTGAGCCGGGTCGCTCCTTACTTACAGTTCGTTACCACGAACAGTTTGAAAAATACACTTTTCGGGAGAAAGAAAATAATAACCTGGGGACTGTTCTATTGTCTATGAAAGGAATTGCAAATGTTAAAAATTTTGTTAATTTTTCAATTTAGTGGTTACTAGCAAAAACTTTTTACAGTTTGAAAAAAACATACGCAAAATGTACAAGCACTTCTTATAATTAATCATAACACAAGACATTCCTTTTAATGGTGTTTTTTTTATAAAACTTTTATTTTGTTACATTAGAGGAAAAACGCTATTAGTGTGACACAATTTTAAACAGTGACTGAATTTTCCTTAAACAAATATTTACCAAAAACCTCCAATTAAAGGTATGCCTGAAACACCACAACAAAACTTCTAAGATTTCTGATCTTCTGAAAAAACTCAAACCTTCTTTTACAAAAAAAAAACTTTGTCGAGGCCTACCTCCCTATTAGCGACAAAATCCATTGTACACTTGTGTCTTCTACGGACACGCCATTCAGCTTGGCACCTTGTAGGCTTGGTTCTTTTTTTTCTAGAGGAGTTTACAGTGGTGACGTTGTCTGGGGAGCTTACGGTTCAACAATTTTCCACGTAAAGTTTAAATCTTAGAAGCCATTTGAGGGGTAAAACAGCAGGTCTTGCTCCAAGCAGCAAGTAGGTGATAGTAGATGCCGAGGAGCTCTCAAGGAAACTTAAAAAAATTGGGAAATAGTTCCAAAGTTTTGGAAACAGTTCCCTATGATACAGTTGGCTTTAGATATAGTCAGAGGCAAAGGCTAGACAAAGTGGGTTATTTAAAGAGAATTTTACCGCTCAATGGTACTATCAGGGGTAAGGGATGGACAGTTACGCCTTCAAGTAGTCTGACCTTCTCTTCCTTTTCTGATTCATTTTTTTTTAGGCTTTATGTTGTTTCTTGTAATTATGTTGAATATATTCTTCAGCCTAATTCTTTTTTCCATAACGTAATTATTAATTATTAGGATAAGAAAGCTATCAAATGCAAGCACAGAAATCCTGATAGCGGGGGAAAGCTGCATTGTCTCATCTGGATTCAGAATAAAAGGGATCATCTGATAATATCTCAAATTCAAAATATTAATTTGAATATCCTATAAATAGGTTCCTAATCCTATCTGCATATGTTATATGTCTAACTGCTACTAATACTAACAATTTACTGAAGTTATTTGATATTCTCCTGAACTCTATCTTCTTCAAACTTTAACTCTTTAATCCCTCTTATAAAGTTCAACTGTCTTTAAATCCTTACTTGTGACCTCTTCCCCTTCCATTCGGGGGTTGACCTTCCATTCGTTTTGCCCCAGAAGGATGGCCAAAAAGCCCCATCTTAAAGTTCTGTCATCTTTTGTCTTTAAAACATCACCTACCCTCTTAACCATCTGTTCCTTATAGCCCTAGAAATAGTGGTATAACTAGGGGAGCTTTTGGGACGGAGCAAAACTAAGCTTTTTTACTTACATTGTATTAGTAATACTATGAGCTAGGCGAGGGAGGGGGGCAGAAGTTAATATTTTCTCCGGTGGCTGTAAATGTTAGCTAAGACTCTGTATAGAAAGCGGGACCAAAACACATTTTTTGTACAGCATGTTGCTTATATACCATTTGTCAAATGATGTTTTAAATATCAGACGCTCTAAAGTCTAATAGGTAAGGAAAGCAGAACATTGGAAGCTAGAATAGGATCAAGGATATAAGGTTTTGTTCCGTTGCCCAAGAACAATTATTTTTCTATATCACAAGATTTGATAGTTTTGCCGTAAATGTGTTGTGTACTATGCAGGTATTCTTAGGATAAGGGTAAGTATATCTTTAAACTATGCTATAGTTTTATCTTAGAACTTGGAAAAGAACGACTTATATTTGAAGCCGGGTATATTATGGTTTTGTTTCCTTAGGAGAGTAAACAATCGATGAAAGCGCTGAATTCGGTAAATGCACTAAAAGAAGCTCAAAGAAGCTGTTCCTTAATAAACTACTATTTCAGTGAAATTTAAGAAGCATGAAAAAATAAAGAAAAATAGCCCTGTTTAAGCTTTTTCTACCGTAAATGATGGCTTACCCCAATTTTTCCAGCGTTTTTCAAACCTAACGGCAACAGCATTGGAAGACGCAATTAATGTTGAACATGATTTGACAGAGTAGCTGATTATGGTTGTCCCTTTCAAGAAGTTTATTTATGAAAAAAGAGGAAAGGGACTCAAAAATCGAGTTCTGGTCCAGGAATCATCCTCCTGATCCATTTCATCCGCGCTCTTTCAACTCTGAATATTTTGCCCGTGAATGTTGGGTGACTCTAAAATCTTGTGTGAACGAAACGATAACTAAAATTGCTCATATGATTGACGAGTACTGTAAATCGCGATAATATTTTCTAACTTAACAAAGGGTGAACAATAAAAAACAAAATGAATAAAACAAATTTCTGGGTTTATTCAAGACTATTTGAACACACAAAACAAGACCATTAAATAATTGACCCAAATAAAACTCAAATCTTAGAATACGGTAAAAAACAAGGTGCAGTAAAAAACAAAAAAAAGGCTGGCAAGTACTCTCTTTAGCCAATAAAGAGTTGGCTAAGGAGTGGGTCCGGTTGCTTTACCTCGACATCACTATTTCTTATACGCTCAAAATCTGGAACATACGATGCTTCATGACGTCTACTCAAACCTCTATCCATAATCCTCGCTGTCGGCCGTTCCTGGTACGCTCTCCCTTGTATCCCCTCTGCTTCTTCAGCATTTAATTCATTAGTATAATTATTCATTCTTGATACTGGGATGTTGGCCTCAGCATGTTCTGCTCTCTTCAAAAATTCCTCCATAAATCTCTTTTCTTCTTCCTCTTCTCTCATCTGAAGTGTTTTCCAACCAATATCCCTAATCCTCGGTGCCGGCATTTCCTTGTGCGTGCTCCCTTGCATGCGTACTTCCCTTCTTCTACTGCTTTGGGATCAAATATAGGCATTGGAGGCTTAGGAGGCATGCTTAATGCTGGGATATTCGGCTTAGTAATTATTCTTTATACATGGGTATTATGCTTGATCTGCAAACACATCCCATATTTGCAAAACATTCCACGTGGACATTCTTCAGTGTTAGTACATTCACCTTCTCTTGCTATCCTTTGGCCTCTGTTCCTGCCTCCATACTTAGTTATCGGTGCCGGCCTTTCCCTGTAGGTGTTCTCTTCTATATCCTCTGTTGCTTTAGGATTTACCGGATTAATATAGCTATTTTTCCTTGTTACTGGGATCTTTGGTTCAGCAACTTCTTCTCTTTTCAAACATATCCCAAATGGGACACCGTACGTGCAAACCATTCCTTGTGGACATTCCTCAGTGTCAGTGCATATATCTACTGTTCTTCTTCTGCTTAATGGATCAATGTGGATATTTCTTACTGGGATAAAGGGCTCAACAAAATCTTTTCTTTTCCAACATTTGCCGTACTCGCAAGACGGATAACCTGGACGTTTCTGGTGGCTTGGCACTGTTCCATAGCTTCGAGTAAATATAGCTATAAAAAAAATATTGTGTTAGTGAAACGAAAAAGAAAGGTATCAGAAATAGAGAAACATTAAATTTTCAACGTTTCAGCGATATGATTATGAGCTAGAATTAGTGCAATTTGTTATTTAGTTCTGCTTAACGTTCTTTACCCCTACCTTAAAAACAAAGTGATTTTCAAAAATTTTGCAAACATTTTTTTACTACTTAACAGGGACTTGTTGATATATTTCTGTATTTGTGAAAAAAAGGTTATTTAAAGATAAATGATTCTCTCATTTATTGCACGCTTAATACTGCGCACATAACAAATTTATGAGGCATTATCATTTGAGCCAAAATATTTAATTCGGGGTAAAACACAATTTTGTTTTAAAACGAATTTATTTTTTTTTTAAGTAAATAATTTTTTTTAAATAAACAATTGTTTTTGAATTATTTATATTATATGTGGCAATTATTATTCTCTTTAAGGTATATTTATGTCATGAACTGAGGGAAGTTGTATTTGATATATAGGTTTTTCTTTGTTATGAATTATTAGTTTTATATTGCAGAAAATTATTAAGACTAATTTAGTGGAATTAAGAAGGAAGAAGGTTGAAGAGGCTACGTGCTAGCTTGAAGACCGTGTCGCTAGCTTCCTCTAATGGCATTGTTGGTTTGTGTTGAATAATCTGTTATTTTATTATATGTTAATAATTTTTATAATATTTTTATTAACATAATAATATAATAATTATTAATATTAACAATTGTTTCGTAATTTGTAATGAATAATAATTGTGTATTTGTAAATATATTTATTTATCTTTAAATTTTTTCTTGAAAGCAGGACCAAAATCTGTTCTAAAAATTGGCATAGTGCTATCATTGGGTTTGAAAAAAAAAACAATCTATATAGGCTACGACTTTGGAAAAATTCGTTCAAGCCCTTAATTTGGGAAAACATTTAGTCATAGAACTTTAATGAAAATCACGCCATCAGATTCAGCGTATCAGAGAAAACTACTATAGAAGTTTCAAGCTCCTATCTGCAAAAATGTGGAATTTTGAATTTTTTGCCAGAAGAAAGATCACGGATGCGTTTTTATTTTTTTTTTTTTTGTTTTTTGTTGTTTTTTATTCCAGGGGTGATCGTATTGATCCAGTAGTCTTATAATATCGTGAGAGGGCTCATCTGAAAGGAAATTAAAAGTTCTAGTGCGCTTTTTAAGTGACCAAAAAAATTGGAGGGTAACTTGGCCCCCTCCCATGTTCATTTTTTTCCCGAAGTCACCCAATGAAAATTTTGAGATAGCCGTTTTGTTCGGCATAGACGAAAACCTAATAAATATGTCTTTGAGAATGACTTGATCCCCCATAGTTCCCGGGGGAAGGGCTGCAAGTTATGAGCTTTGCCCATTGTTTACACATAGTATTGGCTAATGGGAAGTATACAGACGTTTCAGGAGGGATTTCGTTCTTAAGGTGGGGGTGGGAGGATCGGAGGAGAGGGTTACGGGGAAGGATCTTTCCAAGGAGGATATTTCCTTGGGGGAAGGGACATTTCTATGAAGGGGCGCTGGATTTCCCAGCATTATTTAAAAAACGATCAGAAATTAAATTTAAAAAAACAAATTTTTTCAACTAAAAGTAAGGAGCAACATTAAAACTTATATTATTACATATATGAGAGGTTCGCCCCCTAGTCAATACCTCGTCCTTTACGCTAAAGTTTAATTATTACTTTCAAAAGAGCTACCTATTCTAATTAACCGGCCTTTGTGATTCAGGGGTTTGTGATTCGAACAAAATTCGAACTTTAGCGTAAAGAGTGAGGTATTGACTAGGGGTAAACTCCCTAATATACGCAATAAAAACATACAAATATAGAAGTTCGTTACTTAAGTTAATTCGTAAGTTTCGTAAGAACAAAATTTCGAGAAAGCCATTTAGCCAAAACAGGTAAAATAAATATGCAAATTTCATTCTAATCCTTCATGTACGGTGAGCCAAAATCAAAGCTGCATTAATTCAAGAACGTTCAGAAATTAAATTAAAAAAGACAAGTTTTTTTAACCGAAAGTAAGGAGCGACATTAAAACTTAAAACGAGCAGAAATTATTCCGTATATCAAAGGGACTGTCCCCTCCTCAACGCCTCGCTCTTTACGCTAAAGGTTTTTACTGTTTTACAAAGTAAAGTTGTGTGGCAGAGTCAAACTTTAGCGTAAAGAACGAGGCCTTGAGGAGGGGACAGCCCCTTTCATATACGGAATAATTTCTGTTCGTTTTAAGTTTTAATGTCGCTCCTTACTTTCAGTTAAAAAAAAAACTTGTTTTGTTTTATTGAATTAAGCAGAAAAATCTGACGGCAAACGCTCCATTTGAAGACAAATCATTTTTTTTTTTTTTTTTGAATTAGCTATAGCCTCGATACCTCAATATTACTTTTGAAAAAATTTTAAACTTCAGAATCCGACAATTCAAACGGTTAATTTAACCCAATTTTTTCCACAGATTCGTCACTATAGGCCTGAAAAAAACAGTGTCAGGGAAATAAGTCTAAGGTACCGGGGCTAAATTTAACTAATAAAAAAGAATGCAAGTTAATTTTTTGGATAAAACTCTTTCTGTTTATTTTACTGTCTTAAAATAAAGCCAGTACCAACATGCAGTTATATTTTAAACATTTTTGGAAACCTTATTTTTTAAAGATATTTTGAAAAAAGCGTGTAAAATTCACAGTCTAAAAATTCAAACATTAAATTTCACCATATTTTCCCATCAGGCTCATTACTTAAGGCCTAGACAAATTTCTTTGAAAAATACGTATTATAGAAATAAAGTTTAAGGCTGTTTTGGGAACCGCGATACTGTTGCAAATAAACATATCTTAGCATTGCTTACCGTAGCATTAGTTTAGAAGTAATATATAAACTTAAGAGTAAAAATATCCAAACTATAAATTTGGCCGATTTTTGGTCAGATTCCCTGAGGAGCGTCAAATAATTAAGATAAACGTTACTAAGGACACCTCTCTACCAGGGTTGCCAACTTGCACACTTCTCGTGTGAAACGCACTCTTTTTCACCTCAGAGGGGAAGTGGAAAATTGAAAATCACTCTTTTTGGGTGTTAGTTTTCATTCAATTTGAACTATGCTCTCTACTATAGAGGATTAAAAATGTATCGATGAAACTTGTGTCTCGTTCCAAAATATCTGAAATTTTCTTGAGAGAAGGGGTTTCTTTGAGCCATTGGGGGGAGGGTTCTGTTGAATATCAGATTTTCCTAAGCAACCTAATATTAGCATACATTATAGCCTAGATATGCCAAAAAAGCAACTTATAAATAAACATGGATAACTGTAAAGTAAACACAAGATCATGGTTTCAAGATCATAAATGGTTTTAGTAAAGAAACTTACTCAGAATAACAGCAGCAATACAAAAGATAGAAACTGCCTTCATTGCTACTGCAAGTAAACTGTGCAATATATTCTAATAATCTCCCTTTATATACCACAGAATTTAAAAAAATTAATTCCAAGGCACGCGTAGTAATTAGTAATACTTCAAGTTCCTAGAAATTTTGTAGCATACGTGCTTTCAGGTTTCTTTTTGTAATTTTTTTTTCCTTCATTGATTTTAAAAATAATAAAAAAATTACCATAAACAGGAACTTTAGCAAAATAATAAAAGATATAAAATAATTTTCGCATAGAAACTAGGCAAAATGAACATAGTTAGTCTATTAGTACCTATTGTTTAAGTTATAAGCTTGTAACCTTTCAGCATAAGTAATTAAGGAAGTATAATAGAATGTACTAGAAAAAGGAACTATGGATACACTCTTAGAAATATAGGAAAAAAAACCAGGCACGGTAATTAGGAGGTGGGGCTGAGAAAAGGCAAGAAGAGGGGAATTGCCCCCCCTCCCCCTCCCCTTATAATCCTGCCCTAACAGATTTTGAGGAATACCTTTTTTTGTTTTTCATTGAAAATACCAGGTTTTTGGTATTTTCACTGAAACATTAATAAAATAAAAGGTTGCCTTTCCTCCTATATTTACAACAATATTCTTGTGAATTCAAGTCCCTGAAAAAACCATAAAACAATTGTGCATTTTGCGCTAAAAAGAGCCCAAATCAAACTTGCTCAAGATCCCTAGATCAGGAGAAATTTACGAATAAAATTTTATCGAAGATGTAAGGATGTTCTAGCCAATGATTATAATTAATTAACAAAAAGGTTTTACTGTCGCAAATTAGGAATGAAATTCATTAACTGGTGAAAATTCATTTTTCAAGAGATATCCTTTCTTAATACCGACTAAAACGAAAGCTCCACAACAGCAATCACATGTACGCTTGGTAAACAGAATTATGTACACGAAAATATTTATTTTGTAACCTACTGCTCATGGTGTCCTCATGAATTGTTCGAGCAACACCAAGGTCATATCCAGCAGGGTTTACCAAGTTTGAATCCCCCCCCCTCCCCTCGGAAACTTTGATTCAACTCGTAAAAAGTAACAAAAATGCATATAAACAAATCTCTGGTACGTTTTATCAAGTTTTTTCATACCCCCCCCCCTCCCAAAAGATAATTCTTGATACACCCTTCTGTATCAGTAATTATCCCTATTGTCCACTTTTGGATGAAATGACGGAAAAGCAAGGCTTCGGTGTGGTTACTATAGGAAGGATCTGGGAAGGACGGACGAGAAGCAGAGGCTTGGCAAGAGGAAACGAACCTATTAGGTTTATTCTTGATCGGGCAATTAGGGAATAGGATTTTGAGGGCCGTGGTGCAATGTATTTGAAAATATGTTTCTGGAATATTCAGGGATTTAGTGATCAGAAACTAAGTGTATCAGAAACTCTACGTAGGTTAGATGAGTGGGACATTGTAGGCCTAGCTGAGACGTGGAGAAGTTCTTCTATTTGCTTTCAAGGGTTTATATGTGAGTGCGCTTGTAGAAAACCATCGAGGAATGGCAGAGTGTACAGAGGAGTTGCGGTTTTATGCAAAGAAAGTCGTTTCCGCTCGGTTTTGAGATTAAAAAGCGAGTCTGAGATAATTGTGTGGTTAAAGGTAAAAATTAATGTATTAGATCTGGTTATAGGAGCTGTTTATATACTACCACAGAATAGTTCGTATATGAAGGAAAATATTTAAAAGTCAAAAGATATCCGAGGGCAACTAGCCCCCCCCCCGACACACAAACCCTTTTTCCCAAAACCCATCCGATAAAAATTCTGAGATACCCATTTCGTTAAAGATAGTTCAAAGGTCAGAAAAGAAAAACTCCTGTGTCAACGCAACCCCCCAGGGCCCGGGGGCAGGCGTTGTAAGTAATGCTCTGGGGGCATATATGGTTCCTACGGAAGGAATGCTCGTTTAAACTTTGAAGAGGGCTCATTTGATTGGAAAATGAAATTTGTCGTTCACTTTTTAAGAGTCAAAAGAGATCGGAGGGCAACTAGCACCCCCCCCCATGCCGTATTTTGCTCAAATCCATCCGATAAGAACTTTGAGAGATTCATTTTTTTCAAAATGGTTCAAAGATCATATAACAAAAACTCCGCGGTCAAAACAATCCTTCAGAGACCGGGGTAGGCGTTGTAAGTTTTGCCCGGAACTAGAAATTTCAATTTCCAATCAAATGATCCCTCTCTGAATTTTATACGAGCATCCCTTTCATAAGAACCATATACACCCCCAGCACAATACTTTCAACGCCTACCCCCTGGGTCCTGGGGGGGGGGGGTGTGTCGACATCGGAGTTTCCTTATCTAATTTTTGAACAATTTAAATCAAAATATGGCTATCTCAAAATTTGTAGCGGATGGATTTGGGGAAAAATGGGCGTGGGGGGCTAGTTGCCCTTCAATCTATGAACTCTTAAAAAGTGAACTAGAACTTTCAATTTCCAATCAAATGAGCCCTCTATGAAGTTTGTACGAGCAT
Source organism: Artemia sinica (assembly GCA_027921565.1). NCBI lineage: Eukaryota > Metazoa > Arthropoda > Branchiopoda > Anostraca > Artemiidae > Artemia > Artemia sinica. Next base: position 49,139,472 of record CM051263.1, on the reverse strand, counting down.
CCCTTTCATAAGAACCATACATGCCTTCAGGGAATAGCTTAGAACTCCTTCCCTCGAGCCTTGGAGGGTTTTATTGACACCGGATTTTTTCTTGTCTGACCTCTGAACTATTTTTAACAAAATATTTTTCTCAAAATTTTCATCTGATGGGTTTGGAAAAAGAAGGCATGGGGGGCTAGTGGCCCTCCGATTACTTTTGACTCTTAAAAAGTGCACTACAACTTTCAGTTTCCAAGCAAATGAGCCCTCTATGAGGTTTATACGAGCATTCCCCTTCCGTAGCAACCATATATGCCCCCAGGGCATAACTTACAACGCCTGCCCCCGGCCCTGTGTCGACACCTGATTTTTGTTATCTGAACTTTGAACTATTTTTAACAAAATGTATATCTCAAAATTTTGATCTGATGCATTTGGGGAAAAAGAGTAGGGGGCTAGCTCCCTTCCGATCACTTTTGACTTATAAAAATGGAACTAGAACTTTCAATTTCCAATCAAATGAGCCTTCTTTGAAGTTTATACGAGCATCCCTTCCATAAGAATCTTATATGCGCCCAGGGCATAACTTATAACGCCTGCCCCCGGGCCCTGTGGGGCTGTGTCGACACTGGAGTTTTTGTTATCTGAACTTTAAACTATTTTTAACAAAAAGTTTATCTCAAAATTTTTATCTGATGCATTTGGGGAAAAGGGTAGGGGGCCGGGCTAGCTGCCCTCCGATCACTTTTTACTTAGAACTTGAACTTTCAACTTCCAATCAAGTGAGCCCTCTTTGAATTTTATACGAGCATCCCTTCCATAAGAACCATACATACCCCCAGGGCATAACTTACAACGCCTGCCTCCGGGCCCTGGGGGGTTGTGTCGACACCAGAGTTTTTGTTATTTGACCCTTAAACTATTTTTAACAAAATGCCTATCTCAAAATTTTTATTGGATGCGTTTGGGAAAAAAGTTCGTGAGGGGATGGGGGCTAGTTGTCCTCCAATCTCTTTTGAATCTAAAAGAGTGAACTAGAACTTTCAATTTCCAATCAAATGAGCCCTCTTTGAAGTTTTACGAGCATTCCTTCCATAAGAATCATATATGCCCCTAGGGCATAACTTACAACGCCTGCCCCCAGGCCCTGGGGGCCTGTGTCGACACAGGAAATTTGTTTTGTGATCATTGAACGTTTTCTTAGCAAAACAGCTATCTCAAAATTTTTATTGGATGTATTTGGGGAAAAGGGGTGTGGGGGGGCCTGTTGCCCTCCGATCACTTTTGACTCTTAAACAGGGCACTAGAACCATCGATTTCCAATCGAATAATTCCCTTTTGAAGTTTTTGCGACGACCCCTTCCGTATTATGTGCCTCTGGGGGGGGGGAAGCAATAATAAAACATTGAAACTGTATTGCTTTTACTATAGGCAACGCTATAGCGTTGCCTCTGATTTAGCCTGCTTTTCAACCGATTGCTACCGAATGAGATGTTACGGACAACAGTGTCTAAAAGACACTGTCTAAAAGACACTATTCTAGTTTAACGGCCCTTGCGTTTCAGCAGTTGTTTTGGAAGAATCTTCAGACAAATACAGAATTAGCTCTAAGGGCGAGATGATAGGAGGGTGAAGGTAGAAATTGATATATAATCCTCAGGGCCGTATCCAAGACTTTTGTTTGGGTTGGGGGTTGCTTTAAAACAGGCACGGTCACCTGAATCAGAATCTAATTCTGAAAGAGCGGAGCTAGATTTGCAAGCAAATCCTGTTGAAGACAGTCTTAATAGCTGAAAGTGACTGAATGTTCCGCTCTGATAATCCAGTGCTTAGTTAATCAAAGTCAGCCAAGTGTTACAAACTTCATTTTTAGTTGTATTCGGTTCTTTTATAAATACATAAACAAAAAATAGTGTGTAAATGATATGAGGAATGTGACTGAACACGGCTATTCAAAGAGTTGTTCAATAGCTCATTTTAAAGGAAATTAATAGGGTTAAAAATCTATAATAACTAAAATAAATTATTTCTAAAAGAGAATAAATTTTTCCACCAAAAACTGCATTTTTGATGTCTTTTCACACTGCAGTCTTTCAAACATAATCGTATACCAGCGGTAAGATTTGAACCCACGCCTCCAAAGAGACTGGTGGCTAACACCAGTGCCTTGGACCACTCGGCCAGGCTGCCTCTCATAAATAATATATATGTGAATTTGGGTTGACCCCTAAGGACCTTTCTGCAGTCTTTTCAAAGATATTTGATTATAATAAAGAACGACCTCTTCCCTATACTAAATTATATAGGCCACTTAACTATAGTATATGTTAGTAAATTTACATTAAAAGACGATCAATGAAATAACAAACCATTCCATACATTGGACTTAGTTAGCTACTTGATTGTTTGAGTTTCGTCTCTTACTATTTAAAAGAAGAAAAAGCCATAGGCTTTTTCCTGTTTGTATTTATAGTTAAAAAACGAACTCAAATCCACAGAAACTGAACCCTGTGGTTCATTCATATTATCTTCATTATTTTAGCTAGAATGTAAATAAACAAGTTTCTTTTTTAAATTTTAAATTGAAAAGATAGTGCTTTTAATTCAACATATTAAAAGTTCTCCCCGACGGGGAATCGAACCCCCTTCTCCCAGGTAACAAGTGGGCATGCTTACCATTAGACTATCGAAGACCTATCCGGGTTGCAGCGGTAGCTAGCAACCTAGTAAGAGACGATCACGTCCAATGTTAAGAAATATAAAAACCCCTAACACATAAAAAAAATCAGATCAAAACAAAAATTAGACCATTAGAACCGCCTTGTCCGATACCCCTTTAAAGGAAACTTAGCGTCCTTTGGCTTGAATAACAAAGAAAATATATTGGCTTGAAAATCAAGAAAATTGACTTTAACCAAGTTATTCTCCACTAACAGGATATTTTTTTCTTTCCGCTTTTTTTTCCTCCTCAGCTAGCTGGGCACTGGAAAATCATAGAGAGCTGTATAATAGCTCATTTTAAAGGAAATTGCAACATCTAGTGCCTTTTGTTATTAAAAATAAAATACTTTTTAAAGTAGAATCAATTTTGTCAAAAAAATTGTATTTTTGATGTATTTTCATACTGCAGTCTTTTCAAAGATATTTGAATTTTGAAGCAATCAAACAGTTCATGGTAATGAAATCTATGGTAATAATAGCTACTTGTCTCAATAGTAACCGACACTCTAAAGAACAAAATTTTGGTACCAATAGATACATCAAAGCAAACAGTTCGTGATAACGAACTATATGTTGTATAGTAAGAGCGACTCGTCTCAATAGTAAAACTTGCTACATCTAGTTCCTTCTGTAATTAAAGATAAAATATTTTTTAATAGTTCCGGTTTGCAGCGGTAGCTGGGAACTTAATTAAAAGAGATCATTCGAAGAACATACCATTGTATATATTGGACTTAGTTAGCTGCTCGATTCCTTGAAGAAAAAAAATCTTATTTGTCAACTGAAACTAGAATTACATTAAAAGACGATCATTAGAAGAACAAAGCATTGCATACATTGGACTTAGTTTGCTGCCTGATTCTTTAAGAGTCGTCTCTTACTACTCCAAAGAAGAAAAAGCCGTTGGCTTATTCCTGTTTGTAATCAGGGTTTACATAATATGGGTTGTCAAACAGTTTATATTTTACCAGGGGTGATCCGGGTTGCAGCGGTAGCTAGCAGTCTGGGTTGCAGCGATAGCTAGCAACCTAGTAAGAGACGAACACGTCCAATGTTAAGAAATATAAAAACCCATAACTCCTAAAAATAGCCAGATCAAAACAAAATTACAACTTTAGAACCGCCGTGTCCGAAACCCCCTGTGTAGGAAACTTTCTGTCATTTGGCTTGAACAGCAAGGGAAATATATTGGCTTGAAAATCAAGATTAGTGGCAGCTACTACACCATTGTGCCTAAACGGCATCTTTTTTTCTTTCTTTCTTTTCCACAGATATCTTGACACTGGAACATCATAGAGAGTTGTTCAATGGCTCATTTTAAAGGAAATGAATTGGGTTAAAAACCTCTTGTAACTAAAACAAATTATTTTTAAAACAGAATAAATTTTTCACTAAAAACTGCATTTTTGATGTCTTTTCATACTGCAGTCTTTTCAAAGATATTTGATTTTTGAAGCAATCAAACAGTTCGTGGCAAAGTAATATTAAATACCAGCGGTAAGATTTGAACCCACGCCTCCAAGGAGACTGGTGGCTAACACCAGCGTCTTGGACCACTCGGCCATGCTGCCTCTCATAACTACTATATATGTGAATCCGGGTTGCAGCAGTAGCTAGCAACCTAGTAAGAGACGATCAGTCCAATGCTAAGAAATATAAAAACCCAGAAATCTTAAAAATAGAGCCAGATCAAAACAAAAGTACATTGTTAGAACCACATTGTCTGAAACACTACTAGATAAATAATGAATATCGTCATAGTTTTATTAGAACTACGACGTGAATAGAAAAACACGACATTATGTTGTTATTTCTAAAGACGTCATGAGATAATATAATTACGCAATGACGTCATTAAATATTACAGTAAAGAACGATCCGGGTTGCAGCGGTAGCTAGCAACCTAGTAAGAGACGATCACGTCCAATGTTAAGAAATATAAAAACCCATAACTCCTAAAAAAGATCAGATAAAAAAAAAGTACAGCACTAGAACCGCCGTGTCCGAAACCCCTGTATAGGAAGCTTTTTGTCCCTTGGCTTGAACAGCAAGGGAAATATATTGGCTTGAAAATCAAGAAAAGTGGCAGCTACTACCGCAGCTGCGGTAGCTGCGGTTTTTTTCTTTCTTTCTTTTCCACAGATAGCTTGGCACTGAAACATCGTAGAGAGTTGTTCAATTGCTCATTTTAATGGAAATTAATTGGGTTAAAAACCTTTTATAACTAAAACAATTTTTTTTTAAAAGAGAATTACTTAAAGGATCGATGATAAATGGTGTCAGTGAAGAGGATCTCATATAGTGGTTATTAATAGAATTTTTGTTTAGACTTTAAATTGACGAATGCGTAAAAATTACCTCGGTCAGGAATTGAACCTCGGACCTTCAGAGTTTCAAGGGCCTAATTTAAAACCGTTTATGTTATTTGTATTAAGGAATCATTTCGTTACTTGACATTTTTCTTTTGCCAGAATCGGAATCGAATCCGCAAATCCGGGTTGCAGCAGTAGCCAGCAACCTAGTAAGAGACGATCACACCCCATAGTAAAAGCTACAATAGCCCGTAACTCTTAAAAATAGAGTTATATCAAAACAAAAAGTACGTCATTAGAATTATAATAACGAACTAACTCTAGACTATAATAACTGAAATGCTTAATATAAATATTTATGAGTGGTGTCAGTCAAGAGGATCTCATGTAGTAGTCATTAATAGAAGTTTTGTTTAGACTTTAAATTGAGTATAGGTAAGAGGTTACGTGGACTTTCGTGCGACCGTAAACCTTCATTGGTTTTTCTCTAGCATTTTTTTTATTTATGAATGTTAAAAAAGAATTTGAACTTGAAACATGAACTTTTTTTATTTCCAAAAGAAAATATACTTGATGAGATATTATAGTGCGACACAGTTCTGCAAAAGCTAAACTTTAGTGTATTAGATTGTCATTCTCAGGAAATTTTCTTGTGAACAAAATTAATTGTCAGTTACGTGTTTTTATGCTAATATATAAAAAGGAGTTATTGATGTAGCATCTTAAAGGTTAATTTGTGAGGGCAAACGGGCTCAGCTCTTCGGGAGCCAAGAGGGTATAAGAAGGGATTCCTGGGAGTATTGAAAATTTGAATGTTCAGGCTAGTAACTGTTCCCGATTTAGCAACCGAGTCTTGATTTCGATCTGATTCCTATCCCAAAGATGCTTGTAGTATTTTTTATGGCATTGATAACGACTACTAGACTTTGGGTAGTCATATTGTCTAATCAAGTAGCTGATTATTGATCATTTGCGTGTTCAGGGTAGTGATGGGATTGTGCCAAAATTGTTCCTATTTCCACACCAAACTCTTGATTTCGATCTGAAGATAATTATCTTATCTTTTTTTAAGGCTTTGAAAGCGATTATGAAGTTTTAAATAGTCATAGTATAGTAAAGTTACATAAAGGATCGATGTGGTTCATTATAAATTATAAGAAGTTTACATGAAAGGACGATTTATAGCCCATAGTAACTGGAATATGGGTTGCAGTAGTAGATTGTATAATAAAGAACCATCTCTTCCCTATACTAACTTGCATAGGCAACTTAACTAGAGTTAAGATTGCAGTATTTATATTTTGACAAAGCAAAAGGTATGAGAAGAACTGCAAAACTTTGCAAACTTCAAAAATATTTTGGATATTCTAGTAATCAAACAGTTCATCAAACTGCATGGTAAGAGCGTTTCGTTTAAATAGTAACCGAAACTCTAAATATAGAATTTTATTATCAATAGATACATCAAAAGAATTGGATTTTTATGCTGACTTTAAATATATAATTTTAATCGAGTTTATTCATTCTAATGAAAAGTTACAATCCTGAGAAAATTTGCCTTATTCATACAGCAGTCTTTTCATACTGCAGTCTCTTCGGATTTTTTTCAGAATTCATATTTTTTTTCAGGAAAAAGATTACGGATGAGTCTTTATCATTTTTTCATAGGAAGAATATTCCCCTTCCTTAGAATGTTCCAGAGGGAGGGGAATTTTTTAAAGGGATATTCCCAGAAAGGATATCCGGGAGACGTACGTCTTCCACTGTTCATCGGCAGAGCAATACCGTTGCCTAAGTAAAGAAGGAAGTGAACTCTATGTATCTTTTTTCAACAAGGCACTTTGTATTAAAGGAGTTGTCAAAGAAACTTTCATAGTAAAGAACGAACTCTAATGAATAGTAAAGTAAAGAGCTAATTCTAAATCGTTACAAATAAGACAACTAAGATAACAAACAACACATTTAATACAGATTTTGTAGCTTTCGATTGTGTTACCTCTAAATAAAGTTTGTTGGTTTTGCGGATTCGTCCACTTCTGAAAAATCCTCTGTTATCACATACAAGGAACACTTCTGTATCACCACTCTCCATCTGTTTTTGCCTAGTCTTAAAATTTTGACATTTTGCTTTTATTTTTTCTGGCTTATCAAAGCAGGAGGAATTCATTCTTTGAATATAATTGCTAATATAGTTGATGTTTGTTTGTGAAAATTGAAACGCTAAGGGAGGAAAGTGTTCATCTTTAAACCCTCCAGTGTGCATAACATATGAGTCACTAGTTTGATCTCTAAGATCAGTTGCGCTAAATATGTGTGCCACCTCATGAATAAGATATCCAGCAGATTGTCCTAGCTTCCATACTAAGCTTTCATTTCCTTCTTTCCGATATTCATGTGAGTCAATGACAATGTTATTATTCTCGCTTTGGCAGAACCTGCCTCCTGCTACTCCATGAATGTGATAACCTCGAAAATCATCATGGGTATTAGCATATAAAACCGTTATTTGGTTTTCATTTACAACAAGTTCAGTTTGCAGGCCTCTTGCTATATTGTCTATATCCTTTTCTTCAAGACACTGTTCTTTTTTCGCTTCATCCAGAAAACTTGCTTGTGCAGTTTCATTATTATTGCCAATGGCGAGCTTCAAATGGGTAATTTCTTGTGTCAATACATTAATTTTCTCCTCGAGTTTGGACATGTTTTGCTTCAAATCAGTAAAATTTTGCGTCAGACTTGCTAAATCTTTCGTTATTTCTTCCTTTTCTTTCGAGGTTGTTTTATTTGTTGATAAATCAAAATCTTTAATTACCGTATAATAATTATCATAAGCTTCTTGCACTTTTTTATACTCTGCTAATTCTTGTTTTTGTTGTTCAGTATAAATAACCTTATTTTGTAAAAGACATGCAAGTGGAGCCATTTTAATGGGAAGGTTATAAGCAAATTGGCCTGGCTCATAAAATAATTCAATAGTTTTGACAACAAAATAAGGATTATCTACATCTGAAAATGACTGAAGTCTGTAGGTTTCCTTAAGAGCTGAAAATAATAGCATTGAGTAAGACAAGAAATCTGACATATTTTTTGAACTCTCGTATATTGAGTGATGAAAAATTAATTTTATTGGAACGACATTTTTTTCTGGTCTAGCCGGTATAGGTTTTAAAAAGACTTTGTTGCGCATAATTATAAATTCATTTTTATTGCCTTTTTGTAACAAATACAAAGGCAATATTGAATAAAAAGTAAAGGTTTTATCGTCTTCCTCAATGACGAAAAAACCCATGCGAATTTTTTTTGCTTCAAAAACCTCATCTGTTTCTACAATAAAAGCGCCAAAAATGCTTTTGGTTCCCTGCTTCTCACCTTTAAATTTGGTGCTGTAAACGTTATATTCAAAATTTAGGTCGGGTTCCAGAGATTTATGCTTATGGATAATGCGAAGATCCTCGTGAAATATCCTAGATGGCTCTAAATCTAAAATTATGGTCGATGAAAATTTTTTACACACTTCAGTTGGAATGTGCACCTCCGTTTTCTTGTTGATGGTTGTCAGTTGAATAGAATCAATTCCAAGAAGACAATACGGTTCTCCTGTTTTCATTTTCCCAAGCGAGAACTGTTTTCTTTAAAGTAAAGCACAAATATAGTACACATATAAACTTGAATGTTCTATTCATTTTCATATTTAGATTTTTTAATATCAAATCTTCAGTTCTTCCCATAAGAACTGAAGATTTTTCTCAGTTCTTCTCAGTTTTCTCAGTTTTTCTCAGTTCATTCTTCTCAGTTCTTCCCGTATCGAGTCAATTAAATCAAACAAAAAGCAAAACTAGTTTAATATTTTCAGGTATTTTTCTAGTTTGAATTAAAAAAAATTAAAATTATTGCTCGGACACCATGAATATTTGTGCAGTTTACATATTAACTTTAGCAATTTTGAACTGAGAATTAAAATAAAATAAAATTTATTGTGAAATTCTCTTTTATGCTATGAAAATATAGCACAAGATCACAAACATGCTTAATTTGAGAGTTAAGCGAAAAAAAGTTCGATTCCAGGAGATAATTACAACTTTGAACGGAAAAATGAGACCAAATTATTTTATTGAGAACTTTCAGGAATTACTATAGTTTCAATTTACAGATCAAACTTTTCGTTAGAACCCTAAAATAATTACATTTTATTAAAATATTTCTACATACTTTTTATAATATTAAAAATAATATTATGATCTTCCTATGCAAGATGATTGTGATTAATAATGCTCCAGTGTGGTACAAAAATGTAGTTTTTCGGACAAAGCTGTTCTAATAGGGTAATTCTTGTTTTGATCTGACTCTATTTTTAAGAGGTTGATAGCTACCAATGCAACCCGGACAAGTTTTTTTTTTACCTTCCTACTGACATTATATAGCGTTCAAACCTATAAGCTTAATCACGTAGCAAGTTGATATTACCTAAAAAAAAACAATCTAGTTTTAAAATTTTCAGGTGTTTTTCTAGTTTGAATTAAAATATTAATATTATTTCTCAGGCACCGTAAATATTTATGCAGTTTACATAATAACCTTAACGATTCTGAATTGAGAACTGAGTACAGCCCAGTAAGAGACTATAACGCCCCATAGTAAAAACTACAATAGCCCTTAATTCCTCAAAATAGAGTCAGATAAAAAAAATAACACTATTAGAACCACCTTGTCCCAAACTCCTGTATAGGAAACTTACAGTCTCTTGGCTTGAACAACAAAGAAAATATGTCTGCTTGAAAAACAAGAAAATTGGCTTGAAGTGCAATATTCTGTATTGACGGCATCTGTTTCTCCCATATTTTCTTTTCTTCTGATCTAGCTCGGTACTGGAAAATCATAGAGCTATTTAATGGCTCATTTTAAAGAACGTTGACATCTTTTTAAAACTTTTCATAATTAGCAAAAAAATTCGAAAACGAAATCAAATTTTTTACGAGAAACTGTATTTTCCTGTACAAGATTGATGAATGACGTTATAATCATAGGTTGTAACCATATTTGGCGTAGAAATAAATGCGATATTATAATGTTAGCTATAATTACATGAGTACAGAATCGCTAATGCTATTATGCAAACTGCAAAAATATTTATACTGTCTGAGGAATAATATTAATTTTTTAATTCAAACTAAAAAACTACCCACAAATTTTAAAATTAATCTTTTTTTGTTTGATTTACTCAACGAAAGTTTTATTTCATCTGTCACTTCAAAGTTATAATTGTCCCCTGGAATAAATTTTTTTTTTTTTTGGGGGGGGGGCTCATCTAAAGTGTGTATCTTTTGTGCTATATTTCCGTAGAAAAGAAATTCAATTTTTTAACTTATTTTAGTTTTCAGTTCAGAATCGCTAAGGTTATTATGTAAACTGCAAAAATACTTATGGCGTGTGAGCAATAATATTAATTTTTTATTCTAAATAGAAAAGTACCTGAAAATTTTAATATTAGTTCTGTTTTTGTTCGATTTAATAAACAAAAGTTTTATTTTATCTCTCACTTCAAAGTTGTAATTGTCTCCTGGAACCAAACTTTTTTAACTCAACTTCTAAAGTGTGTATCTCTTGCTATATTACCGTAGAAAAGATCAAGCAGTTCGTGGTAACGAACTGTATAGTAAGAGCGACACGTCTCAATAGTAACCGAAACTATAAAAAACAGAATTTAATTATCAATAGATACATCAAAGAATTTAATTTTTATGCTGATTTTAAATATATAAGTTTCACTAAGTTTACTTTTACCCATCAAACGTTACGAGCCTGAGAAATTTTCTCTTATTTTCAAAAAAGAGAAAAACACCCATTAAGTCAGAGAATCTTGATGAAAATCGCACATCAGATTCAGCGTATCAGAGAACCTTACTATAGAGGTTTCAGGCTCCTATCTGCAAAAATGTGGAATTTTGTATTTTTTGCCAGATCACGGATGCGTGTTTATTTGTTTGTTTGATTTTCATTTCCAGGGGTGATTGTATCGACCCAAAGGTCCTAAAATTTTGCGAGAGGGCTCATTTGAACGGAAACTAAAAGTTCCAATGCCTTTTATTAATCAAAAAACAAAAAAAAATAATAGAATAACTTTTTACAAAAAACTGTAATTTTGATATATTTTCATACTGCAGTCTTTTCAAAGATATTTGATTTTTTAAGCAATAATAACCATATATGAAGTAATAAGTGACTTGACGTAATATGTAACACCGATTGTGTACTAATAATCATAGATGAGGCAATGAGTGACGTTACGCAAAAATTGAAAATATCCATTTTCATTTTATTTTAGTTTTCAGTTAGAATCGCTAAAGTTATAAACTGTAAAAATATTCATGGTATCTGAGCAAAAATTTTGATCTTTTAATTTAATCTAGAAAATATCTGAATATTTTAAAATTAATTTTATTTTTTGGTAGGTTCGTGGTACTCGATACGAGTCTTAAACACGAACTGTTTGATAATATTTATTCCCATGAGAAAATTATTTATTGTAATGGTTTCACAAGTAAGAAAAAGTAAGTTAAGGAGAAGAAAGTTCGAGGTGAAGAGGACACTTCTCAGTGTCCTCTTCACCTCGCTCGTTTTCGCAAGGTCAATATATCTAAATTGCCTAGAAATACTATACAATTTAGTACCAAGAAGCCTATCAGCAGCTTCAACTGCTCCAACTTGACTGGTTCTTATGGACTTCAACAAGTAGGATATAGTTCGTTGACCAAGAATTTTGCATGCATTATTTACTTCATCCCACATTGCTTCTATTTCAACACTCTCTGCTTTAGTCATGTAATCGGTAATGTAATACGGTAATTTAGAGCCCAAATGGCCAGTATATTGAACATCAATGTTTGATTGATTAGCAATAAGTAACGCAGGAGAATAGTCATTTATATAATGCTCGTCATCTCTTCGAAGCAAATGATATATTCTTTTTCTTGGCTTTTTACGGTCTGTACCATGAGCCAAGCAGTCAAGGAGGTCATATAATTCTGTTCGTTCCTTTGTAGGACGAGGAAAGCCAAACTTACAATACGTAACCCATCTTCCTCTTTTTCTCTTATATTTTCTTTGACAGTATTTATTACAGTGGTGCACTTGATGGTCTTTGACCAGTACTTGATTTTCAAGCCAATTCAAGCCAAAGGGCGGTAAGTTTCCCTTATAGGAAATTCGGACAAGGCGATTCTAATGGTGTACTTTTTGTTTTGATCTGACTCTTTTTTTAGGAGTTATGGGTTTTTATATTTCTTAACATTGGACGTGACGTCTCTTACTAGGTTGCTAGCTACCGCTGCAACCCGGATTTTAGACCAAAGCAAACAAATTACGTGTTTGAGTCATAAATTATAATCTCACTTTATTTACTATGAGCTGAAGTTCATTCTTTATTGTAAATTACTAGGTTACTAGCTACCGCTGCAACCCAGACTATGGGCGAGAGATCGAACTTTACTGTAAATTAAACTTTTCAGTTAGTAAAGCCTGAAGTTCATTCTTTATTATAAAATAAATTACAAACAGGAAAAAGCCTACGGCTTTTTCTTCTTTGGAATAGTAAGAGACGATCATCAAATAATCAGGCAGCTAACTAGGTTTATAATTTGTTCTTTAACATAAATTTCATTAATCGGATATTTTAATATATCCTATATGGCCTAGAGTTTGGGATAGCTCTCACCCAGTAGACTTGAGTTAAATTTCTGTATGGGAAATTTTTACTTATGATGATTTCTTAAGGAACATAATTAAAATTTCTTAATGTAATAAAAATAATTTGTTTTAATTACAAAAGGTTTTTAACCCCATTAATTTCCTTTAAAATGAGCCATTGAACAACTCTCTACGATGTTCCAGTGCCATGCTATCTGTTGAATTACTAACCTATACTATAATTTAGTGGCGTATAAAATTTAGCATAGGCAAGAGGTCGTTCTTTATTATAAAAATTCCCGTCATTGGTCAAAAATTGGTCATAAATGACGTCATTGGTCAATATTGTATATAAAAAATTAAGTTTTTCGTAAAAAATAATTAATTGAAAAAAAAAATTAAGTGCAAAAGTTGCTAGATCTAGAGATTTCCTTTAAAATGAGCCATTGAACAATTCTCTACGATGTTCCAGTACCAATCTATCTGTTGAATTACTAACCTATACTATAAATGAGTGGCGTATAGAATTTAGTATAGGCAAGAGGTTGTTCTTTATTAAAAAAAAAAGAAAAAAATATCCCGTTTGGGAGAATAACGTGGTTAAAGTCAATTTTCTTGATTTTCAAGCCAATATATTTCCCTTGCTGTTCAAGCCAAGGGACAGAAAGTTTCCTATACAGGGGTTTCGGACAAGGCGGTTCTAATGGTGTACTTTTTGTTTTGATCTGACTCCTCTGTTAGGAACTATGGGTTTTTATATTTCTTAACATTGGACGTGATCGTCTCTTACTAAGTTGCTAGCTACCGCTGCAACCCGGATGCTAGCTACCGCTGCAACCCGGATACTAATGGTGTACTTTTTGTTTGGATCTGACTTTTTTTAGGAGTTAGGGATTTTTATATTTCTTAACATTGGACGTGATCGCCTGTTACTAGGTCGCTAGCTACCGTTGCAACCTGGATATTTTTAACCCCATTAATTTCCTTTAAAATGAGCCATTGAACAACTCCCTACGATGTTCCAGTGTGTAGCTATCTGTGGAATTACTAACCTATACTATAATTAAGTGGTGCATAAAAATTAGTATAGGCAAGAGGTCGTTCTTTATTGTATGACAAAATTGATTCTACTTTAAAAAGTATTTTATTTTTAATTACAAAAGTGACTAGATGTTGCAATTTCCTTTAAAATGAGCTATTATACAGCTCTCTATGATTTTCCAGTGCCCAGCTAGCTGAGAAGAAAAATCAAGCGGAAAGAAAAAATATCCCGTTTGTGGAGAATAACGTGGTAAAAGTCAATTTTCTTGATTTTCAAGCCAATATATTTTCTTTGTTATTCAAGCCAAAGGGCGGTAAGTTTCCTTAATAGGGGTTTCGGACAAGGTGGTTCTAATGGTATACTTTTTGTTTTGATCTGACTCTTTCTTTAGGAGTTAGGGGTTTTATATTTCTTTACATTGGAGGTGATCGTCTCTTACTAGGTTGCTAGCTACCGCTGCAACCCGGATTGCTAGCTACCGCTGCAACCCGGATTTGATGATCGAGCCTTTATGTAACCCGGACTAAAAATTATTATCATATCTTATATGTTACTTTTATTTTATGAGTCATCGATAGTCTAATGGTAAGTGTGCCCACTTTTTTCTTGGGAGAAGGGGGTTCGATTCCCCGTCGGGAAGAACTTTTAATATGTTGAATTAAAAGCACTATCTTTTCAATTTAAAATTTAAAAAAGAAACTTTTTTATTTACATTCTAGCTAAAATAATGAAGATAATATGAATGAACCACAGTGTTCAGTTTCTTTGGACTTGAGTTCGTTTTTTAACTATAAATACAAACAGGAAAAAGCCTACGGCTTTTTCTTCTTTTAAATAGTAAGAGACGAAACTCAAACAATCAAGTAGCTAACTAAGTCCAATGTATGGAATGGTTTGTTATTTCAGTGATCCTCTTTTAATGTAAAAAAAATATAAATACTGTAATCTTAACTATAGTGAAGTTGCGTATGCAAGTCAGTATAGGGAAGAGTTTGATCTTTACTATATTACCATATCGTAAAAATTTATTTTATAATAATAATTATTTTGTTCATTACAAAAGGTTTCTATATACAGAAATTTCCGTTAAAATGAGCCATTACACAGCTCTTTATTATGACCACGAACTGCTTGATTTAATATTTCAGTTATTATGGGTTACAGTTCGTTCCTTAATGTAAAACGTGGTTAAAGTCAATTTTCTTGATTTTCAAGCCAATATATTTCCCTTGCTGTTCAAGCCAAGGGACAGAAAGTTTCCTATACAGGGGTTTCGGACAAGGCGGTTCTAATGGTGTACTTTTTCTTTTGATCTGACTCCTTTGTTAGGAACTATGGGTTTTTATATTTCTTAACATTGGACGTGATTGTCTCTTACTAGGTTGCTAGCTACCGCTGCAACCCGGATTTACTATAGGCTAGAGTTCGTTCCTTATTATAACGTCTTCAGAAACAACAATATAATTTCGTGTTTTTCTATTCACGTCATAGCTCTAATATAAAAATATGATGACATTCATTATTTATCTAGTAGGGTTTCAGACAAGGTAATTCTAATGATGTACTTTTGTTTTGATCTGACTCTATTTTTAGGAGTTTTAGGTTTTTATATTTCTTAGCATTGGACTGATCGTCTCTTACTAGGTTGCTAGCTACTGCTGCAACCCAAATTCACATATATATTTATTTATGAGAGGCAGCCTGGCCGAGTGGTCCAAGGCACTGGTGTTAGCCACCAGTCTCTTCGGAGGCGTGGGTTCAAATCTTACCGCTGGTATACGATTATGCTTGAAAGACTGCAGTGTGAAAAGACATCAAAAATGCAGTTTTTGGTGGAAAAATTTATTCTATTTTAGAAATAATTTATTTTAGTTACTATAGATTTTTAACCCAATTAATTTCCTTTAAAATGAGCTATTGAACAACCCTCTACGATGTTCCAGTGCCAAGCTATCTCTGGATACAAAAGAAAAAAAAGAAAAAAAAATATCTCGTTTAGGCAGAATGTTGTAGTAGCTGCCACTTTTCTTGATTTTCAAGCCAATATATTTCCCTTGCTGTTCAAGCCAAGGGACAGAAAGTTTCCTATACAGGGGTTTCGGACAAGGCGGTTCTAATGGTGTACTTTTTGTTTTGATCTGACTCCTTTGTTAGGAACTATGGGTTTTTATATTTCTTAACATTGGACGTGATCGTCTCTTACTAGGTTGTTAGCTACCGCTGCAACCCGGAAATGACCAATATGATGAACTACGTCGTTCCTTTATGTAACTAAAATAATGAAGATAATATGAATGAACCACAGGGTTCAGTTTTTTTGGACTTGAGTTCGTTTTTTAACTATAAATACAAACAGGAAAAAGCCTACGGCTTTTTCTTCTTTTAAATAGTAAGAGACGAAACTCAAACAATCAAGTAGCTAACTAAGTCCAATGTATGGAATGGTTTGTTATTTCAGTGATTTACTAACCTATACTATAGTTAAGTGGCCTATATAATTTAGTATAGGCAAGAGGTCGTTCTTTATTATAATCTTTATTATAACCATTGAACAACTCTCTACGATCTTCTAGTGCCAAGCTGTCTGTTGAATTAATAACCTATACTATAATTAAGTGGCATATAAAATTTAGTATAGGCAAGAGGTCGTTCTTTATTATTATTGTATGCAAGTTAGTATAGGGAAGAGTTCGATCTTTATTATAATATTTTAGTACTGATTTTTTAACTTGCGTGTAGCTTGCTTTGATCTAACCATTATGTATTCATGAATGAGACCATTTACAGTTTTGACGTTTCTTATATAGTAATTATGACGTCACTGCATCAAAAATACAGTTTTTATTGGAAAAATTTATTCTCTTTTAGAAATAATTTATTTTAGTTACAAAAGGTTTTTAACCCAATTAATTTCCTTTAAAATGAGCAATTGAACAACCCTCTACGATGTTCCAGTGCCAAGCTATCTCTGGAGACAAAGAAAAAAGAAAAAAATATCCCGTTTGGGGAGAATAACGTGGTAAAAGTCTATTTTCTTGATTTTCAAGCCAATATATTTTCTTTGTTATTCAAGCCAAAGGGTGGTAAGTTTCCTTTATAGGGGGTTGGGACAAGGCGGTTCTAATGGTGTACTTTTTGTTTTGATCTGACTCTTTTTTTAGGAGCTACGGGTTTTTATATTTCTTAACATTGGAGGTGATCGTCTCTTACTAGGTTGCTAGCTACCGCTGCAACCCGGAAAATCAATGATCGAGCCTTTATGTAACCCGGATTAAAAAATTATTATCATATCTTATATGTAACTTTTATTTTATAAGTCTTCGATAGTCTAATGGTAAGTATGCCCACTTGCTACGTGGGAGAAGAGGGTTCGATTCCCCGTCGGGGAGAACTTTTAATATGTTGAATTAAGAGTTCTATCTTTTCAATTTAAAATTTAAAAAAGAAACTTGTTTATTTACATTCTAGCTAAAATAATGAAGATAATATGAATGAACCACAGTGTTCAGTTTCTTTGGACTTGAGTTTGTTTTTTAACTATAAATACAAACAGGAAAAAGCCTACGGCTTTTTCTTCTTTTAAATAGTAAGAGACGAAACTCAAACAATCAAGTAGCTAACTAAATCCAATGTATGGAATGGTTTGTTATTTCAGTGATCGTCTTTTAATGTAAAAATATAAATACTGTAATCTTAACTATAGTGAAGTTGCGTATGCAAGTTAGTATAGGGAAGAGTTTGATCTTTATTACATTTTTGGTGGAAAAATTTATTCTCTTTTAGAAATAATTTATTTTAGTTACTATAGATTTTTAACCCAATTAATTTCCTTTAAAATGAGCTATTGAACAACCCTCTACGATGTTCCAGTGCCAAGCTATCTGTGGAAAAGAAAAAAAAAAAAAGAAAAAAGAAAAAAATATCCCGTTTGGGGAGAATAACGTGGTTAAAGTCAATTTTCTTGATTTTCAAGCCAATATATTTCCCTTGCTGTTCAAGCCAAGGGACAGAAAGTTTCCTATACAGGGGTTTCGGACAAGGCAGTTCTAATGGTGTACTTTTTGTTTAGATCTGACTCCTTTGTTAGGAACTATGGGTTTTTATATTTCTTAACATTGGAAGTGATCGTCTCTTACTAGGTTGCTAGCTACCGCTGCAACCCGGATTACTGTACTCTCTACCATGTTCCAGTGCCAAGCTATCTTTGTAATTACTAACCTATAATATAATTAAGTGGCGTATAAAATTTAGTATAGGCAAGAGGTCGTTCTTTATTATAATTGCTTCAAAATTCAAATATCTTTGAAAAGACTGCAGTATGAAAATACATCAAAAATGCAATTTTTTTGACAAAATTGATTCTACTTTAAAAAGTATTTTATTTTTAAATACAAAAGTGACTAGATGTTGCAATTTCCTTTAAAATGAGCTATTATACAGCTCTCTATGATTTTCCAGTGCCCAGCTAGCTGAGCAGAAAGAAAAAGCGGAAAGAAAAAAATATCCCGTTTGTGGAGAATAACGTGGTAAAAGTCAATTTTCTTGATTTTCAAGCCAATATATTTTCTTTGTTATTCAAGCCAAAGGGCGGTAAGTTTCCTTTATGGAGGATTTGGACAAGGCGGTTCTAATGGTGTACTTTTTGTTTTGATCTGACTCTTTTTTTAGGAGTTGGGGGGTTTTATATTTCTTGACATTGGAGGTGATCGTCTCTTACTAGGTTGCTAGCTACCGCTGCAACCCGGATAGACAAAAAAAGGGTCCACTTTGGAAGCATTATATATATTTCAACAGGTGGTTCATGCAATTGACTATATTCACAATCACGCTATTGTCCACAGAGATATAAAGGTATACCACCTTTTCTCGTTGACTTCCTTTTTCCTTTTAAATTTTCTGTTTCTGAATCAGGACTATCTAACATAGTCAAAACAAAAGGACTATTTCAGCAAAGAATAAATTTATATCGCTGTGTAATTTGTTAACGTATCAGCAAAATCTCAAGACCAGCTCAGGGTGTATACTTGAAAATTCAGAGAATAGTGAAGAAGAACGCTCAACTACATAAAAACAAACTACTGTATGTGTTTCCTAGTTGTTAAAAAAGATATTTTTAATGTTTAATAAAAGTAAGTCAAGTTAAAACTTTCAACGACTTCTCAGCAAATGATGAAATAAGTTAAAAGACATTATATGCATACAATCGGTCAAAAAGGAAGTATCTATAATATTGAAGAGAAGAGGGTAGATATAATACGATTGGTAAATATACCACCCATCAATATTTATTATAAGATCACCTAAAACTCCCTACTCAAACTTAATCAGGTCATGGGATAACCAACAGCCGGCTTAAAAAACATAATTTACTATTATTAACAAGAGTTCCTGATCAAAATTTTCATGCACTTGTAATCATCCAAAATTTAATATTTATAATTGATCTATGTAGATTTTGAATTCTTAATCAACTCACTGAAATTAACAATAAGCAAATAACACACAAAACTAAAGTTACCTCTCTCGCTGGCCAGTGGAGATACCCACGAATAAAGTAAACGGTAAAATAAATTGGTCAAAATTCTCCTCAGAATCAATTCCCAAGCTTTTGACATTATATTTAGGCATATAGGTTTGAATTAATAAGCAAGCTGAGTTATTATTATCATGAAACGTGGAAAAAATAATTACTTTAGAGTGCGAATGAACACAATTTATATACAGAAACAATAAAGTATTTATCCAAAAATTAAGGCCAGAGACCCAACACTTCCCACTTAAGATAAATGGCCACTACAACAGCCAACTGGTCAGAATCTCAACAGACAAATAAGTAACACAAAATAAAAACTTCAAAATCTCCAATAGCTTTCTAATTTTATATTTCTAGCCAGTGTCCATTGCATGAAGAGAGCATCTTGACAACGGGTTCTATTAAAATTGAAAAATGTCACCTATTTTGACTAACTAAAACAATTAATTTTTAGCCATCACAACCAGGTTAGAGATTTAAAAAGGCAATCCTCGAGATATGTTAACAGTAATCAGATCAATAGTATTATGTAATTTTCAGGATTTACCTAAGGAAGGGATTCACATACCAATCAGTAATATGTGCAAAGAGATCTTAGCACAAAAAGGAGCAAAGAGATCTAGGTTTTGGATCATCTTTTTTCAGGAATTTGATGCCTGATGACGTATAATTATCTCTCACTGTTCCAACTTTACATTTAAGAGAATTAAAAAATGGTGAAGAGGTTTATGGGACAATGCCAAGCGTCACAAGAGATAGGTCCAACTAATCTCGTAGCTTCCAACGGTGGAAAAAAAATGTATATTTGAAATAAAACAAGATTTGGCAAATATACTGTTTAAAATTACTCATAAAAAAGATTCCAAATGTTGCGGAGATGATTTCACGGCAGATGTGATAATTTCAGTGTAAATTACAAGATTAAAATTATTGCTCAAATACCATAAATATTTTTGCAGTTTATAACTTTATCGATTCTGAGCGAAAACTAAAATAAAATAAAAATTGATTTTTTTTCAATTTTGAGGTAATCACTTATTATGTCATATATGGTTATTACGTATTTAAAATCGTCATAAAAATGTAAAAATTCCGTTTTTTACGAGTTTCGGTTACTATTGAGACGATTCGCTCTTACTATACAGTTCTTTACCACGAAATGTTTGTTAAAAACCTTGAATAGAAATAGGAAAGATCTTACGGCTTTTTCTTATTTGGAATACTATGAGACGAACCTCAAAGAATCAGGCAGCTAACTAAGTCCGATATATGCAATTGTTTGGTGTTTTAATGATCGTCTTTTAATATAAAACATAAATTATTTTAAAATTGTGTATTTGAATGCCTACGTGGCACAGTGGATAGTGTGTTGGAATTCTGCTCCAAAGGTCACGGGTTCATTTGATGCCGAAGACAATTCTTTTACATTTGTCTTTTTAAAGTCTAAAAAAGCATCTATTAACAACTACTACATGAGATCCTCTTAACTGACACATTTTATAATGAACTATGTCGATCCTATATGTAATACACTGGCTGGATTTTCAGAGGGTAGTCACGAATGGGTGTTTCAGTTTTTGAGCTTTTTTTCTCCAACATTTCTGGCAAAAAAGCCTTGCAGGGAGTTATTTGACGTTGATATGGTTGCTGATGTTATTGTGTTTATGTTTTTTTTTTGTTTCTTTCTCTCTGCATTCCCAGCCATAGAGCCTTGTATTTGATTTTGATTGTTTCTGATGACTTTTAATAATGTTTGTCTATTTGTTGTATGTTTCTTTCTGTTGGAATTATACATCTTAATGTTATTAAACCACTAATCCTTTGGGTCATTTCGTCAAGACTTGGGGTAGGGGGGCAAAGATGGTGTCAATTGTCCCAAAGCAAGTGAAAACGACAATAAAGACTAAAAAATGAGCCATATAGTACCGTAAAGGTAACGATATTCTAAAGAAAACCGACCTGTTTCTATGAAGAATTCAACAGTCTGCCAGATCGTGTCACCAGGCAGAGGTACATAGCTTGTGTCCTGATCCAAGTACAAGTAAATAAGTATATATTATATATATATATATATATATATATATATATATATATATATATATATATAATATATATATATATATATATATATAATATATATATATATATATATATATATATATATATATATATATATATATATATATATATATATATATATATATATATATATATATATATATATATATATATATATATATACATATATATATATATATATATATATATATATATATATATATATATATATATATATATATATATATATATATATATATATATACATATATATATATATATATATATATATATATATATATATATATATATATATATATATATATATATATATATATATATATATATATATATATATGTATATATATATATATATATATATATATATATATATATATATATATATATATATATCTATATATATATATATATATATATATATATATATATATATATATATATATATATATATATATATATATACTTATTTACTTGTACTTGGATCAGGACACAAGCTATGTACCTCTGCCTGGTGACACGATCTGGCAGACTGTTGAATTCTTCATAGAAACAGGTCGGTTTTCTTTAGAATATCGTTACCTTTACGGTACTATATGGCTCATTTTTTAGTCTTTATTGTCGTTTTCACTTGCTTTGGGACAATTGACACCATCTTTGCCCCCTACCCCAAGTTTTGACGAAATGACCCAAAGGATTAGTGGTTTAATAACATTAAGATGTATAATTCCAACAGAAAGAAACATACAACAAATAGACAAACATTATTAAAAGTCATCAGAAACAATCAAAATCAAATACAAGGCTCTATGGCTGGGAATGCAGAAAGAAAGAAACAAAAAAAAACATAAACACAATAACATCAGCAACCATATCAACGTCAAATAACTCCCTGCAAGGCTTTTTTGCCAGAAATGTTGGAGAAAAAAAGCTCAAAAACTGAAACACCCATTCGTGACTACCCTCTGAAAATCCAGCCAGTGTATTACATATAGGATCGACATAGTTCATTATAAAATGTGTCAGTTAAGAGGATCTCATGTAGTAGTTGTTAATAGATGCTTTTTTAGACTTTAAAAAGACAAATGTAAAAGAATTGTCTTCGGCATCAAATGAACCCGTGACCTTTGGAGCAGAATTCCAACACACTATCCACTGTGCCACGTAGGCATTCAAATACACAATTTTAAAATAATTTATGTTTTATATTAAAAGACGATCATTAAAACACCAAACAATTGCATATATCGGACTTAGTTAGCTGCCTGATTCTTTGAGGTTCGTCTCATAGTATTCCAAATAAGAAAAAGCCGTAAGATCTTTCCTATTTCTATTCAAGGTTTTTAACAAACATTTCGTGGTAAAGAACTGTATAGTAAGAGCGAATCGTCTCAATAGTAACCGAAACTCGTAAAAAACGGAATTTTTACATTTTTATGACGATTTTAAATATGTAATAACCATATATGACATAATAAGTGATTACCTCAAAATTGAAAAAAAATCAATTTTAATTTTATTTTAGTTTTCGCTCAGAATCGATAAAGTTATAAACTGCAAAAATATTTATGGTATTTGAGCAATAATTTTAATCTTGTAATTTACACTGAAATTATCCCATCTGCCGTGAAATCATCTCCGCAAAATTTGGAATCTTTTTTATGAGTAATTTTAAACAATATATTTGCCAAATCTTGTTTTATTTCAAATATACATTTTTTTTCCACCGTTGGAAGCTACGAGATTAGTTGGACCTATCTCTTGTGACGCTTGGCATTGTCCCATAAACCTCTTCACCATTTTTAATTCTCTTAAATGTAAAGTTGGAACAGTGAGAGATAATTATACGTCATCAGGCATCAAATTCCTGAAAAAGATGATCCAAAACCTAGATCTCTTTGCTCCTTTTTGTGCTAAGATCTCTTTGCACATATTACTGATTGGTATGTGAATCCCTTCCTTAGGTAAATCCTGAAAATTACATAATACTATTGATCTGATTACTGTTAACATATCTCGAGGATTGCCTTTTTAAATCTCTAACCTGGTTGTGATGGCTAAAAATTAATTGTTTTAGTTAGTCAAAATAGGTGACATTTTTCAATTTTAATAGAACCCGTTGTCAAGATGCTCTCTTCATGCAATGGACACTGGCTAGAAATATAAAATTAGAAAGCTATTGGAGATTTTGAAGTTTTTATTTTGTGTTACTTATTTGTCTGTTGAGATTCTGACCAGTTGGCTGTTGTAGTGGCCATTTATCTTAAGTGGGAAGTGTTGGGTCTCTGGCCTTAATTTTTGGATAAATACTTTATTGTTTCTGTATATAAATTGTGTTCATTCGCACTCTAAAGTAATTATTTTTTCCACGTTTCATGATAATAATAACTCAGCTTGCTTATTAATTCAAACCTATATGCCTAAATATAATGTCAAAAGCTTGGGAATTGATTCTGAGGAGAATTTTGACCAATTTATTTTACCGTTCACTTTATTCGTGGGTATCTCCACTGGCCAGCGAGAGAGGTAACTTTAGTTTTGTGTGTTATTTGCTTATTGTTAATTTCAGTGAGTTGATTAAGAATTCAAAATCTACATAGATCAATAATAAATATTAAATTTTGGATGATTACAAGTGCATGAAAATTTTGATCAGGAACTCTTGTTAATAATAGTAAATTATGTTTTTTAAGCCGGCTGTTGGTTATCCCATGACCTGATTAAGTTTGAGTAGGGAGTTTTAGGTGATCTTATAATAAATATTGATGGGTGGTATATTTACCAATCGTATTATATCTACCCTCTTCTCTTCAATATTATAGATACTTCCTTTTTGACCGATTGTATGCATATAATGTCTTTTAACTTATTTCATCATTTGCTGAGAAGTCGTTGAAAGTTTTAACTTGACTTACTTTTATTAAACATTAAAAATATCTTTTTTAACAACTAGGAAACACATACAGTAGTTTGTTTTTATGTAGTTGAGCGTTCTTCTTCACTATTCTCTGAATTTTCAAGTATACACCCTGAGCTGGTGTTGAGATTTTGCTGATACGTTAACAAATTACACAGCGATATAAACTTATTCTTTGCTGAAATAGTCCTTTTGTTTTGACTATGTTAGATAGTCCTGATTCAGAAACAGAAAGTTTAAAAGGAAAAAGGAAGTCAACGAGAAAAGATGGTATACCTTTATATCTCTGTGGACAATAGCGTGATTGTGAATATAGTCAATTGCATGAACCACCTGTTGAAATATATATAATGCTTCCAAAGTGGACCCTTTTTTTGTCTATTTCCGGGTTGCAGCGGTAGCTAGCAACCTAGTAAGAGACGATCACGTCCAATGTTAAGAAATATAAAAACCCATAGTTCCTAACAAAGGAGTCAGATCAAAACAAAAAGTACACCATTAGAACCGCCTTGTCCGAAACCACTGTATAGGAAACTTTCTGTCCCTTGGCTTGAACAGCAAGGGAAATATATTGGCTTGAAAATCAAGAAAATTGACTTTAACCACGTTATTCTCCCCAAACGGGATATTTTTTTCTTTTTTCTTTTTTTTTCTTTTCCACAGATAGCTTGGCACTGGAACATCGTAGAGGGTTGTTCAATAGCTCATTTTAAAGTTTACAGTAAAGAACGATCTCTCTCCCATAGTAACTGATATGTTACATTAATCCGGGTTGCAGCGGTAGCTAGCAACCTAATAAGAGACGATCACGTCCAATGTTAAGAAATGTAATTACATAAAGGACCGATATAGCTCATCATAAATGGTGTTTGTCAATTATTACCTTAAAGAGGATAATTGAAATAAAAAATTATTGCATATATTAGACTTAGTTGGCCACTTGATCGTTTGAGGTTCGTCTCTTACTATTTCAAGATGAAAAAGCCGTAGGCTTTTTCCTGTTTGTAATATTTTCCTGTTTGTTATCAGGGTTGCAGCGGTATCCGGGTTGCAGCGGTAGCTAGCAATCCGGGTTGCAGCGGTAGCTAGCAGCCTAGTAAGAGACGATCACGTCCAATGTTAAGAAATATAAAAACCCATAGTTCCTAACAAAGGAGTCAGATCAAAACAAAAAGTACACCATTAGAACCGCCTTGTCCGAAACCCCTGTATAGGAAACTTTCTGTCCCTTGGCTTGAACAGCAAGGGAAATATATTGGCTTGAAAATCAAGAAAAGTGGCAGCTGCTACAACATTCTGCCTAAACGGGATATTTTTTTTTGTATCCAGAGATAGCTTGGCACTGGAACATCGTAGAGGGTTGTTCAATAGCTCATTTTAAAGGATATTAATTGGGTTAAAAATCTATAGTAACTAAAATAAATTATTTCTAAAAGAGAATAAATTTTTCCATTTTACAATAAAGAGCGATCTCTCGCCCATAGTAACTGATATACGGTGGTTCCAGGGGTAGCTACAAGCTATCCAGATTGTAGCGGTATCCAGGTTGCAGCGGCAGCTGTAACCCGGAGTCTCTTTGCTTAACAACAAAGAAAATATGTCGGATTGTTATTAAACAAAAACCTAACAAATTACAGTTAAGAACAAACTTCCAACCCATAGTAACTAAAATAAGATTTTAGTTAATTTTAAAGATTGATAAATAATTTCGAAATCGTAGGTTGTAGCCTGGTCGTCTCTTACTATTCCAATAAAGAAAAAGCCATAGGCTTTTTCCTGTTTGTAATACACTAATCCGGGTTTTATATTAAAACATTACAGTAATCCGGGTTGCAGCGGTAGCTAGTTTACATTAAAGGACGAATTATAGCCCATGATCTTGGTTGCAGCGGTAGCTAGCAACCTAGTAAGCTATAGTAAAGAACGACCTCTACCCCATGTTAATTGAAATGATCTATTGACAAGATATCCGGGTTGCAGTGGTAGCTAGCAACCTAGTAAGAGACGATCACGTCCAATGTTAAGAAATATAAAAACCCATAACTTCTAAAAAAATTACATTAAAGAACGATCATTGGAATAAAAAACTATTGCCTGCATTGGACTTACTTGAACGTTTAGCTACTTGATCGTTTGAGGTTCGTCTCTTACTATTTCAAAGAATAAAAAGCTGTAGGCTTTTTCCTGTTCCTAATTAGGTTTATCCGGGTTGCAGCGGTAGCTAGCAACCTAGTAAGAGACAATCACGTCAATGTTAAGAAATATAAAAACCCCTAAGTCCTAAAAAAAGAGTCAGATCAAAACAAAAAGTACACCTTTAGAACCGCCTTGTCCGAAACCTCTATAAAGGAAACTTACCTGCCTTTGGCTTGAATATCAAACAGTTCGTGGTAACGAACTGTAAGTAAGGAGCGACCCGGCTCAATGGTAAACGAAACTCTAAAAAACAGAATTTTGATACCAATAGAAACATCAAAAGAATCAAATTTTAATTCTGATTTCAAATATATAAGTTTCATCAAGTTTAATCTTACCCATCAAAAGTTACGCGCCTGAGAAAATTTGGCTGATTTTCGAGAAAAGGGGGAAAGACCCCCTAAAAGTTATAGAAACTTAATGAAAATCACACCATCATATTCAGTGTATCAGAGAACCCTACTGTAGAGGTTTCAAGCTTCTATCTACAAAAATGTGGAATTTTGCATTTTTTGCCAGAAGAAAGATCACGGGTGCGTGTTTATTATATTAAAAGACGATCATTAGAAAAACAAATTATTGCATACATTGGACTTAGTTAGCTCCCTTATTCTTTGAGAGTCGTCTCTTACTACTCCAAAGAAGAAAAAGCCGTAGGCTTTTTCCTGTTTCTAATCAGGGTTTACATAATCTGGGTTGTCAATCCGAGTTGCTATAATGAAGAAAGACCTCTTGCCTATATAATATTACAGTAAAGAAAAAGATTATAATTAATATTAAAGATTCTTTTCCACCAATAGCTTGGCACTGGAAAATCGTAGAGAATAATTCAATGGCTCATTTTAAAAGAAATCTCTAGATCTAGTGCCATTTGTACTTAATTTTTTTTTTAAATCGTTTAAATAAAGAACGAACTCTTTCCTATACTAAATAAGCCTATACTAGTTAATGACATAGTAATTATATGATTTTATTAATAGCTGAATTACAAATTAAAGAAAATGATCCCGGTGCCTTTGATCCCGGGTGCCTCTGTTAAAAGCCGATCGTACTTGCCACTTGGACTATGAGATCATTGATTTAAGTTTTAAAATTAACAATATGATACACATGATACTTTTATCAATTGTCTTTTCATATCGCTTTTTTTGACTCCTCAGTTAGCTGGGCACTGGAAAATCACAGAGAGCTGTATAATGGCTCATTTTAAAAGAAATTGCTACATCTAGTGCCTTTTTTAATTAAAAATAAAATATTTTTTAAAGTAGAATCAATTTTGTCGAAAAAACTGCGTTTTTGATGTATTTTCATACTGCAGTCTTTTAAAAGATATTTGATTTTTTTACATTAAAGAACGACCTCTAGCCCATGTTAAATGAAACACAGTGAAGAATGTTACATAAAGAACCGATATAGTTCATCATAAATGGTATTTTTCAATTAGGTATAATAAAGAACGACCTGTTGCCTATACTAAATTTTATACGCCACTTACTTCTAGTATAGTTTAGTAATTTCACAGATAACTTGGCATTGGAACATTGTAGAGAGTTGTTCAATAGCTCATTATAAAGGAAATTAATGGGGTTAAGATCTTTTTGTAATTACAACAAATTATTTTTAAAATAGAAGTTTTTTTACGAAAATATAATAAAGATCGAACTCTTCCCTATACTAACTTGCATAGGCATCTTCACTATAGTTAAGATTACAGTATTTATATTATACATCATTATAGATTATAAAAGGTTCAAATGTTCGAAGATTATAGAGTTAAAAACTTTCCCACACTGGGAATCGAACCCGAGCCTGTTAAGTGAAAGTCAACTATCCTAGCCACTAGACCATATGGAACCATAAAGAAGTATGATTTAAGAGCCATATGCATATTATTATTTCACCATACCAATTATAATAAGGCCAAAACAAAATTGTCGACTTGCAACCTTACTTTTGACACATTAGTTAAATCTTCATCAGGCTTAAAACATTTTTTGCTAGTTTTACATGAAAGAACGAACCTTAGCCCATAGTAGCAGAAATAAGAATATCTAGGTTGCAGCGGTAGCTAGCAACCTATTACATAATCCGGGTTTAAGTGGTGGCTAGCAACCTAGTATGAAACGCCAAATTAAAAGATGATCATTAGAAGAACAAAAAATTGCTTATATTGGACTTAGTTAGCTGCCTGATTCTTTGAGGTTCGTCTCTTACTATTCCAAAGAAGAAAAAGCCGTAGGCTTTTTCCTGTTTGTTATAATAAAGAACGAACGCTTGCTCATAGTAACTGAAATATTAATTAAAAGTAGTAGCTCTAGCTTTAGTGGCAGTATTATCATCGGTAAACTTTTCTAGAGTATGGTGCAATAATTGACTTACTTATATGCTTTATTCTCTGAAATTCGTCTCTTACTAATCAAACTAAGAAAAAGCCGTAGGCTTTTTCCTGTTTGTAATTTCAACAAAAAATTAAACTAATTTAAAATTTTTCGGGTAGTTTTCCAGTTTAAATTAGAAGGTTAAAGTTATTTCTCAGATAGCATAAATGTTTTGCAGTTTATAATTACAGTAAAGAACGAACTTCCAGCCCATAGTAAATAAAATAAGATTATAATTTCATCATCCGGTTTGCAGCGGTAGCTAGCAACCTAGTAAGAGACGATCACGTCCAATGTTAAGAAATATAAAAACCCATAGCTCCTAAAAAAGGAGTCAGATCAAAACACAAAGTACACCATTAGAACCGCCTTATCTGAAACCCATGTATAGTAAACTTTCTGTCCCTTGGCTTGAACACCAAGGGAAATATATTGGCTTGAAAATCAAGAAAAGTGGCAGCTACTACAACATGCTGCCTAAACGGGATATTTTTTTTCTTTTGTTTCCAGATATAGCTTGGCACTGGAACATCGTAGAGAGTTTTTATAATAAAGAAAGATCTCTTGCCTATACTGGATTAGATACTGAACTTAATTATATTATAGTATAGGTTAGGAATTCAACAGATAGCTTTGCACTGGAACATCGAAGAGAGTTCTTCAATGGCTCACTTTAGAGGAAATTAATAGGGTTAAAAACCTTTTGTAATTAAAACAAATTATTTTTATTACAATTAAAATAAGGAACGAACTCTTGCCTATACTAACTTGTATAGGCAAATTAACTATAGTATAGGCTTGTACAGCTATATTTAAAGTCAAAATATTAAAATTACCTACACAGGGAATCAAAACCCTGTCCCCCGCATGACAAGCAGTTATCCTCATCATTGTACCATCGGAGACTTAAGAAAAATAAGATAGAAATAATACATGATAATAAATTTGTTAATACACTTAAAAAAATTGTATAAGGAATTTCCTTAAGAAGTCATAATAGGTAAAAATTTCCCATACTGGGAATCGAACTTAGATGTAGGTGTAAGTTGTAGAAAACTTATAAAGGAAACTATACTGGTGTAGGAAACTTAAACAGGAAACTTTACAGGTATAGGAAACTTATATACAAAGCTATTCTGGTATAGGAAACATATAGATGGAACTATACTGGAGTAGGAATCTATACTAGTATGGAAACTTATAAAAGGAAACTATACTGGCATTGGAAAATTATAAAGGAAACTACACTGATATAGGTAATTACATTAATCTCAATAACCACATATGGCGTAAAAGTTAATGCAATGTTATAATGTTAGCTATAATAACATCAGCATGTTTTAACATGTTTTCAGTTCAGAATTATAATAAAGAACGACCTCTTTCCTATACTAAATTTTATAGGCCACTTAACTATAGTATAGGCTAGTACAGTTATTATATTTAAGGTCAATATATTAAAATTTTCCACTAAAAGACGGTCATTGGAATAAAAACCCAATACATACATTTGATTTAGTTAGCTACTTGATTGTTTGAGGCTAGTCTCTTACTATTTCAAAGAAGAAAAAGCCGTAGGCTTTTTCCTGTTTGTAATCAATTTTATAATAAAGATCCGGGTTGCAGCGGTAGCTAGCAACCTAATAAGAGACGATCACGTCAATGGCGGTTCTAATGGTGTACTTTTTGTTTTGATCTGACTCCTTTTTTAGGAACTATGGGTTTTTATATTTCTTAACATTTGACGTGATCGTCTCTTACTAGGTTGCTAGCTACCGCTTTAACCCGGATTACGAACAAACAGGAAAAACCCTACGGCTTTTTTTTCTTTGAAATAGTAAGAGACGAACCTACAATAGCTGAACTAAGTCCAATGTATGCAATAGTTTGTTATTCCAATTATATGAGTGTCGGACAAGGTGGTTCTAATAGCGTACTTTGTGTTTCGACCTGACATCATTTTTAGGAGTTTTGGGTCATTTTATTTCTTAGTATTGGACGTGATCGTCTCTTACTAGGTTGCTAGCTACCGTTCCAATCCGGAATCAATCCTTTATATAACAAAAAGAAAAAGCCTATGGTTTTTTTCTTAATTGGAATAGTAAGAGACAACCTGGCCACAACCTACAATTACGACATCATTGATCAATCTTTGACATGATGAAATTACAATCTTATTTTAGTTACTATGGGCTGGAAGTTCGTTCTTTACTGTAATTTTTTCTTATATGAGCGTTTCTTGGTGTAGTGGTTAGCACTTAAAACTTCTAATCCTGTGATCCGAGTTCAAATCCTGGTGGACGGTTCTTATTAAATGTAGCTTACTTATACTACCATTCAGGTTTCTGCCGTAATTCTTTCTTTTCAGAATTAAATTAGTAACTATCGCCTAGTTAGTTCTTTACCTTATCGTAACAATTTGTTTTATAATAATAATTAATTCTGTTAATTACAAAAGATTCTATATACAGCAATCTCCTTTAAAATGAGCCATTACACTGCTCTTTATTAATGATTTTTGTAATGGTATGTTATTCCAATGATCGTCTTTTAATGTAAAAATTTTGATTGGATATGTTTGGAGAAATAATGGGCGTGGGGGGAGTTGGTTGCCCTCCAATCACTTTCCAATGTAATGAGCCCTTTTCGAAGTTTCTATGACAACTCCTTCTATACGAAGTACCCTGGTCTAAATAAAGCCCACCAAGAAATAATAATAATACATTGTACCCACATCACTCTTTACTTAGGCAGCGCTATTGCGCTGCCTATGATAAACAACTGAAAATTACAGAACACTATGGTCATCTTGGGCTGCACTTGGCTTGCAATAATAAAAGTTTCAAGTGTTCAAAACAACTATTTTTGCCATTATCAATGCAATTTTTCCACAGAATAAGCTTTTTCATGAACGCTCGAATTTTATCTTGAACTGCAAAATATATCTTTTACGTTTGAACCTTGCGAATAAAGAGTGAGTTTCGTTTAATCTGGAAAAAATATCCACCAAATAAGTAAACTTGAGAATGAATTCGTCGCCCAATAGATGTTTGATGTATCCGGTTTTTCCTTCCAAGTAAATTGTAACTTCATTGCGCAATGCTGCAAATTGTATCAGTACTTTTCCCCTGGATAACCAACGAACTACTGTATTCAGGAGAAGAGATGTATCATGGCTACATATTTCTTCACACAGTTTTTGAAATAGGCTGGCTTGTAAGGGTTTTGTCTTAGTATAATTTAAAATTTTCACAGCTGTATCAAGTACTGTCTTGTAATCATCGAGTAATGCTTTGGAAACCGGTGCTTCTCTATGAAGGCTACGGTGTGTCCACTAAGCACACGGGCTCAAGTTAATCGTGGTTTTTTTTTTAAAAGAAAACGAAATAAAATAACATAAAAGACACTGCTCTGTCACACATTGGACGTTGAGATCCATAAATATAAATATTCATCACTGTCATGTAGAACGGCTCTCACTTCACTCCCAAGACAACTACATGTTTCCTCCACAATTACTTATTGTTACCTTAAGTAGTGGGTTCCCCCCTTCCCCCCGAAGCATGATCACCTCACGTAATTTACTGTAAAATAATATAAACTAATTTTAAATAATAAACTTGTTTTAATCCAAATTAATTGACCTTTCACTAGATCTTTCGTTAAATTATTTTTGAAAGACTCCAGTGAGCTCTTACATATCAGCTCTTGCGGAATCATGTTACACTCTATAGCGCAAGTCATATCTGAGGAAAAATCCGAACGTGCCGTAGGTGTTCGTCTCGTCCGGATATCAAAAGCAGATCGGGTGTTTTGATTATATTCTTCACATATCAACCAAAAGAGATAGCGGAAAGGAGATGGAAGTGACCCGGAAAAAAACATAAATTGAGCATGACAGGCAGAAGAGTGAACCATGAGAGACACAGTCATCTATATTTCCAATAAGTTTTGGTGCACGCCTTTGGATTGAATCAAGTCTCTTCAAGTGTGATTTGAATGTTGACTGCCAAATTGTTGCGCAATACTGAAGATAAGGTTTCAGAAGTCCGTTGTAAAGTAGAGGAAGGTTTTTTTCTGGGAATGTGTGCCTGAATTTTCTGATAATTTCAAGATTACGGGAGAGCTTTAGTTCCACAGCCTTAATGTGGAGTTAAAAGGAGAGGTTTTCGTCCAAAAGTACACCTAGATACCTGGCAAAACCCGTTTCTGGTCGCAGAATCGTTCCGAATTGAAAAGTCGCAATTCCAGTTATTTCTGGATGAAGAATTCTGATCCTCGAAAAGAAGAGAACACACGATTTGTCAACATTAATTACAAGTTGATTTGCGACCATCCATGTGTAAGTTTCCTCCAAGATGACTTGTAGTTTACTCTGGAGTGCTGACATGCTAGTATTACAGGAGGACATTGTAGTACCATCTGTGAATGCCACAAGTCATAATGATGGCCATTTTGTTTTGATCTAAACTCATTTTGTATGAGTTATGGGTTCTTATATTTCTTAAAACTGGACGTGATCGTCTCTTACTAGGTTGCTAGCTACCGCTGCAACCCGGATTTCTAGGTTTCAGCCATCTCTACAGCCATGATACTGATGGAAATTACATAATCCCTATTTATGTTACAGTTAACACGGGAAACGTGTCGTTCTTTATTGTAATTACTATGGACTAAAGTTCCTTCTTTAATGTAAAACTTTAATGTAACAGCAACCCGGATCAATTAACATGGGTTAAGGGTCGTTCTTTACTATAATTACCACGAACTGTTTTATTACTATAGGCAACAGATCGTTCTTTAATATAACAACCCGGATATAACAAGTCCCTCATTACGTTATATATGGTTATTCTTGTTGAAAGATGATAACACATCTTGCTGTTTTGTTTTGCTCTCTCAATTATTACTTCTCGATACGCCTGGTCGGTTGAATACTTTTGCTTTTTTCTTTTCAAGATACTATCTCTGTTGTTTGTGTAGTACTGTTTTTTTAACTTGCGTGCAGCTTGCTTGATTTGAAACCATTATGTAATTATGAATGAGAACATTTACAGTTCTGACGCTTCTTATATAGTAACAAATTTGTCATTTCAGTGATCGTCTTTTAATGTACTTACTGTAACGTCAATATAATGAATAGTAAATTGTTCATTTTTGGCTTTGAAGACTCTTCGAGTAATGCGATATAATTCTTCAATCGTGTCGCATTCTATGACACATGCTTTTCCATTATCATTTTGCAATGGTGCTCCTATGGGTCCGCATGAGTGAGAATCTGTAAAATAGTATTTTTCATCATAATGCATAAGAACCAGTGATTTAGAGTATGCAACTATTATTCCAGCATTATGTTCTCTAAATAATTTTTTTAAAGCAGCCAATAATGTAATTCCTAATTCTCCATTATTTATAGAATATAAATGTTGATGCTTTAATTGAGTACAACCGTTTGAGACAAATTTATAGAACAGATCTTCCATTGTTTGAGTTCCCAGAAAGGCAACTCAGAGGTACACCAGATGAAGTATGTATAACAAATGAAGTAAACTCTAAAGGACAGCAGACTCAAGGAAAAAAAATTTCCATTGTTGGAGGTCCCAGAAAAAGAATGAGAAGCCCTTCAGTTGAAGAACCCTTATTAATAGAAATTTATCCCAAAAATAAGAAAAGGATAACTAGTGTCGGGCCGGTGGTGTCAACAAAAGAGAATAAACTAAATATTAATGCGAAACTTGATCACAATGATATATTTCGTGTCATTCAACCGGCCCAAGATCGTCAAGAACAACACAAAAATGCTAATAATGCAAATGCACCAGCAAGTGCATATGTTATTCTTGATAGTAATAGAAAGATATCAAGAATTATACATGCTGACTGGAATCAAGCAGAAACTAATATATTTCTATCTGGATACGCAGGCAGCCAATGCTTTGCCATGGTACTCGCCAATATTGTCCGAGCTGCTATTATACCTCCAAGGCAATGGAATAAAAATATTCCATTAGAACCGCCTTGTCCGAAACCCCTGTATAGGAAACTTTCTGTCCCTTGGCTTGAACAGCAAGGTAAATATATTGGCTTGAAAATCAAAAAAAGCGGCAGCTACTACAACATTCTGCCTAAACGGGATATTCTTTTTTTCTTTTTTTTGTATCCAGAGGTAGCTTGGCACTGGAACATCGTAGATAGTTTTTAAATAGCTCATTTTAAAGGAAATCTCTAGATCTAGTGCCTTTTGCACTTAATTTTTTAATTAATTATTTTTTCCGAAAAACTTAATTTTTTATATACAATATTGATCAATGACGTCATATTCGCTGAATGTAGTTAGTATTACATAAAGGCTCGATCATCAAGTTTAAGCTGAAACTAAATAAAGGACAATTATTCCTCCATATATTCACAGTGATGTATAAAATTTCCCATTACATTTGTAAACTGTTCCACAGTTGCCGATCCATCCCTTGGAAGCTTTTCACTAAACATGCAACATTTCTTTTGGATATTACTATGAAGATTTGCGAAAGCATCTCTAGTTGACTTTTCAACAAAATCTATTCTTTCAGAGATAATTTTAATCTTTAATTTTGAATATTTTTCGTAATCCCGTTAAAATATTTGTAAAAGTTTTCTCAATTTACAAAGATCAGCCTGTGCGTTCTTTGCATTATAATAAAGAAAGAACATTTTATAACAAAGAACGAACACTTGCTCATAGCAACTGAAATATCAATTATACGTAGTAGCTCTAGCCTTAGTGGCAGTATTATCATCGGTAAACTTTTCTAGAGTATTTTACATTAAAAGACGATCACTGAAATAACAAACCATTCCATACATTGGACTTAGCTACTTGATTGTTTGAGTTTCGTCTCTTACTATTTAAAAGAAGAAAATGCCGTAGGCTTTTTCCTGTTTGTATTTATAGTTAAAAAACGAACTCAGGTCCAAAGAAACTGAACCCAATGGTTCATTCATACTATCTTCATTATTTTAGCTAGAATGTAAATAAGCATTATAATAAAGAACGACTGCTTGCCTATACTAAATTTTATACTCCACTTAATTATAGTATAGGTCAGTAATTCTATACTATAAGTACTCTATACTATATAGTATTCTATGCTAATGATCATCTTTTAATTTGGCGTTTCCTACTAGGTTACTAGCTACCACTTAAACCCGGATTATGTAATAGGTTGCTAGCTACCGCTGCAACCTAGATATTCTTATTTCTGCTACTATGGGCTAAGGTTGGTTCTTTCATATAAAACTAGCAAAACATTTTTAAGCCTGATGAAGATTTAACTAATGTGTCAAAAGTAAGGTTGCAAGTCGACGATTTGGTTTTGGCCTTATTATAATTGGTATGGCGAAATAATAATATGCATATGGCTCTTAAATCATACTTATTTATGGTTCCATATGGTCTAGTGGCTAGGATAGTTAACTTTCACTTAACAGGCTCGGGTTCGATTCCCGATGTGGGAAAATTTTTAACTCTATAATCTTCGAACATTTGAACCTTTTATAATTTATAATGATGTATAATATAAATACTGCAATCTTAATTATAGTGAAGTTGCGTATGCAAGTTAGTATAGGGAAGAGTTCGATCTTTATTATAATTATTATAAACGATCTTTACCATACTATAATGCCTTATGTATGATATCCTAATGATCGTCTTTTTGTAATTCTTTATGGTTCCATATGGTCTAGTGGCTAGGATAGTTAACTTTCACTTAACAGGCTCGGGTTCGATTCCCGGTGTGGGAAAATTTTTAACTCTATAATCTTCGAACATTTGAACCTTTTATAATCTATAATGATGTATAATATAAATACTGTAATCTTAACTATAGTGAAGTTGCGTATGCAAGTAAGTATAGGGAAGAGTTCGATCTTTATTATAAAACTTTACTAACCTATACTATAGTTAAGTGGCCTATAAAATTTAGTATAGCAAGAGGTCGTTCTTTATTATAATTTTATTTTATAAGTCTTCGATAGTCTAATGGTAAGCATGCCCACTTGTTACCTGGGAGAAGGGGTTCGATTCCCCGTCGGGGAGAACTTTTAATATGTTGAATTAATAGCACTATCTTTTCAATTTAAAATTTAAAAAAGAAACTTGTTTACTTATATTCTAGCTAAAATAATGAAGATAATATGAATGAACCACAGGGTTCAGTTTCTTTGGACTTGAGTTCGTTTTTTAACTATAAATACAAACAGGAAAAAGCCTACGGCTTTTTCTTCTTTTGAATAGTAAGAGACGAAACTCAAACAATCAAGTAGCTAACTAAGTCCAATGTATGGAATGGTTTGTTATTTCAGTGATCGTCTTTTAATGTAAATTTACTAACCTATACTATAGTTAAGTGGCCTATATAATTTAGTATAGGCAAGAGGTCGTTCTTTATTGTAATTTTGTAATTCTTTATGGTTCCATATGGTCTAGTGGCTAGGATAGTTAACTTTCACTTAACAGGCTCGGGTTAGATTCCCGGTGTGGGAAAATTTTTAACTCTATAATCTTCGAACATTTGAACCTTTTATAAT
Source organism: Artemia sinica (assembly GCA_027921565.1). Taxonomy (NCBI): domain Eukaryota; kingdom Metazoa; phylum Arthropoda; class Branchiopoda; order Anostraca; family Artemiidae; genus Artemia; species Artemia sinica. The sequence goes on along the minus strand of CM051263.1, from coordinate 49,102,064 downwards.
CTATAATGATGTATAATATAAATACTGTATTATGTTAGCATTGGACGTGATCGTCTCTTATTGTGATAAAAAACTCTCTACGATGTTCCAGTGCCAAGCTATCTGTGGAATTACTAACCTATACTATAATTAAGTGGTGTATAAAATATAGGCAAGAGGTCGTTCTTTATTATAAAAAATCGTAATTTAGTTTGTTATTCAAAATTTTACGTGTATTCACCTGAAGGGACCTTACAAGGCAATTAACTTGGAATTTCTTGGGCAGTCCTCTAGGCATATTTTATACTAATGAAAAATATTGTCTGAGTACAACACCTGACATACAATCCTTAACGTCATAAATTTCCAAATGAATTGGTTTGCCTTTTTTTAGGACGTAACTTGCTCTCTGAAGAGTTTCTTAAACGTATTCGAAATTTGAACTCGTGTTTTGCTCTAGCTCCATTCAACGTAATCGATGATCGAACCATAAATAGTCGGAATATATTTAGCTTTAAAGTAGCTGGACAAATTTACCACAAAATAAATTTATCGGCACATCCGCCACAATCTACTGAAAGTGAAATTGAGCCACCTTCATATGGCCAGATGTACTTTTTAGACCCCAATGAAGCTGTTGAGGAACGCCTCGCACGTCCTTTAAATTATGGGATCTCTCATAATCTAATGGGAGAGAGATCGTTCTTTACTGTAAAATATGAATGAACCACAGGGTTCAGTTTCTTTGGGCTTGAGTTCGTTTTTTAACTGTAAATACAAACAGGAAAAAGCCTACGGCTTTTTCTTCCTTTAAATAGTAAGAGACGAAACTCAAACAATCAAGTAGCTAAATCCAATGTATGGAATGGTTTGCTATTTCAGTGATCGTCTTTTAATGTATTTAGTTCCTATGAGCTAGCGTTCGTTCTTTATTTCTTAATGTAATAAAAATAATTTGTTTTAATTAAAAAAGGTTTTTAACCCCATTAATTTCCTTTAAAATGAGCCATTGAACAACTCTCTACGATCTTCTAGTACCAAGCTATCTGTTGAATTACTAACCTATACTATAATTAGGTGGCATATAAAATTTAGTATAGGCAAGAGGTCGTTCTTTATTATTATTGTATGCAAGTTAGTATAGGGAAGAGTTCGATCTTTATTATAATATTTAGTACTGATTTTTTAACTTGCGTGTAGCTTGCTTTGATCTAACCATTATGTATTCATGAATGAGACCATTTACAGTTTTGACGTTTCTTATATAGTAATTATGACGTCACTGCATCAAAAATACAGTTTTTATTGGAAAAATTTATTCTCTTTTAGAAATAATTTATTTTAGTTACAAAAGGTTTTTAACCCAATTAATTTCCTTTAAAATGAGCTATTGAACAACCCTCTACGATGTTCCAGTGCCAAGCTATCTCTGGAGACAAAGAAAAAAGAAAAAAATATCCCGTTTGGGGAGAATAACGTGGTAAAAGTCTATTTTCTTGATTTTCAAGCCAATATATTTTCTTTGTTATTCAAGCCAAAGGGCGGTAAGTTTCCTTTATGGAGGATTTGGACAAGGCGGTTCTAATGGTGTACTTTTTGTTTTGATCTGACTCTTTTTTTAGGAGCTACGGGTTTTTATATTTCTTAACATTGGAGGTGATCGTCTCTTACTAGGTTGCTAGCTACCGCTGCAACCCGGACTTAACATTGGACGTGATCGTCTCTTACTAGGTTGCTAGCTACCGCTTCAACCCAGAACCGTATATACACATTTTGTGAAAAAAAACAAATCAATAAATACCTTACTACAGCACAATGACTGAAATTGTGCCTCATGATTGGAGGTTTGCAGGTTCGAATCTGCTTGTAGTAAGGGATTAATATCGAATAAAGGAATGATTTCTTAATATAATACAGAGTTTGAAACTTGAATTAGGCCATTTTCAGTTTCCACATCTACTGTTATATTTACAGGATTAATAGAAATTTTTTCGGTTTGATTTGACTGTTGCAAACCAGATTTCGCATTCTAAGATAGTGCTGAAACTTCTTTAAGTGAATCCGTAAAACAGAACCCTCGAGAATCATCCTCTGACGTAGTTTTGGGTATTCAAATAGTTTGTAAAAGTCTTTCGGTCCAGTTGCGTCTGAATTTTCTGTTAATGTAGCTTGAGACATGAACATTGACAGCATTTCTCTGAAAGCTGGTAAATTTCTATAGTGGATTTTGAAGTATATTTCATCGGTTTCATTTCTTATTTGCTTATAGTGTTTTGAAGTCTTGCAAACACTTCGATTTATGTGTATTATAAATTCTTTTTCTTCTAATTTTTTTTTCAATTCCTTTCCTTCTTAAAAAAGGTGAACTTTTTCAAGTTTTACCACGTACTGATCATAAACGACTTTCGATGCTTGAGATTCATCCATAGAATCAACCCCAACTTCATTTTTCAAACTGAGTTTACCAAAATTTAGGACTTTTCATCCGAGCTTTCAGTTGAGCTTTTTGGAAATATTATCGTTGGTAAGTCAATGCAAACATTATACATTACTCGATCAAGTATGGAGTTTTTTTTAATAAATCGACATGAGTTTTTAATAAAGCGATAGTCTTCTCTTTTACTTTTCTTGAGAAAATTTTGTCCAATAATGGAGAAACATCATCAACAGACTTCATAATATTTTTTATGTATGCACTATAGTACAGGAATAGCATATTTACTGTATTAAACTCACAATCCACTCGATGTTTCCAGATATTTCTCAATTTGTAATCGGACAGTGAATTTTTTTCACTTTAATCATTACAAGATTTTCCTTACTCTTTTGCTCTGGTTTACGCAGAATTTTCCGCAGTGTGTGCTTTCAATTTCTACTCCACTTATCTCAAATGTAAATTCTTGCCAATCCCCAAAATACTCAGCATTGCCCTCTGCCTCTTTGAAACTTAATTGGCCGATAGAAAGACCAGTATCGAAAGTTAATTATTTTAATATAAATTTTGCTTCAAATTTTGGCTTTGGTTTCTCGGTTTCTTCACTCTCCGCCATTGTTCTTTGTTTTAATGATAGTCTAAAATCTTTTGTCGCTATTTTCATTTTATGAGTCTTATAAAAGACTATGTTTAATTCAATGACCTTTTTTAAATTGAATGCCTCAAAGGCTGTTGCTTTCTCTACTTTCTCAAGTGGACCTTTTTGTTTCTTCGTGTTTGATATCGATAATAGTGACGATAAAAGTGACCGAAATATATATGTGGAGGAATTCTTGGTATGCATAGAGCTTTTGGCTTCTTCTAGGAACTTGTTCGCATAATTTTTTGGAGTTATCCAATTTTTCGTGGCTAATTTAAAGCTACTACATTTTGGCCTACTTTTTTTCCACATTTCGTATATTTGGACAATTTTAATCAACTGAAAGGAATTCATCCCGACAGTGATACCCAAACTCCCGTCGTAGAATGTGAAAGTGGATTTTATATCTTTAAATGATTTTAGCCGTAGTGCCACTTCCATTTTACTGCTGTATTCAACAATTTGAAATAGACAATGAGACTCAAATTTAGAAAAACAAAGAATATCATTTTCTTCACTCAAACTACAGAAAAGCTCTTTAGGATTAGGACAGGGATCGAAATATACCTTAAACTCTTCAACCTTACCTTTTTTCACATAATCTATCTTGGACTCTGTCCATCTCTGATTCTTTTAATGATAGTTCAAGTTTCTTAAGAGTTGCATTTATTGCAAACGAAGTTGAAGCTATATCAATGTTATCTTCATATCTCATTTTAACATTTTTAATTATTATTTTTAAGTTTTTTATAACCGTGGCAATAAAAAACTCGATAGTTGCCCGTATTTGTCGTCTGAAAAATGATTTTATGTTCTTTTCTAATTGTTCTTGTTGGTAATTAGAATTACAAACAGGAAAAAGCCTATGGCTTTTTCATATTTAAAATAGTAAGAGACGAACTTCAAGGAATCAGGCACCTAACTAAATCCAAAATGTGCCTAGGTTTATTCTTTACCAGTTATCGCTGCAACCCGAGTATAATTGACTAGGCTGATCCTTCATATTAGTCTAATGGTGTGGTTTGTAGATCATTTACTATATGCAACCCGGATCAATGCAACCCGGATCTTCACTAGAAAATGTATTATTTACAAAAGGCAACAGTTCGTTCTTTAATATTATCTCTTACTGGGTTGCTAGCTACCGCTGCATCCCGGATTTTGTTTTGATCTGACTTTTTTTTGTAGGAGTTATGGGTTTTTATATTTCTTAACATTGGACGTGATCGTCTCTTACTAGGTTGCTAGCTACCGCTGCAACCCGGATGAATATTATCATTTATGACGAACTATATCAGTAACTTATGTATTGTAAAAAACTGGTTAGAAATAATGTGTAACGTCGTAACAGGATGTTACAACCATCATGGTCCCAGGGGTAGCTGCAACCTAGTAAAGGACGAACAACGGCCCTTAGCAAAAGTTTTTAGTTACTATGCCATGGTTTGTTCTTTACTAGGTTTTAGCTATCTCTACAACCATGATACCGATGAAACTTATATAATCCCCCAGTTTTACTAAACTAATTCGAGATTTTATGTAATTATATAAAAAAAGAAGAAAATCGATGCCGTATATGAAGAATACCGGTGTTCTGTTCTGTTCAAGCCAAGGGACGATACGTTTCCTATATAGGGATTTGAGATAGGGCGGGTCCAATAGTGAACTTATTTTTTTTTATCTAATTCTAGTTTTAGGAGTTATGGAGTATTTCATTTTTTACTATGGGGCGTGATCGTCTCTTACTAGGTTGCAAGCTACCGCTGCAACCCGGATTGACTAAAATTCCAATGATCGTTTTTTAATGTAAACTAGCTTCCGCTGGAAGCAGGATTAAATATTTTTTTAGTGTATTAGTGAATTTAGTATCATGTCTTATATGTAACATATTTTTTATGCGTCTCCGATAGTGCAATGGTAATCATGCCCAGTTGTCACGTGGGTGACCAGTGTTTGATACCCCGTTGAAGGGAATTTTTAATATATTGACTTTAAATATAAATTTACAAGCTTATACTATAGTTAAGTGACCTGTAAAGTTATAGGGGCAAGAGTTCGTTCTTTATAATAATTTATAATAACAATCCCGGCCCGTAAAAATCTTGCAATGTCAGTTTTTAATATTGTAAGAAACTTAAAAGAAGTCGGTTGCACCTTTCGGGACGTGTTACAAATCAAAAGTGCTTTAGAAAATGATATGACCAGGACACCTGTATTGACGAATGTGCCTAGAATATATTCCCGAGTCCATACCCATGGTTTTATTTTTTATTAACACAGCCGGCAAGCTGCGTCTTCTGAAAATAAATTTGTATCTGCTGTTTCCTTAGAGCACATCTTAATTAATTATTATACTCCTAAGCGAGAAGGGAGCGGGTTTGATTCTCCTTTGGAAGTACATGGAACATGCCTCTTTACAGTTATATCGTCATAGTTTCAATAAAAGTATGAACATACGGATATTTTATATAGTCAGTTACTATGGGCTACGGGATAACGCTTCCATTGCTACGGGACAAAGTTCATTCTTTAATAAAAATCCAGTGCCAAGCTATCCGTGGGATTACTAACCTATACTATAATTAAGTGGCGTATAAAATTTAGTATAGGCAAAAGGTCGTTCTTTATTATAATTTTTCGGTAATCTTCATCATTGTGATAACGCTCCTTGATCTTTTGTCTAGCCTGCTCAATTGTTGCTTCTCTGTAATCTTCATCATTATCATACCGTTCCTTACTCTTTTGTCTAGCTTGCTTAATTGTTGCTTCTCTACAAAGCTCATCATTTTGATAACGCTCCTTGATGTTTTGTTTGGTTCTCTCAATTTTCGCATGCCTGTAAACTACATCATTATAATAACGCTGTTTGTCACTATCAATTACTACTTCTCGACACGCCTGGTCGGTTGAATACCTTTGCTTTTTTCTTTTCAATATGCTATCTCTGTTTTTTTTTGTAGTACTGTTTTTTTAACTTGCGTGTAACTTGCTTTGATCTAACCATAATGTAATCATGAATGAGACCATTTATATTTTTCTCGTTTTTTATATAGTAATTATGACGTCATGGCGTAATGATTTTATTTCATGACGTCTTCAGGAACAACAACATAATGTCGTGTTTTTCTATTCACTAATGTATTAAATAATGCTTCTATAAACAGGGGATACATACCCTAAACATCCTTCAAGCTAACAGTACTAGTGAAACGCCTAGAAAAAAATTACAGTAAAGAACAAACTTCCAGCCCATAGTAACTAAAAATTAGATTATAATTTCATGCTAAAGATTACACTAAAAGACGATCATTGGAATAACATTACATTAAACAATAAACTATAGTCTATAGTAATTGAATATTTGACAAGTACCCTGCAATGTAATGTCTCGACTCTTTTATTTTATTTTGACTTCCTTCTTCAAATCTATTTTAGTTTTTGAAATTAATTTTCCTCATTATTTCCAACTTTTCTGCAGATACTTTATTGCGATAAAGAAAATATAAAAATATAGCAGCTAGTGGTTTTGATCCACCGACCTCTTGGTTATGAGCCCAGCGCGCTTCCTCTGCGCCAAGCTACTCTTATTTAAAATGTTATCAAACTGGTACATGATGTATTATAAGAAGATTTAAGTAAAGAACGGTGTTGGCATAAAGTATATTTATTTTTTTGTAGTAAGGAACGAACTCTTGCCCTTATTAGTAATTTATGTCTTTTCAAATTAGCTAATTGTCAAATATTCGTGGTAACCACCTGTATATCCGGGTTGCAGTGTAGCTAGGAACCTAGTAAGAGACGATCCCGTCCAATGCTAATAAATAAGATAGCCCATAACTCCTAAAAACAGAGCCAGACAAAAAAAGTACACCATTAGAACCGCCTTGTCCATAACCCCTATATTGTTTTTTTGTCCTTTGGCTTTAACCGGAAGGGAAATATATTGGCGTGAAAATCAAGAAAAGTGACAGCTACGATAGCATTCCGCCTAAACGGCATTTTTTTTCTTTTCCACAGATAGCTTGGCACTCGAACATCGTAGAGAGACTTATGAAGGCTCATTCTAAGCTCATTTTAAGCTGATTTAAGAACCATATGCATATTTTTATTTCATCACACCAATTATAATAAGGCAAAAACAAAATCGTCGACTTGCAAACTTACTTTTGACGCATCAGTTAAATCTGCATCAGACTTAAAAAATGCTTTGCTAGTATAGATCGATGGATCCAGTTGTATTTGGTCTACACTACCCATAAAATCACGCGTCGAATTGCTAATACCTAACAAAACAAAAACTAATTTTAAAGTTTTCAAGAATTTTTCTAGTTTGAATTTAAAAATTGAACATTAAAGAACAATCTGTAGTCCATATACGGGTTGCAGCGGTAGCTAGTAACCTAGTAAGACACGATCACGTCCAATGTTAAGAAATAGAAAAACCCATAACTCCTAAAAAAAAAAAATCAGATCAAAACAAAAAGTACACTATTAGACCCGCCTTGTCCAAAACTTCTATATAGCAAACTTACCGTCCTTTGGCTTGAATAACAAAGAAAATATATTGGCTTGAAAATCGAGAAAATTTATTTTAACCACGTTATTCTCCACAAGCGGCATCTTTTTTTCTTTCTTCTTTTCCACAAATAGCTTGGCACTGAAACATCGTAGAGAGTTGTTCAATGGCTCATTTTAAAGGAAATTAATTGTGTTAAAAAACTTTTGTAACTAAAACAAGTTATTTTTAAAACAGGATAAATTTTTCCACTAAAAACTGTATTTTTGATGTCTTTTTGTACTGCTGTCTTTTCAAAGATATTTGATTTTTGAAGCAATCAAACAGTTCGTGGCAAAGTTATATTTAAACTTTATATTCCGTAGATAGCTTGGCACTGGAACATCGTAGAGAGTTGTTCAATGGCTCATTTTAAAGGAAATTAATAACATTCAAGGACGTGACCAGAGGGTTTAGTGGGTTTGAACCCCCTCCCCAGAAATGTTTGTCCGACTCATAATAACGAATATAAAATGAATATAACAAAATTGAACATAAACAAAATGTACAAAAATGAATATGAACAAGTTTTTTTTGTGTTTTTGAAGTTTTTGTAATAAAGAACGAATATTCTACCGATTGTCTACTAATAACCATATATGACGTAATAAGTGACATGACACAATATCTAAAACCTATTTTGTACTAATAACCATATATGAGGTAATGAGCGACGTGACGTAAAAATTAAAAAAATCAATTTTTATTTTATTTTCGTTTTCTGTTCAGAATCGCTAAAGTTATAAACTGCAAAAGTATTTATGATATCTGAGCATTAGTTTCAATCTTTTAATTTAGACTAGAAAAATACCTGAACATTTTAAAATTAGTTTAATTTTTTGTTAGGTTCTTGATACCTAATACGTGACTTAAACATTCAACTAATGGTTACATAATGGTTTCCATCAAGCAAGCAATACGCAAGTTAAAAAAAACAGTACTACACAAAAACAGAGATAGCATCTTGAAAAGAGAAAAGGAAAGGTATTCAACCGACCAGGCGTATCGAGAAGTAATCCGGGTTGCAGCGGTAGATAGCAAACCGGGTTGCAGCGGTAGCTAGCAACCTAGTAAGAGACGATCACGTCCAATGTTAAGAAATATAAAAACCCATAGTTCCTAACAAAGGAGTCAGATCAAAACAAAAAGTACACCATTAGAACCGCCTTGTCCGAAACCCCTGTATAGGAAACTTTCTGTCCCTTGGCTTGAACAGCAAGGGAAATATATTGGCTTGAAAATCAAGAAAAGGGGCAGCTACTACAACATTCTGCCTAAACGGGATATTTTTTTTCCTTTTTTTCTTTTGTATCCAGAGATGGCTTGGCACTGGAACATCGTAGAGGGTTGTTCAATAGCTCATTTTAAAGGAAATTAATTGGGTTAAAAATCTATAGTAACTAAAATAAATTATTTCTAAAAGAGAATAAATTTTTCCACCAAAAACGGCATTTTTGATGTCTTTTCACACTGCAGTCTTTCAAACATAATCGTATACCAGCGGTAAGATTTGAACCCACGCCTCCGAAGAGACTGGTGGCTAACACCAGTGCCTTGGACCACCCGGCCAGGCTGCCTCTCATAAATAAATATATATGTGAATTTGGGTTGCAGCAGTAGCTAGCAACCTAGTAAGAGACGATCAGTCCAATGCTAAGAAATATAAAAACCCAAAACTCCTAAGAATAGAGTCAGATCAAAACAAAAGCACATCATTAGAATTACCTTGTCTGAAACCCTACTAGATAAATAATGAATGTCATCATAGTTTTATATTAGAGCTATGACGTGAATAGAAAAACACGAAATTATATTGTTGTTTCTGAAGACGTCATGAAATAATACCATTGTGCCATGACGTCATGAAGTAAAATCATTACGCCGTGACGTCATAATTAGTATATAAGAAAAGTCAAAACTGTAATTTACAGTAAAGAACGATCGCTCATGCATAGTAACTGATATATGGTGGTTCCAGGGGTAGTTACTTGTGGTTCGTCTCTTACTATTTCAAAGAAGAAAAAGCCGTAGGCTTTTTCCTGTTTGTAATGTTATAGCATAAAACGAATTCCAAGTTGTAACTAAACCCGATCCGGGTTGCAGCGGTAGCTAGCAACCTAGTAAGAGACGATCACGTCCAATGTTAAGAAATATAAAAACCCATAGTTCCTAAAAAAGGAGTCAGATCAAAACAAAAAGTAAACCATTAGAACCGCCTTGTCCGAAACCCCTGTATAGGAAACTTTCTGTCCCTTGGCTTGAACAGCAAGGGAAATATATTGGCTTGAAAATCAAGAAAAGTGGCAGCTATTACAACATTCTGCCTAAACGGGATATTTTTTTCTTTTTTTCTCTTTTCTTTTGTATCCAGAGATAGCTTGGCACTGGAACATCGTGGAGGGTTGTTCAATAGCTCATTTTAAAGGAAATTTATTGGGTTAAAAATCTATAGTAACTAAAATAAATTATTTCTAAGAGAGAATAAATTTTTCCACCAAAAACTGCATTTTTGATGTCTTTTCACACTGCAGTCTTTCAAACATAATCGCATACCAGCGGTAAGATTTGAACCCACGCATCCGAAGAGACTGGTGGCTAACACCAGTGCCTTAGACCACTCGGCCAGGCTGCCTCTTATAATTTGGGTTGCAGCAGTAGCTAGCAACCTAGTAAGAGACGATCACGTCCAATGCTAAGAAATATAAAAACCCAAAACTCCTAAAAATAGAGTCAGATCAAAACAAAAAGTATATCATTAGAACTACCTTGTCTGAAACCCCACTAGATAAATAATGAATGTCATCATAGTTTTATATTAGAGCTATGACGTGAATAGAAAAACGCGAAAATATATTGTTGTTTCTGAAGACGTCATGAAATAATATCATTGCGCCATGACGTCAATAAAATCATTATAGTAAAGAACGAACTTCAGTTCATAGTAACTAAAACAAGATTATAATTAGCTTTGGTATAAAATACTGTCAGCGGTGGGATTCGAACCCATGCCTCCGAATTGAAGAGTGGCTAACATTCTAGGGGGTTAGGCGTATGAGCCCCCCCCCCTAAAAACCAAGATTTTCGAAAGTCCCCTCTTCTTGAAAACCTAAAATTTTGACCTAAATATCTCTTTTTTTTAATTTCAGTTAGTTTTTCTAACATACACGATCATGTATAATCGTCTCACCCACAATCTCTTTCACTATTTTAAAAAAAGCCAGAAACCCCTCCCAATATACCAGAAAAACCTCTTTCCAATATAGCAAAAAAGCTTCATCCAAGGATTTTGAATTTTTTGGTTGTTAAAAAAAGGTTTTTCAAAAAAAAAAAAATTCACGGTAGTTAATGAAGGGGGTTATTTTTGAAAATTTGGAGGCAAGGGGAGGGGATTTTGCTGTTTCTGTAATTTTTCAATGAAAGTACCAAAGCACCTTTCTCAATAAGAAAAATACCAAAAAATAGCCTGTTTTTTTCAAAATCCTTAGGAAGGGGGATGCTCTTTTAGAGGTGATAAACAAAGGGGAAGACCATTCAAAATAAAAAGAGTTTGAATTCATTATTTGTTACCTTTGTCTGCACTAAATTAAAAATAGAAATGTTCTCTGATCTCTCAATTAATAATCTGTGTGTATTTAAGGATATATCAACATAAATACAACGTAACTCTTCTAAAATTGTTTCCTTTTAGTGGTCAGTTTGAAATCATGGTAGGATATTTTAACATAAGATTCCAGACGGAGGCCAATTTGGGAGAGGTGGTCTGAATTTTGAAAAATTACGTTTTTTTCTATTCCATTTTTTTTTTTGAAAATAAAAATATATGTTTTGATATTTTCATTGAAAAGAATAAAAAAAAACGACAAAATTACCATACTTTGACTTTAAGAATACATTTTTCCCCCTTCTATAGTTTCGTAAATTATCGCCCTGAAACATTTAAAAAAAAATCAAACTTTAAGCAAAATCCTAAATTGCAAGAACTATGGAATGGTAATTTAAGAGGAAATTCAAGAATCAAGGTAATTTCAGAGTCTTAGTAAATGAGAGAACCTCTTAAAATCAGAACCAAAGTTGAATGGACATAGTTACTTAAATCCTCTCAAAAACGCTCATTCCTCTTTAACCATTATATATTTCGACTAAACTTTTAGGGTGGCGTAATTATGAAGATAGCCTACGAATAGGTCCTACTCTTTGGGGGAGAAGAAGGGGCACAAATTAATCATTTTTAAGCTACAATATTTCAAAGTCTTGGAAGGGTCATGCCTCTGGTCCTTCCCTCTCTTCTATGCTCTGGTATGCAGAATAATACAATATTTTAATTGTCGAGATATATGCTTGTTTTTCGTTTTCATATTTTGCCATGGCTGACAAAATCCCCGTTTTCTCACCTATTAGATTTTATTTTTCATTAATTATATCCTTTCCTTTCTTGGTTTCATACATAATTGTAGTAATGGATAATGTAGTACAAGAAGGATATTAGTCTTTGGAGAGAAAACTATTTGATAGGAGAAAGAAAACAAATTACAAGCAGAGATAAAAATATTTTCATTTTCCTTCAGTTTAATATTTAAATTAAACTTCAGAACTTTGCAAGAATGTAAACTAGTAGGTTCAGGTATGATGGATTGTAAAGTACTCCGAAGTAAGCCCAGAATACACTATATATATTAGTGAGGTAGTAACTTCAGAACTTTGCAAGAATGTAACCTAAGTCGGTCCCCCATAGAACAGAAATCCTCTGATACGTCAACCCTCATATAGCGTCAAGCGAAAAAAATTCCATTTTCAGATGAAAGTTAATGTCAAGTAAAATAGAAATCACTAACAGGAAAATTATTGCGTGCTGTAGACAATTGGTCTACTCAACTATATAGTGTCAAAATCGAGCAGGAACACTTGCAGCCCAGGTTTTCAGATCAGTTCTTCCTCCGTACTTGGAAGTTAACTACATAAAATGCCAAAATACTTTTACTGTCGAACATTTCATTTCAACAACAGAGATAAATCGTTATTCTTTGTGCAGACTAACTATACCTTAGCAGCCTAAGAACTCAACATTTCTTTAGCTGCGATAGAAAAAAAAATTATTTCCCAATGGAATTTATTGTCAAGTAGAATAAAAACCACAATAAGGTTAATTATTGCGTTCTGCGGGCAATTTTAGTTTACTCAACTAATCAGTCAAAATCGAGCAGAACATTTACAGTCCAATTATTCCTCCCTACTTGGAAGTAAAAAAAAAGTAAGTAAGTAGGTATAATGGCACTAGACGCTTAAGGTCTAAACCGGCGGTACTGATCTCCTTTTCGTGGCCCTTCCGCCAGGAAGTGCGATGGGGGGACTGGGGGCCAGCCATCCTGTGCTTTCACACACCCTCCCTGCTTACCTTCCCCAGATTTCTCCAGGTACACATTTAGAGCTGGGTCGACTCTGGCTAAGCTTATAGAGTCACGCCACTGACCCGCGTCCAAAACCAAATGACTGACCACACCAGGGATCTAACCCGTGCCCCTTGGACAAAGAATTCTCAACCCGCGCACGTCCACTTAACGCACGTCCTACTTGGAAGCTAACTACATAAAATGCAAAAATACTCTTACTTCAGAAAATTTTATTCCGGCCAAGGAGATAAATTATTCTTTGTGAAGCATTTTATTTATAATTTTAACAACAGGTTTTATAAGTTAACATATATAAAAAAATTTCCCTTGAAGATAGCGTCTACTATTGTTATTGTAGCTAATGCTTTCTCCAGGTATCCATTTAGAGCTGGGTCGACTCTGGCTAAGGTTATAGAGTCACGCCACTGACCCGCGTCCCAAATATGTTCATTTTTCATATTTTATCAAAAATGACATGTACACCCACTTTCATAAATTAGTAATATCTGTTCTACTTTAATAGAAAGTCAGTAGACTCTTACTTTAAGGAAATTTCACTTTTCCAATAGACACAGTTTCATTTCTTTGTGCAGCACTTTATTCTTCATTTTAACCACTAACTATAAGGCTTAATGTTTTCTTTAAATCTAAACGCATTGACCTTGAAATAGCACTTGCCACTTTGGATTTTGCTATTATTGTTTTTGTAGTATTTTGCTTAATTTATATCTTGCTTTTTTTAAGATTGAAGTAATCATTTTAGATCTATTAGGTTTCATTTCCAGGTTCCCTTCATGGCTGCCATTTTGTTCGACTACGCTGAAATAAATAGCTATCTCAAAATTTCGCCTGGAAGTGTTTGGGGGAATAATGGGCGTTGGGGGGAGGTTTAGTTGCCCTCCAATCACTTTCGACTATTAAAAAGGGCACCAGCCCTTTGGATCTCCAATCGAATGAGCCTGTTTTGAAGTTTCTACGACAACACCTTCTATAAAAACCTTATACGCCCCCAGGGCATAACCTAAAAACATTGCCATGAGGGTTGTGGGGGAGTGTCCTTCTCAAAAATATATTTTATATCTGGAAATCCAATACGCTGAACAATTTGGCTATCTCAAAATTTTGATTGGATGTCTTTGGGGAAATGATGGGCGTGGGGGGGGCTACTTACCCTCCAATTACTTTCGACTATTAAAAAGGGGACTAGCACTTTGAATTTCCAATCGAATGAGCCTTTTTTGAAGTTTCTACGACAACACCTTCTATAAAAACCTTATACGCCCCCAGGGCATAACCTAAAAACATTGCCATGAGGGTTGTGGGGGAGTGTCCTTCTCAAAATCACTTTCAACTATTAAAAAGGGCACTAGGTCTTTTGATTTCCAATCGAATGAGCATTTAATGAAACGACAATGCTTTCTATAAACACCTTATATGCCCCCAGGGCATAAATTACAACCCTTACCCTAAGGTCTTTTAGGGTGGTTGTCATCCTCTAAGACCGAATATCCGGAACTTTCAATTACATTAAATTATATGGCTATCTCAAAATTTTGATTGGATGTGTATGGGGAAATGGTTGGCGTGAGAAGGGCGGTAGTCACTCTCTTTTCAACTATTAAAAATTACCCTAGCCCTTTTAATTTACAATCAAATGAGCCCTTTTTAAGTTTTTAAGACAAAATTTTAGTAAAAATCTTATATGCTCCGAGGGCATAACTCACAACACTTGCCCTGAGTGCTGGGGGGGGTGTCATTCTCAAAGACCTAATTTCCAGAACTTTTTACTACGTTGAACAAAATGATTATCTGAAAATGTCGATTGGATGTGTTTGGAGGAATGGTGGGTGTGAGAGGGGGGTTAGTTACCCTCCAATCACTTTTAACTATTATGAAGGGCTAGAGCCCTCTCAATTTTGAATTGAATGAGCCCCTCTTGAAGTTTTACAACAGCTCTATCTATAAATACCTTATATGCCCCCAGGGCAGAACTTACAATCTTTGCCCTTGGGGCTCTGGGGGTTTGCCATCCTTAAATACATAACTTCCAGAACTTTCAGCTACGTTGAACAAAATGGCTATCTCTAAACTTTGATTGAATGTTTTTGGGGAAATAATGGGCGTAAGAGGGGGGTTAATTACTCTCTACTCATTTTTGACTATTAAAAAGGGCAATATCAATTTCCAATCAAATTAGCCCTTTTTGAAATGCATATTTCAAAATGTTAATTCGATGTGGTTCGATGTGTGGGCGTGAGAGGGGCGTTAGTCGCTATCCAATCACTTTCAACTATTAAAAAAGGCACTAGCCCTTTCAATTTCCAATTGAATGAGCCTTTTGGAGTTTCTACGACAACGCTTTCAATAAAAACTTTATATGCCCCCAGGGTATAACTCATAACCCTTGCCCTGGGGGGTATGGGGGGAGGGGTTTTTATCCTTAAAGATTTAAATTTCCAAAACTTTCAACTTCGTTGAATAAAATGGCTATCTAAAAATTTTGATTGGATGTGTTTGGGGAAAAGGTGGCCGTGAGAGGGGGGTTAGTTGCCCTCAAATCACTTTCGACTATTAAAAAGGGTACTAACCCTTTGAATTTCAAATCGCATGAGCCCTTTTTCAAGTTTCTACGACAAAGATTTCAATGAAAACCTTATATGCCCAAGGGCAAAACCTTTAATCCTGGCCCTGAGGGTTGTGGGGGAGTGTCCTTCTCAAAAATATATTTTCTATCTGGAAATCAACTACGTTGAACAAAATGGCTATCTCAAAATTTTTATTGGATGTGTTTGTGGAAATGATGGGCGTGGGGGGGGACTAGTTTCCCTCCGATCACTTTCGACTATTAAAAAGGGCACTAGCCCTTTAAATTTCCAATCGAATGAGCCCTTTTTCAAGTTTCTACGACATTACCTTCTATAAAAAAAACCTTATATGCCCTCGGGGCATAGCTTAAAACCCTTGCCCTGAGGGTTGTGGGAGAGTTTCCTCCTCAAAAACATATTTCTATCTGGAAATCAACTACGCTGAACAAAATGAGTATCTCAAAATTTTGATTGGATGTGTTTGGAGAAATGATGGACGTGGGGGGGCTAGTTGCCCTTCAATCACTTTCGACTATTAAAGAGGGCACTAGAACTCTCAATTTTCAATCGAATGATCGCCATCCGAAGTTTCTACGACAACCCCTTCCATAGCAAATGCTCTGTTCTAAAGAAAAAATAATAAATAGTAGATTGTGCCAACATCATTCTTATATGCCCGCAGGGCATAACTTAAAACCCTTGCCCCGAGGGTTGTGGGGTTTGTCCTCCTCAAAAACATATTTTCTATATGGAGATCAACTACGCTGAACAAAATGGCTATCTCAAAATATTGATTTGATGTGTTTGGGGGAATAATGGGTGGGGGGGGGCATGTTGACCTCCAATCACTTTTGACTATTAAAAAGGGCACTAGCCACTCCAATTTCCAGTCGAGTGAGCCCTTTTCGAAGTTCGTACGAAAACTCCTTCGATACGAAGTGCCCGGGTATGGAGGAAAAAAAACACATTGTGTCCACATCGTTCTTTACTTAGGCAGCGCTAGCACGCTGCCTATGATTTCTGGTTGTTTTGGGTTTTATTTATTTATCGATGCGGAATTGTGACACTTTCACGCTTGGTAGATTATTTGTTTTTATTTTCGCTCATTTTTTGTTTAATGGAGTTCTTTACTTTTCTTTGAAAAACTTATTTTGTGGAAAATGTTTTTTTAATTAATACCCACAAAGAACTTTTTTCTGACTTCAAACTGTCCAAATACTTTACCCCAACCTCCCCCCCCCCCCTTATGTGCAAATATATAGCCCAAATTATATATTTCCTATATATTATGTCAAAAAAGTAGAATTAAAATAAAATTCTCTAATTTGAAAAACCTTATTTTCCACGGGGGGGGGGGTATTTTCTGGGGATATTTTCAATTGAGGGTATTTTTCTGGGGGGTATTTTCCGTGGGTGAGGTATTTTCCAGGGGTGGAGAGTAATCGCCAGGGGGGTAAACACCAGCCACCATCTGAATATTACTCCTGGCCTTCAGCTGAATTATTAAGATAAGTATTTAGACTAGACCGGTTTGAATATTAGATGAAGACCTTTTTATTATCTTCGAAAGTAGTTGAGCCTGCTGAAGACAATTTTAGGTTCCGATTTGGAGTTCAACATTGGCATCAATTGAAGAAGGACGCCCTCTCCTGCTTGAACTTAAAAAAAAACCTTTTGTGGGATATATTTTTATGAATAATACCTTTGTTGGTATTTACCTTGAAATAAACAAAAATTGTACCCCCCTGCTGACTTCAATTTGAAAACCCCGTGGTACTTCAGCCGTACATGCTTAATTCCTTTTTACTGAAGAACGCCGAACGGCCTCACAAACGTCCATCTTGCAGTAAAAACGAAAATTAAAGCCGTTTTTTTTCTACGGCTAGTTTTTAGAAGTTGTCCTCTGCACTGGCAGAGATGTTTATATTGAACACAACAGCAGCAACTCAACGAAAATTTTCTACTTGTATAATCATAAACTGAGGTGATATAAAATGGTTGGTCAAAGAGCTCTCCTTTCTGGTGCCTCTCAATGCATCAGTGCTGTCTCAAAGAGAGGTGTTGTGATCAGTGCCCCACCTCAAAATAAACTTTCACTTGCTGTAAGTTTAGCCTATATGCCTATAAACTTATTCTTTAAGCTAGACAAAGGCAGGTTTGCAATGTTTGACTATATACAGTCCTTTTTTATAATATCATTTACTACTATATAGAAAACAGTATAAAGTAAAAAAAGGACAACATCATATAAGTCATACAGATGACTTTTATACATCATTCTATTGAGTAAATTTCTAGTGGGCTATCCCTAATTTAGCTAGGCTAAGATGAAAGTGAAAATGTCATTTGATGCATTTTTTATGCCCTTTCATAATTCAATAATCACTTCTGGGGCTAATTGCATCTTGAGCTCTTAAAGGGGCCTCAAAGGTTTTTTTTATGAATTATGAAAGAGCTTAAAAAAACATCAAATGACGTTTTCACTTTCATTGTAGGCCTAGCAAAATTATATGGCCCACTGCAAATTATTTACCATGAATTTTCACCCCTCACCCTCTAATGTGCAAATATAGACCAGGTAAAATTCTACTTTAGCAACTTTTTGTTTGGCAGCAGGCTAAATTTTTTGTTGTTCATATTAGGCTATTGACTTACAAATAAAATAAAAACATGCCACTTGATGCCTTTTTTATGCTCTTTCCAAATATAATAATCATTTTTATTGGAAATGAATTTTACCCCCACCACTATGGGATACCACCAGATGGCTAACTAGACAGTGTATATATAGGGTAAGACACCCAGTAGTCAGACACTTTAATCACTTTGAAAACTTTTTGACATTTAAACTACTCTAATTACTGTATTATACCACCTAGAAACTTAATTTTTTTACAGTTAAAATCCTGTTTCTTTTCTGAACAAGTAGGTTACTAATTCAAATAGTTTTGCCTAGTACAGCACCTCCTATTTTTGAATTACTAACAAGTGACAATTCCGCCTAAAGTCGGACATACAAACAGCCCATTGTAAATAGTTATGATGCAATATTGCCTATTTCCAACCAGCAATCTCCCTATTCACTGCCACCAGCAACAAAACTGGTTTTCCCAGTCTTGTTTTCTATATGCTGTAATCTTGGCCAAGCTAATTTGAAAATAGCTGCAGTTTGTAAATCACCATTTTGCAAATGAAAAATTAATTTTTAAAGGTTTATTACAAATTTGTATAACAAATTTGACTTTCAGAGAAGATAATAATTCAGATTGGAATTATTGAGAAAAGTGATTATCCTTGTTATTCGATGTGGGCATGTGCCATAAAGGATTTTTTTTTTGGGGGGGGGAGTGGGGGGCGAAATCGGTGGATCCAATAAAAAAAATTAAGGGGCGCAAAATAGGTTGATCTGATAAATTTGCATTAGGAGTAAGTTTAATTCACGCAAACTTGAGTTAATTAAGTAAATTACGCTCTTTAATGCTCTTTAAAAATATAGCAATCATTTTTGTTGGAAATGAATTTTAGCCCCCACCCCTATATATACCAATTCAGGGTATATATTTGCACATTAGGGGGGTGGGGGTAATTTTATTTCTGTGTAAATGAGAGGTAAGTTTCAACTTCCCCCCCCCCCACCCCCCTAATATGCAAATATATACCCTGAATTGGTATATATAGGGGTGGGGACTAAAATTCATTTCCAACAAAAATGGGTAAATATATACCAAATCATATTATTGAGTTAGGAATAAAGTGAATACACCATTTGACGCCTTTTTTTTATGCTGATTACAAATATAATAATCATTTCTATCGGAAATTAATTTCAGCCCCCCCTATATATGCCAATTCAGGGTATACATTTCTACATAAGGGGGGGGGGGCAAATTTTGTTTCTGATGTAAATCGGAGGTAAGTTTAAACGTAAGTTTAAGATAAATATTCAGATTGAAATTATTGAGAAAAGTGATTTTCCTTGTTATTCAATCAGGACAGGTGTGGATCAAGAATTTTGGTTTTTTTTTTGGGGGGGGGGGAAATAGGTGGATCCAATAAAAAATTAAGGGGGTGCAAAATAGGTTGATCTGATAAACTTGCATCAGGAGTAAGTTTAATTAATGCAAACTTGAGTAAATTAAGTAAATTACACTACTTTAGGCTAAACTAGGGGGGTGTGCGCCCCTTCGCCCCCTCCCCGCTGGATCTGCCACTGAATGAGGGGAACTGGTATTCCCCTGTACAATGTTTTCAACTATGCAAGATTCCAATGGTACACTTTTCATATTCATCTGACACTATTTTTGATGATATATAGGATGAATATGCAATAATTTGTAAAAAAAAAATTGGGCTATATATTTCGGCTCAATGGAATTGTTGTTGTCATTTTAATGACAAAAAATATCATTTTAATAGCGGGGAACTTGATTTTAATAACCGAGTAATGGAAAATTTTCTGTGGGAGCAAATTTGTACTAGGGGACCGGTTATTTGTGGGGAAACTTCCATAAGGGATGGAATTTCTGTTTTTTTCTGGGGGGAGGTGGGTTAAACAAAAAAAACATAATTGGGTACTTACGCATTATGCGGGCACTGCATAATTTACAAGTCTGACCATTATTATTTTTTTTTGGGGGGGGGGGGTCAAACCCCTAACCCCCCCCCCACCCCCCCCCCCCCCCCCCCCCCCCCTGGGTACTACCTTGGCCAAGGGAACAAATTTGCTATTGTACAAGGAAACCAGTCACGAAACCTCTCAAATAGGCTATTTGCAAAAGATTGCTATAGATAAATGACTGCAAAGCCGTGGTTTCTCAATGAGTGTCAATATTTAAACGATTGATTTTTGTGGTTTAAGGGGGGAAAAGATACCTAGGTTAGGTTCGGTTACATATTTAATATATGGTATGATTCCCTCCCCCCCCCCCCTAATGTGCAAATGTATAGCCCAAATTTGTTTCTAAATTATTATAAATTCATCCTATTTTATTTTACATTCGTCCTATATAATTTGGGGGGGGGCTTTCCCCCTAGATTTGTCACTCCCTTTTGCAAAACCCATAAGCTAACGGATAACAGCTAATGGTGGCGGATCTGGGGAGTGGTGAGGGGGGCGCGTGCCCCCTAGCAAAGTCTAAGCATATCATATTCTTGATGCGCTACTTGAACGTCAAGTAAAGTGTATTCTTAAGAAAATTTATTTAAAAAAACAAAGTTTTTCCGAAGGAAGTAAAGAGCAAAGTTGAAACTTAAAACGAACAAAAATTATAACTTTTACAGCCTATCTAACATATATCAATAAAACTAGTACAAATAAACCAACTAATTATGTTTCCCTATGCTTTTAGGATTATACAAAACTAGCACTTTACTGAAAACACAAAAGTCAAGTATAAAAAACAGGATTATTGATTTAAGAATCAAAAGTGAGCATGTAGCCTAACAACACTAAACGAATCAATAAGGCATTTCAGTCTTACACCAGTCCTAATACTATCAAGATGGCTTTACTTCAACTTGTTTACAGACTAATTATATGTCCTTTTCAGAACCAAAACAAGAGCCAGTCATTGAACTCAGCCATTGTGCAGAAGTAATACCAAATTAAATGTAAAAAAAATAAAGCAAAATCCTAATCTGGATTGTTACTTTATCTTAAAAGGGATTGATCCGAAAAGGGATTGATAATATTTGTATTCTGTAAAACGCGTCCTTAATTGGTTTGCTTTTACTGTACCAAAACTCCTATATTATTTTGCGTTTTCAGTAAAGCGCTAGTTTTGTATAATCCTAAAAGTATAGGGAAACATAATTAGTTGGCTTATTTGTACTAGTTTTATTGATATATGTTAGATAGGCTGTAAAAGTAATAATTTTTGTTCATTTTAAGTTTCAACTTTGCTCTTTACTTCCTTCGGAAAAACTTTGTTTTTTTAAATAAATTTTCTTAAGAATACACTTTACTTGACGTTCAAGTAGCGCATCAAGAATATGATATGCTTAGACTTTGCTAGGGGGCACGCGCCCCCCTCACCACTCCCCGGATCTGCCACCATTAGCTGTTATCCGTTAGCTTATGGGTTTTGCAAAAGGGAGTGACAAATCTAGGGGGAAAGCCCCCCGCCCAAATTATATAGGACGAATGTAAAATAAAATAGGATGAATTTCTAATAATTTAGAAACAAATTTGGGCTATACATTTGCACATTAGGGGGGGGAGGGAATCATACCATATATTAAATACGTAACCAAACCTAACCTAGGTACCTTTTCCCCCCTTAAACCACAAAAATCAATCGTGTAAATATTGACACTCATTGAGAAACCATGGCTTTGCAGTCATTTATCTATAGCGATCTCTTGCAAATTAGGGGTTTGACCCCCCCCCCCCCCCAAAAAAAAAAAATAATAATGGTCAGACTTGTAAATTATGCAGTGCCCACATAATGCATAAGTACCCAATTATGTTTTTTTTGTTTAACCCACCTCCCCCCAGAAAAAACAGAAATTCCATCCCTTATGGAAGTTTCCCCATAAATAACCGGTCCCCTAGTACAAATTTGCTCCCGCAGAAAATTTTCCATTACTTGGTCATTAAAATCAAGTTCCCTGCTATTAAAATGATGTTTTTTGTCATTAAAATGACAACAACAATTCCGTTGAGCCAAAATATATAGCCCAAATTTGTTTACAAATTATTGCATATTCATCCTATTTTATTTTATTTCATTAGCATGAACCAAACTTGATTTCTTTAGCAGTGCCCACATAATGCACCAGTACCAATGTTTCTACAAGTTGACAAGACTATGCCCCTCTCCATAGAATCCTCAAAATCTTTAATAATACTTTCAAAGATGGCCATTTGATGCTGTAGAAACTTTGGAAAGTGGGTTATGCAAATCCTTTGAAACGAGAAGGGATTTCTTAATTGCTTTTGACAGCTGTTTCTGTTTGAGAAGTCGGATATTGATTCCTTTTTTTCTTTATTTCTGCCTTTTAGTAAGTTGATGTGAGACTGTTTGAAGTGACATGTTTGACCAATATTGATGGGGCATGTGCACTTAATTTTGATTGAATTCCGGTAATAAAAATGAATTTAAGCTAAATTAAGACATCAGGACAAAGGATTACGGAGTATTCTTTTCTATAAGGGGCTATATTTCAGTCACGTATATAGAACATTGAAAGCAAAGAAATAATAAAAGGCGCCTTTTCACGGTAGAAAGCTCAATATTTGTCTTGAAGAATGCCAAAGCAAAAAAAAAACAAAGCAAAACAAGCATATTTTCGGTGTAGCTGCTGACAAGGAGGGGGATTAACGAATTTTTTATTGTTTAACAAAAATAAGAGTTGTGAGAAAGTCAAACTTTAGCGTAAAGAATGAGGCGTTGAGGAGGGGACAGCCCCTTTCATATACAGAATAATTTCTGTTTAAGTTTTAATGTTGTTCCTTACTTTCAGTTAAAAAACTTGTTTTTTTATTTAATTTTTGAACGTTTTTGAATTGATGCAGGTTTTGATTTTGGGTCACCGTACATGAATAATTAAAACAAAATTTGCATATTAATTTTACTTTTATTTGGTTAAATGGCTTTCTTGAAACTTATTTAATTTTATTTTAAACGTTTTTATTAGTAATAAAGATACGTAACTTATGAATTAACTTACTTAACGAACTTCTACATTCATATATTTTTAATATGTATATTAGGGGGCTCGCCTACTAGTCAATACCTCGCTCTTTAAGCTAAAGTTCGAATTTTGTTCCAGTTCTTTAAAAATGACCCCTTAATCACAAAGGCCGTTATTTAGAATAAATAGCTCTTATGAAAGTACTAAAAAATCTTTGGCTTAAAGAGTGAGGTACTGACTAGGGGATGAACCCCCTCCCCCCCCCCTCTGGATCCAACACTGTCATGGTTGCAGAGGTAGGTGTAACCTAGTAAAGAACAAACAACAGCCCATAGTAACCAAAAGTTAAAAACATTTTGAAAAAAAATTACTATTAAGAAAAAGTTGCCATGGGACATTGATTCAGGAATGGTAACTATTATTTTGGTTCGTTTTAAAAGTAAAAGTTTATTCCAAAAAAAAGTTTATGGTGATTTCTAAAAAAAGCCTAAAACACATCAAAAATAGTGTCAGATCAATATGAAAAGTGTACCATTGGACTCTTGCATAGTTGAAAACATTGTACAGGGGAATACCAGTTCCCCTCATTCAGTGGCAGATCCAGCGGGGAGGGGGCGAAGGGGCGCACGCCCCCCTAGTGTAGCCTAAAGTAGTGTAATTTACTTAATTTACTCAAGTTTGCGTTAATTAAACTTACTCCTGACGCAAGTTTATCGGATCAACCTATTTTGTGCCCCCCTAAATTTTTTATTGGATCCACCTATTCTGCCCCCCCCCCCCAAAAAAAAACAAAATCCTTGATCTGCACCTGTCCTCATTGAATAACAAGGAAAATCACTTTTCTCAATAATTTCAATCTGAATATTTATCTTAAACTTACGTTTAAACTTACCTCCGATTTACATCAGAAACAAAATTTGCCCCCCCCCCCTTATGTAGAAATGTATACCCTGAATTGGCATATATAGGGCGGGGGGCTGAAATTCATTTCCGATAGAAATGATTATTATATTTGTAATCAGCATAAAAAAAAGGCATCAAATGGTGTATTCACTTTATTCCTAACTCAATAATATGATTTGGTATATATTTACCCATTTTTGTTGGAAATGAATTTTAGCCCCCACCACAATATATACCAATTCAGGGTATATATTTGCACATTAGGGGGGGGGGGTGGGGGGAAGTTGAAACTTACCTCTCATTTACACAGAAATAAAATTACCCCCACCCCCTAATGTGCAAATATATACCCTGAATTGGTATATATAGGGGTGGGGGCTAAAATTCATTTCGAACAAAAATGATTACTATATTCTTAAAGAGCATAAAAAAGAGCATTAAAGAGCATAATTTACTTAATTAACTCAAATTTGCGTTAATTAAACTTACTCCGGATGCAAATTTATCAGATCAACCAACGTTGCGCCCCATAATTTTTTTTATAGAATCCAACTATTTTGCCCCCCCCCCCAGAAAAAAAATCCTTGATCCGCACCTGCCCACATTGAATAACAAGGATAATCACTTTTCTCAATAATTCCAATCTGAATTATTATCTTCTCTGAAAATCAAATTTAAATAAAAAATTTCTTATATTAATAAACCTTTTACAATTTAATATTTTGTTTGCCATCATGAATCATGAATTTGCCAAATCATGAATTAGCAGGTTCTGCCTATAGGCCTAGCAACAAGCGGACGAAAACCCATCTCATGAAGGTTGACGAAAGCCAATAACAGGAAATAAATGAACGGAACAAAGCAATATTGCATAATAACTATATACATGAGCGATTCCTATATGTCTGTCTATAGGAAGATTTGACCCTTCTTAGTAAATTTAAAAATAGGAAGCGCTGTACAATCGAAACTATTTGAATTAGTAACCTACTTGTTCAGAAAAGAAACAGGATTTTAACTGTAAAAAAATTAAGTTTCTAGGTGGTATAATACAGTAATTAGAGTAGTTTAAATGTCAAAAAGTTTTTAAAATGATAATGCATCGCAGGTGACCGGAATTAGGAGACTTTTGTCCATGAATAGGATGATGATTCATTCCTATCAAAGATTCTGTCCGAGAATAGGCAGGTGGCAGACTACTGGGTGTCTTACCCTATACAAATCTTTAAATTAGCCAACTGGCCAACCAGTATTTTAAGCCTAGGAGTCCAGCTGGACAAAAGGAAACATATTAAGAAAACATTTCTTACTCCATAATATGTAGAATAATCCTAGTTAATACATTTTTCAGGGGGAGAGCCTTTATCTTCACTTCTTTCCTTGTTTTTCCAGTTTTTCTGAGAAATTCATGAATTTCTTAGAGCCTATGTATTCACAGAATATATACTCCCATCCCCCTAATGTGTAAATATATACCTAGAATTGCATTCTCAATCTAAATATAACAACAATTTGCATCACAAATGAACTTTACTCCCATATTAGCCATGTGGTGGATGTCCCACCACTATATATACCAATTCAGGGTAGCATATATATTTGCACATTAGGGGGGGGGGGTTGGTAAATTTTATTTCTGATGTAAATGAGAGGTAAGTTTAAACTTTAAAATGATTATTATATTTTGAAAGAGCATAAAAAAGACATCAAGTGGTATGTTTACTTTATTCATTATATTATTGACTTATTACCTTATTTTAGGTAATAAGTCAATAATATAAACAACAAAAAATTTGCCCTTTTGGCTACCTTGGAAAGGGGTTAGGTTAGGAAAATGGGTAAATTTTTACCAATTCATATTATTGACTTACAACTAAGGTGAATATACCACTTGATGCCTTTTTTATGCTCTTTATGAATATAATAATCATTTTTGTTGGAAATGAATTTTACCCCCACCCTTATATAACCCAATTCAGGGTATATATTTGCACATTAGAGGGGTGGGGGTATATTTTATTTCTGATGTAAATGGGAGGTAAGTTTAAACTTTACCCCCCCCCCCCCCCCCTTAATATGCAAATATACACCCAAATTGGTATATATAGGGGTGGAGGTAAAATTCATTTCCAACAAAAATGATTATTATATTCATAAAGAGCATTAAAAAAGGCATCAAATGGTATATTCACTTTAGTTGTAAGTCAATAATATGATTTGTTAAAAATTTACCAGAAAATGAAACTTTTAGGATGGGTCTACAGGCTAAAGTATGTCCTAGGAAGGTGTTTTGATGTACCTACCTACACTCCTTCTCCCTCTAGAGGGTCCTTACCTTTAATGACCTTTAAAAATCTGTGTGTTATAAAAGTGAAACCTTGCAAAATAAACTTCTGCTTAAATGAAGTACAACAAAATTGTTTTCAGCTTCACAACTTTACTCAATCCTAATTTATCAGGTTTTAAAGATATGCAAATACATTTCCCAAATTTTGAAAAAATAACATTGATATGGCTTAAAATTCCACTCAAATAACAGGAATTGCAGTTTCAGAACTGAAGCCAGAGAAAAAGAAACTGATAACTAAAAATTAAGGTAAAATGTTGTTTTGTCAAAATTTCAATAGGTATAGGCTAGACCTGTCATGTAGGCAAATTTCATGACCCTCTAGAGGAAGAAGGAGTAGAGGTAGGTACTTCAAAACACCTTCCTGGGACAAACTTTAGCCTGTAGGCCCATCCCTGAAAGTTTGATTTTCATAACCTAACCCTTTTCCAAGACAGTCAAAAGTAGCTAAAGTTGAATTTTACCCAAATATATACCCTGAATTGTTGACAGCAGAGTTTCAAATTGCAAAATTCAGCACTATTTTTGTGACTGCATTTGAAAAACTTGAAATGGTAGGAAAACAGTTTATATTTTGAGTTGCCTAATAAATGAGGTTTGAATTGTTGTAAATAAGTGTTTTGAACAACTTATTTATAAACTAATGATATGTTTTTAACCATTTTTCAATAACTTAACTAGTGTTGATAACTTCTTTGTGTATATACAAAAATGAAATACCTTTGGGGCCCCTTTAAGGGCTCAAGATGTAACTAGCCCCATAAGTAATTATTGAATAATGAAAGAGCATAAAAAAAGGCAACAAATCACATTTTCACTTTCATCTTAGCTAAATTATATGGCCCACTAGAAATTTACCTTCTATTGTAGAGCAAACATAAATAAGTTCATAAAAACAAGTTCAACAAGTTTGCTTCCAGGATCCTTATTATTATTGGTGTTATGTTTTTTTTTTTATTATTTCAATAAATTGAAATTGAAAAAATCACTTTTATATCTCATCCTATTAGCCTATAGAGAAAACATAAACTGTCATACAGATGACTTTTATAGCCTACCTCTTTCTATTATAGAGCAAACATAAATAAATTTATGCACACAACTTTTATACCTCTCACTATTATACAGCAAATATGGATAGGCTAATACAAATATGGATAGGCTATATATAGAGAAGACCAAAAAGTCATATATGACTATTCATGTTTGCTCTATAATAGTATAAAGTAGACCTATGCATCATCATGCAGATGACTTTTTATAGGCTACCTTATGCTGTTATAGAGCAAAGATGAATAAAGTCATACATGTGACTTTTTGGTTTTCTCTATATATTCAAGATATTTGTAATAAAATTTTCTTCTTATCTACTTATCCTAACCAAGAAGATTTACTGATGCAAACTTTAGGCAATACCTATATTAGTGGATTATTCAGAGAGCTAAGAAGCAAACTTACCTCTGTAGTCAGAATTGCATCCTGAATCCAAATTTAACATTCATTTGCACCAGAAGAAAATGTTACTCCCACCTGCCCCCAATGTTTAAATATATACCCTGAATTAGAATATATGCTAAATTAGTATATATAGGGATGGGGTTTAGGTTCATTTCTGATGCAAATGAATGTTAAATGTGGATTCAGGATGCAATTTGTGCTATAGAGGTAGGTTTGTTTCCTAGTTATCTGAATAATTTGTTAATGTAAACATTACCCCAAACTTTATCTGATGTAGCTATTACAGATGATCCACTAAAATGTCATATAGAGGACATTATACTGCCATAGTCATATATAGAGAAAAGAATAATTAGTCATACAGATGACCTTGAACCTAATTATATTTAAGCATTGACACTGTTTCTGTTTTCCAGAAAACATACAAAAAAAACAGAACAGAACAGGAACAAAAATAGGTTCATAAAAACAGGTGACCTGTTTCTGCTTTCTGTTCTGCTTTTGGAAAAACAAAAAATAGCTGTTTTTATAGAAAGAACAGCTGTTTTAACATAATTTCCAAGCTAGCATAAAGAAACCACCTTGAAACCATCCCAAATACACTAGTCCATCTCTTTTTAATTGACCACATGTGTATACAATACAGTCCTAACTGCAGAGGCAATTCTAAACCCTATTAGAGGACCTGGGCACAGCACAATTTTGTTCTTGCCATCTCAAGATGTTGAACAACAGAGTAAAAAATGAAAGGAACAATCATCTCTTTCAAATACAAAATCAAAACATCTTCAAATAAAATTGAAAACAAACTGCATTATGATTCACTACTAATTTCCATTCTGCACTATGATCAGTATTTTTTTTTTTAGCTAGTTTTGAGGTTCAAACTTCTTCCTAAGTAAAAAGTTCAAACTTTGAACTTGTCACTTAGAAAGGTTCTGTTAGTTGTACTCGCACATTGCTTGCAAACAAAGTGGCCAGCCACTTAAATGCCTGCTCACTGGGTACACCCTTGTTAGGGACCATGAGATATTTGATAGCACATGCTGTGAGCCCTGGGATATGATTCTGACTCCAAAAATCAAATGGATCAGTTAACCCTTTCATACCTGAATTATGAAATATGAGCAAAAAAATTCAGACAATACTTGAACTAATGTTTATGACAAAAAAACAAGATAAAAATTTATTTCACACTGGAAATGAAATAGCACTTTGGTGCCATTTGGTACCATCCAGCAGTTACACTCATTATTTTTTATGCCAATCTATGAAGCAGTTTCTTTGATGAGTGAAACATAGTCCTATTTCACACTTTGTGCATTTCACCCTAGTATGAGCATAGACACACTGTTGGCAACAAATCTTCTGCACTTGTCATGTAGGATAGTGGCTCTGATCATCAAATCTGACAGAGACAGCAGGTAGAAAGTCTAGCCTTTGGTTCTTATGGACTGGAAGTGTTGAATTTATAGAAGTTTGCCTACCATGTTTCAGGGTTTGAGCCCTGGTGGTCAGCCCAATAGCCAAGTCAGACTTGAAACTCAAGCAAAGTGAGTACTTTTCATGTTCTGGCCTCCTTGCATGCTCGCTGGTATAGTAGCCACCCATTCATGACACTAAGATCAACAAGGTAGAAGAAGATTTGCATATACCATTTCTTTGACTTGAAGTCAGTCCTATATAACTCCAAAAGTATGTCACTTAAATCTACTCCACCATGAATCTGTTGTATTTTTTTATTGTGAAGGGTCTGGAAACATCAGCTTGTGTCTTAGAAGATGCCTGCCATTAAGTAACATTGGGTTTATTTAAAAAAAAAAATATATACATCATCGATTCCCTGAAGCAATGCTTGTGCGGGAGAAAACCCTCCTAATAAATCAAAAAACCAAGAAACCAAAAAAAAAGACAGAAAAAAAAAGAAAAAAAAAGAAAAAAAAAACAAAAACAAAAAAACAAAAAAAAAGAAATAGAGAAAAAAAAAAAAAAAATTAGAGCTCAACTTACCGGACCCGAAAACCAACGAACCTCCAAACAACACCCAACAAAATTATAATAACTATAATCATATTCAGCTGCAACTAAGCCCTCCTCAAAAACAAAACTTAAGTGGCGTGGAATAATCCATTCAAAATATACACATCAAAACAATGGTTCTTTAGCGACTTACGAAAATCCTGCAAACCCCCAACATTCCTCAAATCCTCTGGCAAACTCTCCCAAACTAACGGAACAACATGGCGAATTGAAAACCTAGACCTAGACGTGACCATAGCTGGTCTTCGCACCAACTGAGAAGATCGTGTCAAATGATCGTGAGTAGTAGACGCAAGACTAAACATTCCTGAAAAACATGATGGTAACTCCGAAGCTAAATATTTAAACATAAACAGAGCATTATAGAATACACATATTCCTGCCAACGGTAGAATTTTATACTCGCTGTAAAGATGCCTCACCGATACAGATAGGTCAATTTGATTACCATAAAGAACTCTAATTGCCATATTCTGTGTTACGCAGAGCGGATGAAGGTGAGTTACGAATGTTTTCGACCAAACCATACAACAGTAAATGAGATATGGGTGAACCATAGAAAAATACAACATTCTCAGAATTTCACACGGAAAAAGATACCTAAGTTTACGCATAATACCAATATTACGAGACAATTTGCTGTTAACAGATGCAATATGGTCTTTAAAACTAAGGCTTTCATCAATTATAACACCAAGGTATCTAGTACTAGTAGATCTTACAATAGTATGGTGCCCTACTTCTATATTATTAATCCATGGATAATGTCCAGTAATTCTACCATAAATCAAAAAATTCGACTTATTATGATTCAGTTTCAATTTATTTACTCGCATCCACTTTTCAATCGAAGAAATACCTTGTTTCAACATAGTCATCAGCTCATTTTCAGTTCTAGCAGCTACAGTGAAATGGGCATCATCAGCAAAACATGGTAGAATTCCTTTAGTACCGTAATTATCAAGGTCTAAAGAACAAGACACATTACTTGAAGCTCTACAAAGGTCATTTATATAAACCAAAAACAACAAAGGGCCCAAAACGGAACCCTGAGGTACTCCAATCGAAATATATTCAATTTTAGACGTAACTCCATCCATCACGACACACTGAGTCCTTCCACTAAGAAAACTAACTATCACATTTAAAAAATCACCACGTATACCACTACTATATAGCTTTTGAACTAGTATATCATGATCAACAGAGTCAAATGCTTTAGTAATATCCAAAAATATCGAAGCTATCTTCAGACCCTTGTCTAAAGCATCATTAATAAAAGTTGTTAAAAACAAAACTCCATGCTCTGTAGAATGATGACTCCTAAACCCAAACTGACTAGAACTAAAAAATTGTCTTTTTTCGAAAAAACTTACCATCCTACTATGAATCAACTTTTCAAACACTCTAGAAATAAATGGCAGTAAAGAAATCGGTCTATAATCACTAAAACAATTCTTATCCCCTCCTTTAAATATCGGGATAACATTCGCGCACTTTAGACAATCGGGAAATATTCCAGCTTTTAAACAATTATTTATCAGTCCTAAAAAATGACTAGATATAACAGGTAATATCGACTTCAAAACCTTCAACGAAATAAAATCGCCTCCTGATGCACCATTTTTCATATTATTTATAACATCAAATAATTCATCAATAGTTACAGATTTAAGGTACGCAGACACATCACAATCTTCAGGTAGGAACTGACGAAAATCTCCATCTTGATCAAATACTGGCACCGATGATGACACACGCTGCCCAATAGTAGCGAAGTGATTACACATCTCATCTGCAACATTATTATTCATTCCCATATTATCTGGGCGGATCAAGACGCTACCAGGGCAAGTCACCGACTTAATCAATTTCCAAGTCTTACTCGGGTTACCCTCAACTTTTTTAAATTTAACCTTATAATATTCTACCTTAGCCAGTCGGAGTGCAGCATTTAACCTACTATTATAAACTCTATATATTACTTTATCATGAGGATCATTGCTCCTTGTTGACAACTTATATAAAAAACGTCTTCTATTAATTGACTGTAACAAACTCTTTGTAATCCAAGGTTTATTCGGAGACACCCTTCTCTTCTGTATTCCTGACACTTCACAACATTCCAAAAACGTATCCTTAATCTTACCATACCAAAGCTCAAACTTCAAATTTAAATCTAATTCTTCTTGTAAAAATTTAAAGTCTAACTGTTCTATCCTAAGCTTAAATCTTGAAATAGTATTTGAATCAACAAATAATTTCTTAGGCTTAGGGCGAGCATCACAATTAATATTAATATTCTTAAATATACCCGGAACTAATATAGCCAAACCAAAGTGATCCGAAACATCATTTAACACAACACTTGACGAATCATGGGGAACATTCAAAAATACATTATCAATTAGAGATGAAGATGACTCCGTCACTCTAGTACAAATATTTACAGCAGGATGCATCCCATAACCTAACATTAAATTCAAAAAATTCTGGGCTTTTAAATTAGATGCTAACAATTTCAAATCAATGTTAAAATCCCCACACACAAAACACGGCATGTTCTTACGAGTTAGAAGGTCCATTTGTTGCTCTAATAATTTCAAAAAACAATCTACACTAGCTGAAGGGGGGCGGTAACAAACAGCAATAAAAAATGGGTCACCATTCTTATCAACCTCCGTAACAAAACACTCAAAAATCATCTCTTTATTAACACACAAATCATCCCTAACCTTCACATTCAAATCAGTTCTAATATACAGGGCAAGTCCTCCATGCTGATGGTGAGTACGGTTCTTAACATACATATTATAATTTAAAATATCCAATAGTCCAGAATTATTATTCATTAACCATGTTTCAGTAAGTGCAAGAATATGAAAATCAGATAGCATACACAGCTCCGACAAATAATCCAATGTACTATTTAACCCCTGACAATTCAAATGAAAAATGCCAAGTTTATCCGGTGCCAGTCTAGTATGTAAATCAACTGGGCACTTATAATTAACCTTCGGAAAAACATCATCTACCCCCATATCAAAATCCCTGTGAAGTATCCCTAATCCTAAATCCGAAACACTCAATGGATTATTCTCAAGCCAATCCAAACGATCATTACGAACAATTATCATTTTTATAAATATATATATATTATATATATATATATATATATATATATATATATATATATATATATATATATATATATATATAAAAGAAAAGGAGGGTAGTTGCAACCAAACCTAACCAACTGAATAACTTACTATAACTCGGAGGGTCGGTGGTCCCGTTTCCAACATAATTGAAGCTCCAGTAAAAACACAATATAACCTAAAAATAATAAGAAACATATTAACAAAATAGTATAAATAAACAAACGAATACAAAAAAGGTGAAAAAATTGTCACTAACACTAGCCTGTCACAATACAGGGTTACTGTTTCCATTACTGAATTCCAGAAAATTATAATTGAAGAAAACACAATGCTCTACCTGTGTCTACCACTTACCCATTCTAAATTCTAACAAAAACTAAATAAATGAGAAAAAAAGAACAACTTTTCATTTTTTTCCATAAACACAAATACAAAAAAAAAAAAAAAAAAAAAAAAAAAAAAAAAAAATCTTAATTCACCATTCATGATATATAACCATCTATTGGTCACATAACTCAGGGATAGGCTCTTCGTAACCAAATTTTGCCGCCACACCACCACGGTCGATCTGTATATATGGTGGAACTGTATTGGAAACCCATGATGAAACTCCTATATCATTTAATCTAGATTTCTTTACATACAACTTCCTTCGAGCTTCACGAACTGATATTGGTGCATCATCGCTAACAGATATATTTCTATGGTGTCCAATAACTTTACCTTTTAATTTCTTTCCGTTCTTAAGCACACTGACCTTCGCATCTCGAGAACCAACATCAACTTTAAAATACGGTTGCTCCTTACGGACATTACCAACAACTCGAAACCTCGGGACCATGGACAGACCTAGACCCTCCAAACACAACTGGTCAAAAAACGTTTCGGCTTGGGTGGTATTTTCGCAGGGAGCATTCCAAACGATAATATTCGTCTCTGTATGTCGATATTCAGATGCCATAAGCCGACGAGCATTGCTTGCATGTGTCAATTGGATCAATCCCAGCATAGGATGATAGAATATGGACTGGCTTGTTGTCAAACCATTTTATTGCTATGCAGTTGGACTAATGTTTCTACCCTCCATTCATACAACCCTCAGCCATGGCGCTTTAGACACATGTCTTCTTCTAAAGCAAGTCTTTTCAGCCTGTTTATGCACACAGTTGCAAGTTTATGAATACCTTCATCTTTCATGAGCTGAGCAAGGGCCAGGGATGAGAACCAGTCATCATTATATAGCTTTTAGTTCTGTTTTTTGTGAATATGCCCTGCAAGCCTTGCGACAAAACCAGAAGATACTCCAAGTTCAGAGGTTCTGACAGTCTCCTTTCCCATATATACCTCAAAATCATAAGTGAAACTGCTTTCTCCACCTTGCAAAAACTACTTTATAGTCCCACTTATGTGGCTTTTTTGGGTTATATGTTTTGGTGAAATTTTAGCTTTGGTGGGAATTATTTGTTCATCTATACACTGATGTTCTTCCTGGGGGATTCTTAGACAGTTCTTTGTGGCATCTTGATCACAGGTCAAATCTTATATAGTTTGTTGGAAGAGGGGTGGTTTGCTGGAGGCTGCTTAGTGTTGTTGTTGAAGTGCAGGAACCTCTTGATTTCCTCAAAATGGTCTCTACTCAGGGCTGTTGCAATTGGCTGGTATCTCAGAGAGTTTAACCAGTAGAGTCTATACAATGGAGCTTTCATTATTCCTGTCATCATTTGTATACCAGTGAAAACTTGAAGTTACTCTTTGTTTAAGTTTAGCATTCTGCCTTCTTTCTGCAACTTGTCCCTATTGCTTTGCTGACAGGTATGAGATATCAGAGCATTGTCAAAAAGAAGACTGAAGAAGAACAGCAGAGACTCACCATGCCAGGCAGGGTCAAGTACGCAGTTTCCCTTCCACTCAATGTCAGCTGGAGGAATAAATGGGAATTTTTGCCATTTGGGGGAGTTCCTAATAGTTAGCTGTCCATCCAAAGGCCTTGAAAACCCTGCAGCAGGAGTTACTGGAATTGATGAGGATGCTGGGTCAGAAGTATCTGCATCCTGAGCCATTTCTTTCAAGAGCAGAGCTGCAAGTGGCATTTCTTCCTTGTCACCTTCAATCTCCAACTGACTGCTAGTAATCAGCTCTTCAATGACAGGTTCCAATCAGTAAACTCTAACTCAGTAATCTTAGATGAAGTAGCAGATGCACTCTTGTTGGGGTCCTCATTACTATCCTTGGCAAAAAGCTCATCATCCAAAATATCTCCATCAGGACAAAGAACAATTGCCAAGGCTTTTTCCAGAGTAATTTGCTCTTTCTGCTGTCTCCTTGTTTGTTGGTACTTGTCCACTTCTTTGATCCTGCTTCCCGAGCTAGTTCCTTTGCATGGGTCCATAACCTGCAACAATGAAAGACATAGCTTGTTTACATGTTAATAAGTTCATTTTTGACAATCATATCTTTCTTTATTTGTTGACACACCTAAATTATTCATTGTGACTGGTCATGCATAAAAGAAAATAGAACCAAGATCTATTTTTCTTATTTGTCTTACTGGACTAATCTGAACAATGCTTGGCTTTGTGGTGTCACCAGGGGCGTTGCTGGCAATTTGGCCTTGGGGGGGGGGGGGCAACCAAGATGTGCTGGCAAAAGTCAAAATTGAACTGATGAATTTCTAAATGAAAGGCATGGAACATAAAACATTTCTTTTTAATAATGGCAAGCAAATGGTTTGAAAACAAAGATTTCTGCTGCAAAGTGGCAAAAACTTTGATAATATAACTAATAGAGTTTGTCACAAAGGGTCAACATTTTTATAAATTCAGTCCAAGAATATTTTCATTTTGTTTTATCACTAATTTGCCAATAGGTAAAATAATTGGATGGTCTGAAGTAGCATTTTCAGGCGCAACATGCTGAAAAATTAAGACATTTTCCTGCAAAACGTCCCTTTTTTCTTGTGCTGCTGAGATATTTTTGTATGGAAGCAAATAACCTTAAAGTGAATATTATGCTGCAAAGCGGCAAACTTTTTTTTTATCTAGTATTGAGAACTGCCACTTAATGCCTTTAAGTTTTAGTATTTGAGACAGGACAACAGAGTACTGCAAAGGGGTAGAAATTTTCAATCCCAGCATTGAGAGATGTCCTCTTTCCCTTGCATTTTTCTTCCTTCACACCCTCATTTAAATGGTTAATTATTGGGGTTTTGAGCCCAAGAGAGAGAGTGGCTTAGTTTTAACTAGGCATAGTATGACCATGTGACTATGTGTTCCTTTACTAGCAAAACATTCCAACTGCTTCTGGTTATATTGAAAGAAGCAAAAATAGTTAATGCTTCAAATTTTGCATATTAAAACAGGTGCAAAAATGCATTAAATCATTGTAATTAAAGCAGTAAATTTCGTTGTCTTCACCCATTGTCTTCTATGACATAGCATTGGACCAACAAAACATAAAGTTTGTAGGGTTCTGCCCAACAAGTTGTTTTCTAGGGGGCCAATTGGTTTTTGTGAACAATTGGTTTCTGACATGCCCCTGGGTGTTATCTGTATCTCATTTGCCAGTAGAAGCTACCGTTTTCTTTATAGATGGTGCCCTAGATGCAACTTTCCACAAAGATTAGTAAAAGGCATAGCTTTATAGACGCCAAAAAAAAAATTGCTCAATTTTCTGTTTATTGCTGGATGGTTCCACATGGAAACAAACTTTTGAACAAGCATAGCAACCAGTTCTTTGGATCAGGAATGGAGACAAACATATTAGGCGGTTCCTTAGCCAATTTGCAATGTATTAGTAAAGTAACCAAACAGATAAATCACTTACCTATGTTGTGCAGAGGAGTTACATCAATGGTATTCAGAGGTGGAAGCTTTAAAGTAGAAGGTGTGAGATTTGAGACTGCTAAACAAATACTGGATTGGAAAATAAACTTTTTAAAAAAATACAAGTAGATTATGTACTCCTTAGCTTCCCTGGGGGATCAAAATTCACACAGTCGTAACAGAGGTTGATGGAAAAAAAAAATTGAATTATACATGGTGTTGGGTGGAACCATCCGTCCTGAAAGGGTTAACTAAATGAATAATAAGTCTGGTAAGTTGCACAGCAGAAGGTTGAAAAATACACTTTAAACTGGCACTATGGATCTCAATTTACAAAAAGGGCACTAACTGTAAACAAAGTTTTCCATAATGCCCTCAGTTGTCTCTCTACAACTATCTAGTGATCCACTAGCATTTGGGAAAAAAAAGATAAAGGAGACACATCAGTCCTATCCATCTTAAAATACAATCTTCTTTGGTTTTGGAGTGGGGGACTGCATTCCTCTGGTGAAGGGTTTTTGACCATGGCAATTTCAATGGTGTACTTTTTATTTTAATCTAATGCCATTTCAGGCTTGTTTTCAAAATAAGGGAAAATTGTTTTGTGCTCAACATTTACAATGAAGTTTAACATGGCTAACAGTTAGCATTCCTGAATCAGCATTGAATATCTTTTTTTGCATAGAACAGTGTTTTCTAAAACCCTATTTTTTAATTTTTGGTTAATATAGGCTGAATTTTGCTCTTTACTAGGTTGCAGCTACTGCTGCATCCTTGATGTCTAAAATTTGCTGAATACAGACACTGATAAATTACTAGAGCTACCTTTTCTATTGACTTGTACTATAAACCCCTTTCCAGTTCTTTGCTAATTCCCCAACCTTTTTTTTTTGTTTCCAAGATCTAAGTTAAAGGTCAGGCTTCTTGCTCTGTTTTGGTCCAACTTTAAAGTAAATATTGAGCTCAAGGTTTTTAATCTCCAAAGGATGTCTTGGAGTTAGATAAGATCTTCTTCTTAGCTGACAATGGATTAATTACAAGAGCTAAACAAAAAAAAAGTTCATAACTAACTGGCCATTTTGTCAGCACTTTACCAGATAGACAGGAACTCTTTCCTCATGTCTTTGACTATGTTTTCTGTATCCTGACCTGCTGCAGTGTCTGATCTTTGGACAGAGGGTGTTAGTCCTGTTTTGTTTAAAAATCAAGAAAAGCAGTCATCAACTTTACTCAGATTCTTTGGTTCTTTCATATTTCCATTCTCACCAAGGGGAGCAAGATTGTATGAGCTGCTAAGTAAGCTTCTGAGTAACTGTCGGGCTGCCACTCTCTCCACCAAAATCATTTATAAGCAAATAGATCCAAGTAAGATGCACATTGGTAAGGCTTCATTTTGAATTTAAGGTTGTGAATGAAGTTCTTCTTCAACTGTACTAAGAGTTTATCCTTGAGATACTTTCAAGCTGGTTCACCAATCTTGCCTCATAGAAGCTTACCAGTCCCTTCATCAGTATATATGCTTTGCTTAATGTTGTCTAGGTAGATCTACTGGGAATTCTAGTTGCCTCTCCAAAAAAGCACAAACAATTACATGTGCTCTGAAGAATCAACCATTCCTGCTATAATAGTTCCAGTTCTCTGATCTTAATATCTCAAACATTAAGGTCATAAAATTTCTCAAGGGCAAACTTTCTCTGGAGGGAGGAATTAATCATGGTTTGTGTGCTGTTCCAGCTAACTTTCATGTCATGAGGGGGTATGACCAACTATGTCCTTGCAAAACCATTTAAATATGTTGTGTGGGACATTCAATTTTTTCAGTAACTTCAGGGTTCTATGCATAATCTACCGCACAGCATTTACACTGGCACTATGTCTTTAGTGCTGCCTCTAGAGTCAGATGTATTTTTGGCCCACTTGTCACATGCACTTTCCTCATCAGGGTGATGTGGTGTTAACAATGTCTTCATCTTTGACGTTGGGTAGGTCATCTTTGGCTGCATAAATCTCTTGCTCTCTACTAGAGCCTTCTTCCAGTTCATCATCATTGTCATCAGATTCACATTCAACTACTTGCTCTATGTCAATTTCTCCCCAGAACTTGAGAGTATTGGTTACACAAAGGTGAAGGCAATGACCAAAGCTTTTCAATCCCCCCCCAAGGTAGAAGGCTTTAATAACACTTGAACCAGAGTCAGATACTACACAAAATATTTTGTCTTCACTTTTATATTTTTTCAGGGCCATTCTGATAGCTGCAATTATATTTTCAGCTATCTATCTAACTTTCATGAGTTTGAAGTGTAATATGTAACTGGACAGCCCATTATCCACTTATTTGCTTTGGGTAGTGCACAGTTACTGCTAGGCAGCACTCTCTTGTATCTGACAACAGTTAAAATATCAACATGAATTTTTTGGCCTCTCTCATATCTGCTTTCAACTACATAAGTTTCTTCATCTTTGCTTGAAAGATGTCTCTTCATTTTACAAGCACATGGAGATTTAACAAGTCCAGACATAACACTGTTGCCAAATACAGACAGAGATACCTTGTCTACAAGTACTACTCTGACACATTTGTTTGTCAACTTTACTTGATTAGAACATTTGTGGAGCATGATAGAGTGAATATCTCTGGTTACTTTTCTTGAGATATTTGCAGAAATTCATTAGATCTTGTGCTGTTCTTCTAACTTCTCATTTTCAGAAAGTGAGTCCTTTTCTGTGTGACAAACATCAACTTTGGGATTCCTCATTAAGTTATTTGTTTCTTTGGGTATTGGCAACAGCGAAACAGATACCTTCACCTTTATTTTATCAACATTCTCAAGATGATTGACGAAAGTTGTTGTTTTTCCAAGTGACTGATGCATGAGCAGGGACAAATGGAAGATAGAAGATTGATTTTGAAATAGCTTTACAAAATGGAGTAGAAAATTTGCAAAAAGAGTGATAGAATTGCAAAAAAAAGTGCCTAAATAAAATGAATGTAGAGAGAACTATTTAAGGCAGTTTCTAAGATTTTAGGTTCAGC
>CM051263.1:49002082-49057082 GCA_027921565.1 Artemia sinica | reverse complement strand
CTTGAACTTAATAATTCCTCTTAATCATATACTACGGCTCTTGTTTCAGTCTTGAACAAAACCACATCTCTCATCAAAACAATTCAAAATCTGAATAAATACCCCCTCCCCTTCCTACCTGAAATAATGACAATAATTAATGAAATAAAACGCAAAAAAGTCAAAGTAGTCTGGGCTCCTTGCTCATCCACTTGAAAATTTGGGGCATTTAGACAGGGTCAAAGTAAGCTCCATTTGGACCAAAAAAAAATGAAGAATGAAATCTAGTTGTATTGATTGGTGAAATCAGTTTTTTTTAAGACAATAAAGCAGAATTTTTCTTATAAATGACCTTGACATGTTTTATTAGTCTACTATGCAGACTAATACATATCTAAATATGTATTTTAATGTAGTTATATTGCAGTTAGATTGAATCATTTGAAGCGAAAAGAATAAAAGGGAACAGTTTGAACAAAGATAATTGATCTTTTAAGTAGTAAAATTAAATTGAAAGTCACAAATGTAATTATTCTGAGAAGTATCTTTTCCTTCCTGGTGATCTTGATCATTATCATTATCATGTTTTTGTTTTGTTTTTTGTTGATGTTTTGACATAAAAACACACGGTTCAAAATACATATCGTTTTTAAGTAAAGCGCCAATGACACTCAAGCCTTTTGGAGGGTTTGGGGGGGGGGTGAATTATCGGCATACTTTATTTCTACTTGTTTTTGGGTCTTAATGTATCTCTTTACTTTCCTTCGAAGAAGTCTTTTTGGGAATTTTGGAAATTAAGTAAAAAAGGAAGCAGTTCTGTTCCTTTTTATATTCTTCTTTTATTATTAACGCTTTTGTATTGTTTTCAAATCCTTACAATCACCTTCTATTATAACCTACGTAATTTGATTGTTAAGTGGAGTGCTTATTC
This sequence comes from Artemia sinica, assembly GCA_027921565.1. Classification (NCBI taxonomy): domain Eukaryota; kingdom Metazoa; phylum Arthropoda; class Branchiopoda; order Anostraca; family Artemiidae; genus Artemia; species Artemia sinica. The sequence continues at coordinate 49,056,172 of CM051263.1, read as the reverse complement.
TAAGAGTAATATCTTTCATCTGGGGTCACTTCAGCACTAAATAGATATAAAATTTATTGCTGAACATGGATTAATGATCTATATAATTAACCTGCAATGAAATAGGATCAAAGCTTACAATTTTCTGTAAGCAATAATTATTAAGCATCTTTACAACCCTCATTTCCTACCTTAACCGCAGCATTCTCGTACATAGCACTGATCCCTTTAATGTATTGGTCTGGTATGCCTTACAAGGGCAAGACCTTCGCTAAAACTCTTCTAGCAACTGAATCAAACACTTGCTCATAACATTGGGCCCCAAATAGCTTAAGGGGATGAAGCTGGCCTTTGAAGATGTAATTGTTTTTGAAAATCACTAGATTGTTAACTTGGAAGAATGAAAGAATTGAATTGTGAATGCTCGCCAACAAAGATGTTGTAGCGTCCTTTACTTTATTTTCAAATAAAAAATAGCTGTTAAAAACATTTGAGGCTAACTTTGCTATCCAAACAGGTGTTTAATGTCTGGTGCTGCTCACCTGCCTCAAATATTATGTTGAGTTTGGGCACCGCAAAACAGTGCTGCCGTGAAAACAACTAGCTTTCAAATTCTTCTTTTCCTCATATATTTCTCATCTTAAAGTTGTTTAATGATGTGATAATTATTTAAGTTGGTTAATTATGTAATGTGGCAATATTGACAAAATTGTTGTGAAAAGTGCTAGATCATAAATAAAAGTTCAAATAGGGATAGAATCCTTTTAATAGACAGTGATAAATTTTACAAACAGTGATAATATTCCATAAAAATACTCTATATTTCGGTCACAATACAGTTACCGTCATCAGTAGTAACACTGATGACTTTCATATTGATGACGGTCACTGCATATGTGACCAAAATATCTGGTATTTTTGTGGAATTTTATCACTGTTTGTGAAATTTATCACTGTCTATTAAAAGGATTTTATCCCTATTTGAACTTTTATTTATCGTCATGGAAAGGCAGTGTGGTCTCCGTAATTATCTACTGCTAGATCATTATTGTTTTTTTTCCCATTGAGCAATGGGTTAATTGTCAATCATTGAATTAATTAAGATTTTAGCCATAGAAGGTTAGTTGCATACAAAAATCTATTACTATCAGAGTCAATGTAATAGTATTGACTTAGTAGAGTGATATGTTTCCCATGTATTTTTTTTCGACCAATTTCTATATAACTGATTGTCGTAGAAATATACGATTGGGCTCATTCGATTCAAAATTGGAAGTTCTAGTGCCCTTTCAAGGGTTGAAAAGGACAGGAAGCCAATCCAGTGGTATAGGGTCATAATGTTCAAAGAGAGAGGGCAGGGGTGTCAATGCGTGACAGTGTATGTGTGTGAATGGGGGGGGGGGATTTTTTTTCAAAGTCGACGTGGGGCAATTTTGTTTTATTTGTTTTTTTTTTTCCAATGAAAATACCCCAATAAATGTATTTTCAATGAAAATACCAAAAGGTAGTTTTGAAAATCTAGGGGGAGAAAGGCACTGTGCACACAACTTCAAGGACAAGGGCCCCAAATTATGCAGTTGGCCTGTCCTTCACAGGTACAATCTTCTCAGAGAAGGTGGGCATGTTGCGTCTAGTTAAAGCCGGAATCGTGCAAGGAATTAAAATCTGTATGTTTTTGGGGTAATATTAGCCTCCCTTCCTCCCTTCTTCTCAACCATCACATTATAACAGATAGTTAGGCATGTTGACCTTGCTTAAACAAGAACCAAGCAGGTATTTTCCATATCAATGCAAAAACAAGGTAAGCATGAGTTGTAGGCTAACTCAGTGCACAAACAAATCAAGTCATGCCTTGGTGCAAAACAAGGTGCAAGTCTAAGTTGCGGAATCCTAGTGACGCAGTGCAAAAACTAGCAAAATATTTACCCTATCCTAAATAAGAAAACAAGTTTTTTTTTCAATAAAAGTAAAGAGCAACATTTAAACTTCAAAAAACTAAATTCTCTAGTTTACGAGGAGGGCTTAACCCCTCGCTGTATATACTAACGTTTTATAGTCCTATGCTGAAAGTATTTATGAGTGCAACGAATGTGATTAATGGGTTATTGTAAGTTTAAATAGTTTTCATCCTATTTCAATTGCCCTTGTGCTTGTGCAGTCATTTTCAAAACATTGAGTATGTATACATATATTCTTCCTAATAAACGGAGTTCATAAGTTAAATCCGTTATCACCTGAATAGTCTATTTAATTCATCTACAATACCTCTTATAGATTGTATAAAAAAAGGTTTTATTTGGTTCATAAGTACGCTCCTGCTTCCCATGAAAGAATCCATTAGTCAACAACCTAATAGATAGCGTGCTGCCATGCCATTCCTGCAAGTTTTATTGGATGAGAAGTCTATAATAGTGGGTCATTTTTATGGAGCCCATTTATGTTTAGGGACGAATGGTATATAGCCGGCCAGTATGGCCTTTGAGACTCGGGCGACTGTATAAAAACCCTTTCAATAGTTCCCAGAACTTTTGCTGGGCCCTGTTTTTGGCCAAAACGATACAATCTGGTAATTTACTGAGGTATCATATCTTTTGTCGCTGGATCTCTATATCTTCATTTGAATGAACCTATTTTAATAATTATTTGAAAAAAACTACGTTTTCTAAAGAGTTAAAGAGGCTGAGTTACAAGGTCGAACCTTAAAACGTACAGGGATTAGGAGGCACAGTTGGGGGGCTGCCGCCCCCCAAACCCCCCGCTTTCGCAGCCTTTAAATAAAAAAAAAAGTTTTTTAAACTGAAAGTAAGGAGCGACATTAAATCTTAAAACGAACAGAAATTATTCCGTATATGAAAGAGGCTGTGCCCTCCTCAACGCCTCGCTCTTTACGCTAAAGTTTTTATTGTTTAAAAAAGAGTTGTGAGAAAGTCAAACTTTAGCGTAAAGAGCGAGGCGTTGAGGAGGGCACAGCCTCTTTCATATACGGAATAATTTCTGTTCGTTTTAAGATTTAAAGTCGCTCCTTACTTTCAGTTTAAAAAACTTTTTTTTTTATTTAAAGGCTGCGAAAGCGGGGGGTTTTGGGGGGCGGCAGCCCCCAACTGTGCCTCCTAATCCCTGTACGTTTTAAGGTTCGACCTTGTAACTCAGCCTCTTTACTCTTTAGAAAACGTAGTTTTTTTCAAATAATTTCTGCACGTTTTTGTACAGTTTATTACTTATTATTGCTTGACTAACTGTTAGCTGATCGTGTCAGGAGTTGAAGTTGGGGGGCTGCCGCCCCCCAAACCCCCCGCTCTTGAACATTCTTGTGTTAAGGCTTTTAATTCCTGAATACTCAAATCACGTCGTACAGGGTGCCTCCTAATCCCTGTACGTTTTAAGGTTCGAACTTGTGACTCAGCCTCTTTAACAGCCCCCCAACTGTGCCTCCTAATCCCTGTACGTTTTAAGGGTCGACCTTGTAACTCAGCCTCTTTAACTCTTTAGAAAACGTAGTTTTTTTCAAATAATACACATAAACAGGTTAGACATGCTTTGTTATGAAAATGACGCGCAGATATTTTCATAACAAAGCATGTCTAACCTGTTTATCTGTAATCTTTGAAAAAAACTAAGGTTTTTCGTAAATGTAAATTCGGGGGATAATTTTTTCGGTCTGAAAATATCAAAAGGCCCTAACAGGTCGAATTCTGCTTCGAATGAGTCCTCATTCAACCGGATCCGTTGCCAACTGTGGCCTGTAGGCGTGGCTAAGAAAAAAAAAAGAAAATGATGATGAATTTTAAGTGGCTATATTTGGTTTTTTGAAAACAGGGAAGGAGTGATCGGATTGAGCTGAAATTTCGAGGATAAGCTCCCGAGCCCTAGGAAAGCTTAACCTCTAAATTTCAGCCCAATCGGACAACGTTAAAGGGGGGCTGTGGTGGGAGGGTCCAAACTTCCGGCCCAGTTTACCCCATGAAGATAAAGTCGGAGGAGGATGAAATTTTGCAAGTTTCTTAGTTTGAGCTTGGGCTACAAAATGCGATTACCGCCGTCTCTCTGCGACCTCTAGGACCTGAAATCGCTTAACATTGTGGTGGGTCGCCTCTTTATAGAGGCACAAGTGTGCCTCCTTGATTTGCTACTATAAGGCATTGATGGTCCCATGCATGACCATCCTTTACTGGAAAAGTAGGAAATTCCATTTTTTTTGTTGTTGATAGTGGCTTTAGGGTTCTCATACATGTTTAATTTCATTGTAAGTTTGTATCAGGATAGAACCCTTTGAGGGTACAAATCAAATTAACCAAATTTTCCTATGGCACTAGCCTTTGATGATCAGATTAAAATTAAAACAATCATGCAATTTCAGAATCATCATAAATGGTCGATTTTATTGTTGCATATATTTCAATCAAAACTTCGTTATGTAATGTTTCAGTTCCTATTGATAAGCATAACTTTTTGCTTAACTATTAGTTATTACGATCAGTTTGATCCAGTGCTCCCTTAAACGTGAGGGAGGCTATTACTCCCTGCTCCAACCACCGTTTTTTACATTCAAGTTTGATATTCGTATAACAATGCTTTGAGAATGACAATCAGCCTTGAAAAGTTACACCCCTTCAAATATTTATTAAAAATCTAAAATATTGAAAAAAAATGATTTAGATTCTAAGAGCAACTGAAATGTCAATCCGACGCCCTGTGTGCCAGCAAAGCTCTAGAGGATCTTTCTCTCTGGTTGAAGTAATATTTTGAAATAACAAATCAATAAAGGACTTGTCAGTTCTTTATTTGTGCGTTTGAAACGAAGGCTCTTCAAAGAAAGGAAATATTGATGGAAATTTGCTCTGTATTAGAGTAATGAAACTAAATTGATTGTTTCAAATATAGTTATATATAAACAAAGATCCTGGAAGTTTTGACATTAAATAATCTTTTAATATTATAGTAAAGAAAGAGGAACTTCGAAATACACTTTTATTTAAGTAAAGCGCAAATAATACTCTGTTTTAGAGTTTTGAGTACATGGTAGCCAAACCCTTAATTGTGGTAATTTATGTTCACTTGAATTTTGGTTGATTATTGATCTTAATTCTTTTCGTTTTAGGTTCATTTATTCATTCATAATAGTTTCTGAACTAAATATGTGACTTACTGTGTTACATGAGCGACACATTGGCTGTCCTTTTTTTTCTCTTAGTATATCGATTTCAGCTTTTAATAGCGATTAAGTAAAGAGTGATTAGGCTTCAATGCATTATCTTTTTCCATACTTCCCCCCCCCCCTGATTTTAGCTTGTAATAGTGGTTAAGTTAGGAGGGATGAGACTTGAATGTATTATCTATTTTCTTTTCTTTTTTTTTTCCTCAAGCCAGTTTGTGTGGAGAGTTGTCGTATGAACTTCGTAGGGGGCTCATTCAATTGCAAAGTGAAAGCTTTAATGCCCTTTTTAGGAGTCAAAAGTGATTGGAGGGCAACCAGACCCCTACCAAGCTCCTTTTAGTTCCTCCTCAATGACCTCAGATCAAAAATTTGAGGTAGCTATTTTGCCCAAAATAGTTGAAAGGTCCAATAACTATGCCTCTGGGTATGACGTGACCCCCCACAGACCTCGGGGCAAGGTTCGTAAGTTATGCAAGTTGTCCATTGTTTACCTATTGGTATCGTTACTGGGAAAGGAGGGGGGATCCATGGTCTCCAAAAAGGGAGGGGAATATTGAACTAAATCAAAACACACTACTTACATGTACGTTGTCAAAAAGACGTATTAGCAATATCTCCGGAACGGCTTAGGTTATTAAGATGAAACCTTCAGGTTGTGTTAAGGGGGATGTTGGACAAACCAAAAGACACTGTGTGCATTCTACTATAGTTATCACTACAACTGTGACTACTTGAAACTACAATTGGTATCACTACTAACGCTACTGCAACTATTTATGACCGCAACTGCGTCTATTCACGACTGCGACTGCTTGTGACCGCGAAAACTTGCAACTTCGACTACTTGTGGTTGTGACTGTGATTACTTCCAACTTTTTCATAGTGCAATTACTTGCGACAGTGACTTCTCGGGCGATTATGACTGCGACTACTTGCGATCATGACTGTAACTACTTTTGAATGTGATTGCGACTTTGACTACTACTGCTACTACTACAACTGTTAGACTAAATTATAAGAGTTTAAGTGAACTCAGTTTGTCAAAATAGCATAGATGGAGTATATCAGGAACGGAATAGGGCATTAAGTTGAAATTTTCGTGGAAAGTCGAGGAGGATTTAAAACTAAATCAAAAGACAACGTATATCCAGGTTGTCAAAATGGATTCGGGGTAATATCCCAGGAACAGGTAAGGGCATACCGTTCGAACTTTGAGGACATGTTGAACCTAATCAAAAGACGCTATGCGCATCCGAGGTTGTTTAATCAAAAGCTCTGGGGATCCAGGTTGTCAAAAGGGTGGATCTGCATCTGCGGAACGTTAAGGGTACTAAGTTAAACTTCAAGGGATGTTGATCCTAATCAAAAGACACTGCGTACATTCAAAGTCGTCAAAAGGGTGTGTTTGCGATATCTTACGAACGGCTAAGGGAAGTTGAAACTTTCAGGGCACGTTGAGAGGGATGGTAGCCAGAATGGCTTCAGCCCTGTAGAAGACTAAAGATTATGCAGATTTTCAGACCAATCTTTTGAATAATATACCAAGCATCAAAGTTTCTATTTATAACTGTTATGAAAATTGTTCGCATAATTTTGTCTAAAATATAAATAGCAAGACATAACCTTGATTCTAAATGAGAAAACCCAAAGACAAGTCTTACAAATATTCCTTAGAAAAAACAAAAACATTTGACGTTAGGAAGAAAATCTGGTTCGAATTTTAAGACGAGGCGGTTTGTAAGTAAAAATTGGGTGTTATTCCTTGGTCGTCTTTGTGATAAGGGGTAGGCATCTTTTGCTAGTTGGTGTACCTATTATTTGCTTCTGATTCGTTTTAGGGGAAGGGAAATATTGGTTTCGTGTCCGCTACGGAAAGGGAAATGCAAGTAAGAGTAGACTGTTAAAGCCTGGTTATCTTTTTGGTTAAGGGGATAGAAGCTTCTACAAATTACTTTATCCCTTATTTGATCCCGAACAATCGACTGTTTAACCACGGCCGTTTTCATGGAGTAGGGGTTATGTGCTTATGCTGACTGGTACACCTTTCTGTTAGTTTTGCACCGTCTATCTATTTGGTTTTGCACCGTCTATCTGTAGCATGATTATGAAAATCGACCGATAGCTTTATAGTAACAACTAGATTCGAGAAGATTATATTGCAAATTGTGAGCTGCTTCATGAGATATATGAGATATAAAACCTTTAAAGTTTCAAGAGATTAATAAATTCAGTTTTAATGTACACTTTGAAGGAAATAATTCGGACTAAGTCTCAGGCAATTCGGAGACTTGAAGCAACAATTGTTAGACCGTGACCGTGAGGGGCCAGAAACTCTTCCAAGTTGGTCCTCCTGACACGGACTTTAGGCTATTACAATTAATTTATATATATTTACTTTATTTCCCATGTATTCTAGGGCAAGGGAATTTTCCTCCATGCAGTTACGCTGCGATTATAAATAAAAATACATAACAATGGCATAGTTTCGCAATTATCAAACAGTTCACGGTGACGAACTAGTTTTCCCCTTTTCCTGTCGAAAAAAGGGGAAAACATTCCCAAAAAGCCAAACGATCTTGATGAATACTAAACCATCGGATTTGGTATATCAGAGAACCTTCTTGCAGAGGTTTCAACCTCCTATCTACAAGAATATGGAATTTGTATTTTTGCCAGAAGAAAGAGGACGGATGCGTGTTTGTTTTTTCCGAGGGGTGATCTTATTGTACGAATGGTCCTAGAAGATCGGTACAGGGCTCATTAAGACTAAAATAAAAATTTCTAGTGCCCTTTTTAAATGACCAAAACGATTGAAGGGCAACTAGCCCCACGCCCCCTTTTTCCCCAAAGACATGCGATCAAAATTTTAGGATAACCATTTGGCTTAGCATAGTTGAAACGTCCAATAACTATGCCTCTGGGGATGACATGACCACCCACGTCCCTGGATAAGGTCTTGTAAATCATGTACTTTACCCATTTTTCATATTTTATTTTATTATTACATAAATAATAGAAAAACAATTATTTATACATTGAATAATTCTTATAAATAATTGTTATTCCATGGTTATCTTCGATGATGAGCGGTTTGGCATTTTTTATGCTGGGTGTACTTATTATTGGTATCTGATTTCAGGATAGAAAAACTTCGGCTCATGTCCGCAACAGAGGGACGTGCAAGTAAGAGCAGGTTGCAAGAAGACAGTCATCATGAAAGATGAGGCGTTAGAAACTTGTGCAAAACTAGTTTACCTTTAGTCTGGGGTCTTGACCAGATTTGGCCTCTGTGGGGGAAACCTATACTCGATTTTTAGGTAATCGGTAGCGACAGGGTAGTTGCTCCAGCATTTTTATTGGGGGGGGGGGCAAGAGGGGTCTACATCCGGGTAGTCAAGGGGCATGACCTATATTATGTTTTTTCTCTCCAAATTATTAGGGAGGCAACTGCCCCCCCCCCGAAACGAAGACCCTGGGTAGCAAAGAAATAAAACCAAAGAGTTTTATCATCATTTGGTAGAGCGTGGTCATGCTCATGGGTGAGAGGTTAAAAGCTTGTTCATCTTTTATTGTTTATCGATACATTTGAGGGTAGGAAAAATCAGTGTCAACTAGAGTTAAATGTTTACGTGACGATTATAAATAGCAATAAAACGCAATGATTTGGTTCATGAATTTTCAACAGTTTACTTATAGTGTATGATTCTAAAAAGAAGCAAATAGCTTTATAGTACTAACTAGGTTAATAAGAATATATTCCAAGTTTTAATCGTAATTCATTTTGAATTAATCATTTTTACGGAAAGTAATCATTTCTAGCACATTTAAGAGTACATTGCATATATATATATATACATTTGAGATTCATCGGGCATACAAAGTCAATATAATATTTGTAAATCACCTACTACTACTAGCAACTCAGTGCAGCATCAAGTCGCCAGAGGCGAATACAGCTACGCAAGCTCCTCTCCATTCCAATCTATTCAAAACCTCCCTATTTACATCCTCTGAAGAACTTGCAATTTCCCTTGAATCCTTCCCTCATGACCTCCTCCATCCCATTTTGGGACGACCTGCTTTTCCGGGACGACCATAGATGGCTGATAAAAAAGAACGGTCTTTGGTTATCTATCATCCTTCATCCACTGAACATGTGCTAGCCTAACTATTATCTCATTATTGCCCTAGAAAGTAGGATAGATCCATATTTTTAATGCAGCTTAATGTTAAAAATAGGGTCAGTCTGACTGGTACCGACAAGAATCTGTGTACAATTTCTCTGGAGAACATTTAGTAAATCCTCCTCTGTCTTTCGAAGCACCCACATTGTTGAGCCATATTTGACCACTGTTATCACTGTAGCTTTCAAAATTCTATTCCTGGTTTGTAGACTTATCTTATGATTCTTCCAAAGACTTTTTTTTGGCAAAACCGACAAAGGATTGCTGCAACACTTCACGTTGCCTATGCAACGTAAATCTAGTGTTTACTTATTTTAGACTTTAAAATCGATATTAATCATTTTTTTTATATTTTTAAAATAAGTTATACTTCAAAAATTTTATGTATAAATAAAAAAAAGTCAGACTTTCGAATTGCAAATAATTTTTTTTTTGAATAAGTGAAAGTAATGTCTGAATGAAACACCCGTAGATAATGTATGATGTCATTGCAATAGTGTCATGTAACTTTTTTGCTGTTTAAATGCATATGAGTGTGACGTCATTTACACGAAAATGTTTCTTTTTCAAATTAAATGCTCTAAAGTATCATCAGTCGAAAGATGCAGGTCCTGTTCATGACCCACCTAAATATTGTCATGCCCCACATGTGAGGCCTGCGACCTACGCTGGGAATCACGGTCTAACCCATGAAAGATTCAGAAAACTTTGTAATTAACATACAAATGACCACTACATGTAATTGACGTAGTCGTAAATGACGTATATGACGACTATGACGACTGAGTGTAAATGACGACTATGTAATTAGCATACAAATGACGACTAATAGAATTTTCATCACTTTTTCCTGTGACAATATAATTTTGCTATTTCAATGCTGTTTTTCTAGTGAGCCTCCTCCTGACAATCCAGGGTCATGGGTTTGGTAAGATTGTCTATGATGGCAATGAAAATACAACAAAAAAGAAATATCAACAACAGATAAAAAAAAATATATAATCATCCTCCTCAAAACAATACAACATTTTAAAAACAATACATTCTTGTAGACACAAATTGTAAATGTCTACAATCAAGTCCTTTGAAATGCTGACTTTTATGGTGTGATTTTTATTAGAATCACTCGGCCTTTTGGGGGCGTTGCTCCTTTATTCTTAAGTAGAGAGCAGACTTTCTCAGGAGATGGGGGTGCTAAGATTTGAAAGTTCTTTTTTTTCAGAAAATTTACCATATTTTGTTGACATTTCGATAAGTGGGTGGACAATCCGATAATTTGTTTTGTTTTCCTAAAGGGTTAGGGGATGGCAGCCTCTTTTTTCTTCCTCTGCATTTGATGGATTATGCTAATGGCAGGTTTTTACTGCATATTTAGACTTTGAAGCTATACAACCACTCCTGGGGGGGGGACATATAATTTATAGTCCTGAAATGTTTGAAAATATGACTTCACTCGTATAAATTCTTGTCGAAAAATAAGGCTCTAAACGACTTTTCTCAGACTCGTGACCTATCTAGTTCGTTTTTTTAGGTCAAAAAATCCCAGGGGGCCTACTTAAAAAAAAGAAAAATACGGAGCCGTTTTCATAGGCATCGCAATAGCGCTGCCCAAGTAAACAGCGATTTTATTTTTTTTTTTTCAGACCAGGGCACTTCGTATAGAAGGGGTTGTCGTTCAATTTGAAATTGAAAATTCTAGTGCATTTTTCAATATTCGAAAGTGATTGGTGGGCAACCAATCTCTTTGTGATTGGTCTCTACGCCAATCATTTTCCCAGACATACACTCAAAACTGTGAGGTTAGCTGAAATTTGAAATTAGATTAGCTGTGAGAGTAGCTGAAAGGTCCGGAAATTATGGCTTTGAGAATGACACAGCCCTCAGGGCAAGGCTTGTAAGTTATGTCCTGGCATATAAGGTTTTATATTGAAAGGGTATCCGTTTAATCTTCGGGGCTCGTTGGATTGGTAATCAGAAGCTCTGGTGCTCTTTTTAAAAGTCAAAGTGATCAGAGGGCAGCTACTCCCCCCCCCCTCTACAAGCCGTATTTTCCCGAAACGCACCTGATAGAAATTTGAGGTGGCCATTTGTCGAAAAATGGTCCAAAGATCAAATAACAAGGCTTTTGCGGTTGACACGACCCCCCAAAGTCTGAGGGCAAGGGTTTTTAGTTATCCCCCGGGGGACATAACCCAACCCGAACATAACTCTATTAGAGTAGTCACTCGACAGATTTCACCATACTTAATTGAGCCATATATCGATGCAAATCACTTGTCATATGCCAATGACATTTTTCTCTAGGCTAATAATATTGGGGCACTCCAGAACGCTGTTGATGTTGCTTGCTCCGGACTGAAAGAAATTGATCTTTCAGTTGCTACTTCCGAAACAGAGTTTCTTGTCTTTGGACAAGAGATCATCTCCAATGATACAATCCAAGTTGGTCCCATCACAATCTCATCTTCCAGTTCACTTAGGTATTTAGGCCTTCCATTGGAACTTCAATTAGAACCACTAGGCGGCTTATAATTGATTCTTTGAAAGAAAAACTAAGAAAATCTTACGTTCTTCTCACCAGGGTAAACGGCCAATTTGATAAGAGAACCCTGGGTCGACTATATAATGCGTTTTTTGCACCACATGTGCTGTTTTTGACACCTTTTTGGAAAATGTTCTCTGCATCTAATTTGGACTCGTAATAGTTACACCACCCGAAGGTACGGTGTTTTTGAGATTTGTCAAAAAAAAATAGACGAACTGTCACGTAGGTCTGCTTATCGCTGCGACAGAATTGTCGGATTTCCACTGGCTTACCTTCTATCAAGTGCCTAGTGTCGCTAGTTGTGAATTCCTATGATGTTTGACCCATGTATTAAAGCATGAAGAAGACAATGGAAAAGGGGCTGATTCAGTAATAGTTATGGAATGTGCAGAAGATAGCGGGAGTGAGTGGAGAAGAGCCGTATAGGTACCAGCCGGCCTATAGGCCTTAAACTGCTGGGGACAGGCAGCTCAAGTACTCGCACTTCCCACAACACTTCATTAGAATTAAGTAATTTTATGAGGAGAACCGTTGTTAGCTGATTGGAGGATATTTTTATTTCTATTTGAAGATACTTTTGTGGAGTCAAAGGGGTGAATCGACCAATTAGGTAGTCCATATACCCTTTCACAAATTTTGGAACTGGATGTTAAATGAGTATTTAAAAGTTAGAGTTGTCAAGAATTGTGCATAATTTTTGTCTTAGTCCTTTTTGTTTTTCTTTTCATTTTCTTATACTCCTCTTTAGTACATTTGTGTTGTGTACAGAGGGTAACAATAAATTATTATTATTATTATATGTTATTGAGAAAGGTAAGTATTTTTAACTTTACTTTCCAAAAAGACGAATGGCATTCAGCTGAGTCCTTCAAAGAATCTTGAGTAGAGTTTTGAACTAAATCAAAAGCACGTTATGTGTGTAAGGATTGTCAAAAGGGCGTAACTCGGGAATGACTGAATATATTCATTTGGAACTTTTAGTAAATGTTAAGGGAGATGATCAAAAAGGCAATATTTGCCTGCTACTACAATTACTACCACACTACTCAATTTACAGTATTGAGGGGAAATTTTAAACAAATCGAAAGACACTATGTGCGTGTATATTGTCAAAAAACCGTATCTCAGGAATTGACTTGGGTATTAAATTAGAATTTTCATAGAATGCTTAAAGAGGAAGATCATATGACCAAAAGGCAAAATGTGCACGCTACTACTAATACTACTATTACTGCTACATTTACTACTAATGCTACTACTTCTATTGCAACTACTTGTAAGGCTTTGGGCATTGAAATGAAAATTTCCAAAAGTGTATGAAGAAACAGGCTGTCATAAGGACATATTAGCAATGTTATAGAAATGGCTAATTATATTAAGTTGAAATTTCAAGGACTTGTTGAGAGGGATGTCCAACTGACCAAAGGACAATACGTTAATACTACTGCGGTTACTAGGACAACTATTACAGTTAATACTACTACTAGTAATGCAAATACTACTACTGTGACTATTATGACAGCTATGCCTAATTATGTGAAGGTAACATTTTTAAGGAATTTTGAGGCGGGGAAGGTGAACTGAATCATATCACGCCATCTGTATGCAGGTTGTCAAAATGGCGTAACAGCAATATCTTAGGAACAGTTTGGTGTGAGAAGTTGAAAATAACAGGGCTTGTTATGGGGGGTGTTGAACCACAGTAGACAGAATATACCAGTAAGCTTATCGCAGATCATTTCTGGTCTTCGTTCTCGGTGCGAACAAAAAGCTCCTCCCACTTATTTCTGCATTAGCGGGAATGCGGGTTAGTCTGTTTCCGATTGTTTCCATGCACTTTGATGGAAAAAATCGGAAACAGACTAACCCGTATTCCCGCTAATCTGACTTCGCCTATGTTTATATCTGCAAAAATGTTCTCCGGAGCACTCGCATCCCGGTCCGGGTTTTAATAATGGGTGAGATAGAGAATGATCATACTGGATAATTATATGAACTGTTTGTTGAACTAACCAAAAAAATATTTGCATCCTAATTTTACTGCTTCTATTCATACAACTACTAATGCTACTATTATAACTACTTCTACTGCTACTACTGCCACTAAAGCAAAGGCTACTACCAATAATTCTACTGCTACTACTACTACTACTGTTGGTATTAAGGGTAATTAAGGGCAAGGGTATTAAGGGGAAAAATTTGGAATGTATTGTAACTGTATGGAACTAAATCAAAACACACTATACCCACACAGATTATCAAGAAGATATATCAGAAATGCTTCAGGAACAGTTGATGGTATTAAGTTAAAACTTTCAGTGTCTATTCAAAGGGATGTTAAAGAAACCCAGGGTGTTGGGCGCATTCTGCTCCTATTGCTACTACGAATATTGCTACTACGCAAGCTAAAAGTATTAAGGTGAAGTTTTGAAGGAATATTTAAGCAGATGTTGAACTATATCAAAGCAAACTATGAACATGTGAATTGTCAAAAAGGTAACAAAGCAATATCTCAAGAACGGCTTACATAATTAAGTTAGATCTTTAAGGGTAAGTTTTGGCAGATTTTGAACTAGCCAGAAGGCACTATGTGTACACTATTCATCAGGGGCGTCGTTTGGGGGTGGCAAGGGGGGACAGTTGCCCCCCCAATAATGTGGAGAAAAAATATTATACATCCCATGCCCTTTGACTATCCAGATGTGGACCCTTCTTCCCCCCCCCCCCAAATAAAAATGCTGGAGATTCGCTCCTGCTATTCATACTACCATTACAGTTACTGTAACTTATGACGCTAAGGGTATTAAGGTGTAACTTTTAGGAACGTTTAGGGAGAATTTCAGTTAAACGAAAAACTATATGCATGAAGGTTTTCAAAAAGGTATATAAGTAATATCATAGGCAGCACCGCTCTATAATAGATAGAAATATAATAAGAACTTTTAAAGGAGCTAATTCGATTCGAAATTAAAAGTTCTGGTGCCCCTTTTAAGAGTAAAAAGAGATTGAAGGGCAAGCAGCCCTTCTCCACAGCTCATTCATTTTTCCAACACATCCAGTCAAATTTTTGAGACCTGCATTTTTTGGAGCATAGTAGAATGGTCCAGCAACTATGTCTTTACTCTCTAGGGATATTGGGTGTGTCCCATCCCAAACAAATATGCAATTGCACCATTTTGATGTAAAACTGAATGTTGCTTTTAAACTAAGTAAAAAGGTACTGTATTTATGGTTGCCAATAAGACACCTTAGTAATATCTCTGGGACGACTGGATTAAGTTGAAGCATTTGGGCTACTACAATTACTACTTCTTCTCTTACAATTTGAATGAATCAAAAGAATGTAGGTCTATCTATGTTGTCAAAGAGCATAGATAGAATCTTTTGGGAATGATATTAAGTTTTTGAAATTAAATTAAGCAATACTATTTACGTTCAGATTAAAAATTGTTGTCAAAATTTCTCTAATATACAAATTGCAAGCCAAACTATGTATTCTTATAGAAAAAAAAAACGAAAAAAAGAGTATATTATTTTTTTTCCATGAAAAACACTATGTCAATAAAAAATGACGAGAAATTATTCATAAAAACTTTTTCCATAAAACAAGTTGTTCAAAGAAAAGTAAAGAGCCACATTAAACCAAATATGAGAAGACATAAATTCAAATAATCTTCCAATCGTAAAACTACTACAAATCACCATCAATAAAGAAATAAAACCCAAAACAAACAGAAATGAAAATAAATAACAGAGTCAAACTCGAAACGAGCTGAAATTGAGATAAGTGGGGCTGACAATCCCTATTCCTACTCAATACAAGTAAATAATTTACACTTTACTGCAAAAAAAAAAATGAACGTGGATTTTTATTTTAATATACATTTGCCGATATTTATTTCATATTTTTGATTTTTTTTTTTATTGATTGACGTCAAAAAGTGAAAACATTGAAATGTATTTGTTTTCAATAAAGTGCAAATTATGTTTTGGTGTCAACGTTGTTTGGTTTTCTTTGTCTTTCCACATTTTTGGCATTTTCATTGAAATTTTCTGTTCGCGCTGAAGAAGGGAGGCGGTTGTCCTCCCGAAATATTCACTTTGTTTTTCAGCATTTTTGTTGGCCTTAAAAAAACACATCTTTGATCTTTTTTTTAGTATTCACAAAAGTTCCTGGACTTTAGTGTTTCATTCTGATCACTTTTTGAATTTATATCTATTCAACCATTGATCACTGGCGGATCCGAGAGTGGGGACCGGGGGGACGTCGAGCCCCCTCCAATATTTCTAGAGCGCCCTCTTTCCCTGTTTTATTCTTTTTTTTCACTCTTTTTTAGAATAAATTTGCCGGCGTATCCACGCGTCCCGTGAGTTACAAACCTTCTCCCAGTAATGGGTTGAATTGTATGGTGACGCAGAACACCATCGTGGGAGGATCCTCTATAGGAGGACAACTGCAGCAGGGCGTAAGATCCATATCTGTGGACAACGGCCTCTGCAAAGGGCTGCCTCGACCTTTTCGGGGTACCTGTAAGACCCGGGACCTTCCGGTCAACTCTATTCCCACTTGAGGAGTGGCGCCCCTTGAGGAAATTATACCCTAGAAAACGACACAGCATTCGCAGAGAATTCTGATTAATGGATAATTCTTCTGGGCTTGGTCTGTTTTGACGGGCGTTTTCGGGCTGAAAAACCTTTTCCTAGCTAATTTATCTACTATGGGCTGCCTCCCTGTAGTAGCATAATATTTGTAGGCATGAATATATAATGAGGCGGATGTAATAGGCTTGAGACTGTCTGTGCAGGATTTCGACTCTTATTGATAGAAGAGCATCGCCAAGTGCTGAAAACTATGTTGTGACCAAGATGGGCCCAGGATTGCGCAAAGCCTCCACTCATACTGGAGGTCCCAAGGACTTCTTGCTGTCCGGTTCTAAGCCGCTTAGGCGTAGACTCGAGAAGATATGTTGATCCCCGTCCTGCACTGGTATCCGGGATCATTGCTTTTCCTGAGGCCAAAGTAATTTCAATGATTTAAAGAACATGAAAATTGGAACTCGGAATGTTACGACGTTAAAAAATAACTATTGTATCGACATTTTGACTGACGAATTCAAACAATTCGTACTGGACTTATTAAGAGTTTCAGAAACTCATATCCCAGGGGTAGGAAGCATGAAATTAGGTGATATAGAATTTGTTTACTCTGGTAGGAAGGATGGGGTACATAGACAAAGAGTAGGGCTCATGATGAATAAGGAAGCTGCTAAGTCTTGTTTAGGCTGGGAAGGTATTAATAATAGAATACTGATTGCTCATTTTATGACTAAAAAGTTCAGGATATCAGTTATAGTAGTATATCCCCCTGTAGAACCAACTGACAGAGATACTAGTGACTCAGATGAATTTTATTTACAGTTACAGGAGCAAATAGACAGGGTCCCAGGTAGAAATATGGTGTTTTTACTAGGAGATTTTAACGCCCAGGTCGGTAGAAATAGGGATAGATGGTATCCTAGCCTAGGTAAATTTGGTGTAGGAAAAGAAAACAGTAATGGCTAGACTTTTGCAATTTTGTAGGCATAATAATATAGTTATAACCAATACGGTGTGTCATAAAATGGCCAATAAGTTAACATGGTATTCCCGTGATGGCAAGACAGCAAACCTTATTGATTATGTTACAGTAAACCGAAGTCTGGCAGGATCAATACAAGATATATGGTATATAGGAGTGCTGTTATTGATGTTAAAAGTAAAGATCATCATCTAGTAGTGTCTAGGGTTAACTTAAAGCTGAAATTTCGGAAGGGTAACTACCTACCGGGAAGTTATGATGTTGGTAGACTCCAGGATGAGAACTTGAGAGAAACTTTCCAGGAACAGTTGAAAACTAAACTTGAGAGTTTAAAATTTGACAATGTGGGAAATGGTTGGAATAATTTTAGAAAAACAATTTGTGAAGTTGCTCATGGTGTAATAGGGAGGAAAGTTAGGACTGCAGCTAGGAATATTAGGGAAAAAGCTTCATGTTTAATACAAAGGAGAAGGGGCTTGTACGAAAATTATATGAGGGATAGATCATATGAAAACAAAAGGAATGTAAAGTAAGTGGAGAAAACATCAAAATATGAACTAAGGAGGGGTGAAGTGGAGGCCATGGATAAAATTGCCGAAGATCTGGAAGATGCTGCCAGACGGCATAATGGTAAAATATTGTACAGGCATATTAATAAATTGAGAGGGAGTAGTCAATCCGGACTTGTCCCGGTTAAGCTAAGAACGGGGCCACAATTAGTGATAAGGAAAGAGTTAGAGATATCGGAAGAACAATTTAAAAACGTGCTAAACCAAGATAGAGCTGTAGGAAAATATATAGAAGAAACGAAAAAGTTTGTGATACCTTGGATGTGAAGGAAGATTTGTTCTGTGAGAAGAACTAGCGACAGTACTAAAAGGATTAAAAAATAATAAGGCTCCAGGTGCTGATAGTGTGGTAAATGAGTTTCTTAAATATGGTGGCTCTGAGGTTAGAAATAAGTTTCTGAAGATTATGAATATGATTTTTGAAAAAGGGGAAGTACTTAACGATTTTAGGAAAACCTTAATTAAACCACTGTATAAGAAAGGTGATTAGAGTGAGTGTGGTAATTATTAAGGCATTAGTCTGGTCTCTGTGGATAGCAAATTATTTAATAATATGATACTTTTTAAACTGAGAGATGCTGTAGACAAAGTTTTGAAGAGAAGAACAGTGCGGTTTTAGAAAAGGTAGAAGATGTTTCGACCAAATTTTCACTCTTAGGTTAATAATTGAGAAGCACCTGAGTTGTCAAACACCTTTGGTTCTCAGTTATATAGATTATGAGCAAGCGTTCGATTCTGTTGATAAATGAGCTTTAGCAAAGGTCTTACCTTTGTTTGGTATACCAGACAAATACATTAAAGTAATTAGTGCTATATACGAAAATAACACTGCTGCGGTTAAGGTAGGAAATGAGGTTAGCAGCTGGTTTTGTATTAAATCAGGAGTTAAGCAGAATTGTGTTCTATTCCCTTTTATATGGATCATTTTGATGGACTTTGTCTCAAGGAGCACAGGAAAGGTAATGGGAGACCACGGAATCAAATGGGGAGTAAAAACTCTCCTGGACTTAGATTATGCTGATGATTTAAGCATCCTAGATAACAGTGTAAGCTAAATGAATGAGCTTTTAGAGGTTTTGCGAGTTCAGGGTGCTAGAATAGGTTTGAAAATTAATGTTAAACAGTGATGACAGTGGTCAAATATGGCTCTGAAGCATGGACGCTCCGAAAAGCGGATGAAGATTTGCTAGATGTTTTCCAGAGAATTTGCCAACGGATTGTTCTGGGTACCCGGCTCTACGAAAAAATGTGATTCAATCCCACTTTCTAGGGCTATAATGAAAAAAAAGGTTGAGATGGCTAAGGCACGTTCTGTGGATGAATGATGACAGATTGCCGAAGATTGTTCTTTCGGCCAACCGTATAGTGCTAAACGGAAAGCAGGTCGTCCTCGTCTGGGGGGGGGGAGGATGTCATAAAGAAAGGTTTAAAGGAAATGGGAACTTCCTGGGAGGGTTTAAAGAGGGAGGCTTTGAATAGATTGGGATGGAGGAGGAGCGTACGTAGCTGTGTTGGCCTCAGGCGGCTTGGTGCTGCGGTGAGTTGTTAGCAGTAGTAATAATTGGGTCAATTATTGGCACCATTGTCACATTGGAACTCCCGCAACGATTTTGCTCTAGACCAGCCCCTGCCATTGATTCCTAATACCAATTTGTGAAGTAAATTTTATATTTCGCCTAGAAATATATCTAGGCATTGGGGTGGGGGGGGGGGGAGAGTGACACTGAGACAAAGTTTTGACGGTGGGATTCCATTATAAATCTTGATAATACCTATCTTGGTCGTCATCTGATTCCTCATTCATACGAGATTATACCATTTAATTTTTTGAATTGTCCATTGACATAAATACAAACTCAAATCTGCTGTTGACTATACTAAGAAGGGCATAGTCGTTATAATTCCCTAATCAAAAGAGTGTGAGCAAACTATTAGAAAAATCGATGAATCCATTGTACAATTTTTTCTTCCATTTACCCAATCAGTTTTGTTTATCTCTGTTGGGTATTTGCGGGAAAACTTTTCCACGCAGGAAGGAATTTCTGGCATTATTTTAAAAAATCAGAAATTAAAGTATTTTTCAAATGAAAGTGGGCTTAGAAAATTTTTTCACTTGGAATCAACCGTAAGAAATTTTCCGGGGATAATTTTCAGCTCGAATGGTATTGCCTGGAGGAATTTTCTTGGCGGGGGGGGGGGGGGTATTTTGTGTGGGAAAATAATTCCACGGAGAGATTTTTCATAGGGAAGGAATTTTCCATGGAGCCGGAGCCGGATTTCCCGGCATTATTTAAAAACGATCAGAAATTAAATAAAAAAAACAATATTTTTAACTAAAAGTAAGGAGCAACATCAGAACTTAAAACAAACATAAATTATTACGTATATGAGAGGGTTACCCCCTCCACAATACCTAGCTGTTTACGCTAAAGTTTGACTTTTTTCCCTCGATTCTTTAAGAACGACTTCCCAACACAAGGGCCTTTTAATTGGAATAATAAGCTTTTTAAAGGTTCTAAATAAACCTCAGCGTAAAGAGCGAAGTATTGAGTAGGGGCAACCCCCTCGTATACGTAATAATTTCTGTTCGTTTTAAGTGTTGATATTGCTAATTACTTTGATTGTCAACTTTTATGCGGTTAATCAAGCTGCTCTTTCGGTAGGATGCTCATGAACTGTTTATGTATGGCAATGTTGAGGATGCCAATTCCAGAAAATTTAGAGGAGGGGAAATCTATTTTATTATATAATGAAGACACAAAAAGGATATTTC
The DNA here is from genome assembly GCA_027921565.1 of Artemia sinica. NCBI lineage: Eukaryota > Metazoa > Arthropoda > Branchiopoda > Anostraca > Artemiidae > Artemia > Artemia sinica. Next base: position 49,035,389 of record CM051263.1, on the reverse strand, counting down.
AAAATCAAGGGGTTTACCTTTTTTTTATTGAATGTTCAAAAATATTAATTTCAAAGTATAGGGGGCAATGGCGCCTCCCCTACTGGATACCCCTGGAGTTTGCTACTGTGAATAGCCATGGTAAGCTCTCACAGAGGAGTCTGCTAGAGGAAGATAACTCACAGTAATTCTCTTGCTAATGTGGGCTTGGGTCATTCTATCCCTCATTCCTTACGTCACAGATCAAGACAATTTCGATTCTGCATTTTGCTGGCCTGCTTGGTGTGGGCCAAAACAGACCGGTGGGCCTTTTTTATATCTCTAAAAAATTATTTATTTGGACATTTGTTTCTCATAGAAAAAGATTCCTTAATTTTTCTCAAACCCCGATGGCAATCTATCAGGGCAACAAAAATTGAGGGGAAATTATCAGGGACATAAAATCTAACATCCACTGCATTACTAAAAAAAAAATATTTTTATTACTGAGGCCTCAGTTTTTTTTGGCGATATTCTAGAAAATAGCATTCTATTCCATTTAAATTACTTTCGAAACCAATCAAGCATTTCAGTTCAAAACCATTGCTTATCAGAGAATCAAATACAAGCAAGGAACGTGAGAAAAAACTACACGATAAACATGGAGGAACGAAAAAGGAAGGCCAATATTTATACACTATTAGGGCAAAAACAAACCTGGATTTTTGAAGGGTTACACGGGGGGGGGGGGGTAATCAAACTTTATTTGAATTAGCAATACACACAAATTTAAGCGAATTTGGACTTGTTTTGTGGGCCAGGCTCCGTGGCCCCTGTATTAGTGGCACACATTTAAAGGTTAATCCCAATGAAAGTTTTCTAACACAGCAATTCATCCTGTTGTAACTGAGCTGCGCCTTTAGGGAGGTTTCTATCAATTTTGACCTCTGAGGGGAGGACTTTCGATTTTCGTAAATAAGGTCAATTGACTATATAGCTTAAAATCTCATCTAATTGATTGTTCTAACCCAATGATTTCCGACCGATTTTGGGCTATCTATATTTTTTTATTCAAAATTTTCCGTATATTCACCTGAAGGAAGCTTAAAAGCCCATTAACTTTGTATATGTTTTTTCGGATCGTCCTCTGGGCATATTTATACTAATGAAAAATAGTCTGAATACAACATCCTTATACAACGTATGTCATTGCAATACTAACATGAAGCTGGTTTTCTCTTTAAATGCATATGAATGCTACGTCAGTGCAAGAGTATCATGTACCTTTTTTTTGCTGTTTAAATGCATATGAGTGTGAAGTCATTCCCACAAAAAGGTTTTTTTTCAAAATAAATGCTCTGAAGCATAATCAGCCGAAGGGTGCACGTCCAACCCATGACCACCGAAATACTACCCTGCCTTACAAGTGGGACGTGTACTCCACGTTGGGAATCACGGGTTTAATCCAATAATTATAAAGAATTTCAATCGTAGTTTAATAATATAGCAATATAAGACATTTTATTAAAATATAAGAATTAAATCCTAAAAATGACGAGTACGTAGTTTACTCTGTACTTTCATCAACTTTATGATCATGTTTTAAACCTTCTAGTTCTTCTTCTACTTGTTTGAGTTCCTTACGGATGTTTTCCATCTAGAATTAAAAAAAATGAATTCAAGAATTAGAATCGGTGTCAAGCTAAGTATTATTAACGAAATCGGAAATCGATGGCAGCACAATTTCGAATATTCTTTAAAGTAAATTTCTTAAATTGAACACCCTAACGTGGAAACACTCCACTTTACTGCTTAGGCTAAGTTGTGACCATAGGTTTGTTATATGAATAGATACAGGATAATATAGAAAAGCATTGAAATACACGAGCAGATCCACCCAGCATCTAACAATCAATGATAATAATAGAGAGGAAGACACAAATGACTGGTTGCGTCTTCTTCCAACACTTTATAAACTTTTGCAGCCAGCTTTGGAGACAAAGTCTCCGTTACACGCTGTCTGAATGGTTGTATGTACACTAATGTGTGTATGGTTGTAACAAGACGGTTAAATTTGTCAAAGTAAAATAACCAGGCAATGTTACCATATGAGTTTCAGCTGGTATTTCTGATTGAGACTTGACATCTTTGTACAGAATGTCACAAATAAAAAAAGAGCCCTTTAAATAGTTATTTAAAAATAAAACCGATTTTTTCCTGTGTATAACAGGAACCTTCAGTTAGGTTGAGACACCGAAAAAAAAAACGGTTTTTTCAACTGTGAGTCGAAACAGAAGCGAACCGAATATTTCTTGCAATAATGCCATTTGTTTCATCCGGCGACTTAAAGTCTGTCTGCGACATTGGACCTGTTAGAAACTAGATTTAGTTGTTAGTTTTTGTAAGAAACTAGGAAAATAACCAAGCAACGTTATCATATGAGTTACAGTTGGTATATCTGATTGAGACTTGACATCTTTGTACAGAATGTCACAAATAAAAAAAGAGCCCTTTAAATAGTTATTTAAAAATAAAACCGATTTTTTCCTGTGTATAACAGGAACCTTCAGTTAGGTTGAGACACCGAAAAAAAAAACGGTTTTTTCAACTGTGAGTCGAAACAGAAGCGAACCGAATATTTCTTGCAATAAAGCCATTTGTTTCATCGGGCGACTTAAAGTCTGTCTGCGACATTGGATTCCTGTTAGAAACTAGATTTAGTTGTTAGTTTTTGTAAGAAACTAGGAAAATAACCAAGCAATGTTATCATATGAGTTACAGCTGGTAACTCTGATTGAGATTTGACATCTTTGTACAGAATGTCACAAATAAAAAAAGAGCCCTTTAAATAGTTATTTAAAAATAAAACCGATTTTTTCCTGTTTATAACAGGAACCTTCAGTTAAGTTGAGACACCGAAAAAAAAACGGATTTTTCAACTGTGAGTCGAAACAGAAGCGAACCGAATATTTCTTGCAATAAAGCCATTTGTTTCATCGGGCGACTTAAAATCTGTCTGCGACATTGGATTCCTGTTAGAAACTAGATTTAGTTGTTAGTTTTTGTAAGAAACCAGGAAAATAACCAAGCAATGTTACCATATGAGTTACAGCTGGTATCTCTGATTGAGACTTGACATCTTTGTACAGAATGTAACAAATAAAAATAGATCCCTTTAAATAGTTATTTAAAAATAAAACCGATTTTTCCCTGTGTATAACAGGAACCTTCAGTTAAGTTGAGACACCGAAAAAAAAAAAAATGGATTTTTCAACTGTGAGTCGAAACAGAAGTGAACCGAATATTTCTTGCAATAAAGCCATTTGTTTCATCGGGCGACTTAATGTCTGTCTGCGACATTGGATTCCTGTTAGAAACTAGATTTAGTTGTTAGTTTTTGTAAGAAACTAGGAAAATAACCAAGCAATGTTATCATATGAGTTACAGCTGGTATCTCTGATTGAGACTAGACATCTTTGTACAGAATGTCACACATAAAAAAAGAGCCCTTTAAATAGTTATTTAAAAATAAAACCGAATTTTTCCTGTTTACAACAGGAACCTTCAGTTAAGTTGAGACACCGAAAAAAAAAACGGATTTTTCAACTGTGATTCGAAACAGAAGCGAACCGAATATTTCTTGCAATAAAGCCATTTGTTTCATCGGGCGACTTAAAGTCTGTCTGTGACATTGGATTCCTGTTAGAAACTAGATTTAATTGTTAGTTCTTGTAAGAAACCAGGAAAATAACCAAGCAATGTTACCATATGAGTTACAGCTGGTATCTCTGATTGAGACTAGACATCTTTGTACAGAATGCCACAAATAAAAATAGAGCCCTTTAGATAGTTATTTAAAAATAAAACCGATTTTTCCCTGTGTATAACAGGAATCTTCAGTTAAGTTGAGACACCGAAAAAAAAACAACAGGATTTTTCAACTGTGAGTCGAAACAGAAGCGAACCGAATATTTCTTGCAATAAAGCCATTTGTTTCATCGGGCGACTTAAAGTCTATCTGTGACATTGGATTCCTGTTAGAAACTAGATTTAGTTGTTAGTTTTTGTAAGAAACTAGGAAAATAACCAAGCAATGTTACCATATGAGTTTCAGCTGGTATTTCTGATTGAGACTTGACATCTTTGTACAAAATGTCACAAATAAAAAAAGAGCCCTTTAAATAGTTATTTAAAAATAGAACCGATTTTTCCCTGTGTATAACAGGAACCTTCAGTTAAGTTGAGACACCGAAAAAAAACGGATTTTTCAACTGTGAGTCGAAACAGAAGCGAACCGAACATTTCTTGCAATAAAGCCATTTGTTTCATCGGGCGACTTAAAGTCTGTCTGCGACATTGGATTCCTGTTAGAAACTAGATCTAGTTGTTAGTTTTTGTAAGAAACTAGGAAAATAACCAAGCAATGTTACCATATGAGTTTCAGCTGGTATTTCTGAATGAGACTTGACATCTTTGTACAGAATGCCACAAATAAAAAAAGAGCCCTTTAAATAGTTATTTAAAAATAAAGCCGATTTTTCCCTGTGTATAACAGGAACCTTCAGTTAGGTTGAGACACCAAAAAAAAACGGATTTTTCAACTGTGAGTCGAAACAGAAGCGAACCGAATATTTCTTGCAATAAAGCCATTTGTTTCATCGGGCGACTTAAAGTCTGTCTGCGACATTGGATTCCTGTTAGAAACTAGATTTAGTTGTTAGTTTTTGTAAGAAACTAGGAAAATAACCAAGCAATGTTATCATATGAGTTACAGCTGGTATCTCTGATTGAGACTAGACATCTTTGTACAGAATGTCACAAATAAAAAAAGAGCCCTTTAAATAGTTATTTAAAAATAAAACCGATTTTTTCCTGTTTACAACAGGAACCTTCAGTTAAGTTGAGACACCGAAAAAAAACGGATTTTTCAACTGTGATTCGAAACAGAAGCGAACCGAATATTTCTTGCAATAAAGCCATTTGTTTCATCGGGCGACTTAAAGTCTGTCTGCGACATTGGATTCCTGTTAGAAACTAGATTTAGTTGTTAGTTCTTGTAAGAAACCAGGAAAATAACCAAGCAATGTTACCATATGAGTTACAGCTGGTATCTCTGATTGAGACGTGACATCTTTGTACAGAATGCCACAAATAAAAATAGAGCCCTTTAGATAGTTATTTAAAAATAAAACCGATTTTTCCCTGTGTATAACAGGAATCTTCAGTTAAGTTGAGACACCGAAAAAAAAAACAACAGGATTTTTCAACTGTGAGTCGAAACAGAAGCGAACCGAATATTTCTTGCAATAAAGCCATTTGTTTCATCGGGCGACTTAAAGTCTATCTGTGACATTGGATTCCTGTTAGAAACTAGATTTAGTTGTTAGTTTTTGTAAGAAACTAGGAAAATAACCAAGCAATGTTACCATATGAGTTTCAGCTGGTATTTCTGATTGAGACTTGACATCTTTGTACAAAATGCCACAAATAAAAAAAGAGCCCTTTAAATAGTTATTTAAAAATAAAACCGATTTTTCCCTGTGTATAACAGGAACCTTCAGTTAAGTTGAGACACCGAAAAAAAAACCGGATTTTTCAACTGTGAGTCGAAACAGAAGCGAACCGAATATTTCTTGCAATAAAGCCATTTGTTTTATCGGGCGACTTAAAGTCTGTCTGCGACATTGGATTCCTGTTAGAAACTAGATTTAGTTGTTAGTTTTTGTAAGAAACCAGGAAAATAACCAAGCAATGTTACCATATGAGTTACAGCTGGTATCTCTGATTGAGACTTGACATCTTTGTACAGAATGTCACAAATAAAAATAGAGCCCTTTAGATAGTTATTCAAAAATAAAACCGATTTTTCCCTGTGTATAACAGGAATCTTCAGTTAAGTTGAGACACCGAAAAAAAAACAGGATTTTTCAACTGTGATTCGAAACAGAAGCGAACCGAATATTTCTTGCAATAAAGCCATTTGTTTTATCGGGCGACTTAAAGTCTGTCTGCGACATTGGATTCCTGTTAGAAACTAGATTTAGTTGTTAGTTTTTGTAAGAAACCAGGAAAATAACCAAGCAATGTTACCATATGAGTTACAGCTGGTATCTCTGATTGAGACTTGACATCTTTGTACAGAATGTCACAAATAAAAATAGAGCCCTTTAGATAGTTATTCAAAAATAAAACCGATTTTTCCCTGTGTATAACAGGAACCTCCAGTTAAGTTGAGACACCGAAAAAAAAACAGGATTTTTCAACTGTGATTCGAAACAGAAGCGAACCGAATATTTCTTGCAATAAAGCCATTTGTTTCATCGGGCGACTTAAAGTCTATCTGTGACATTGGATTCCTGTTAGAAACTAGATTTAGTTGTTAGTTTTTGTAAGAAACTAGGAAAATAACCAAGCAATGTTACCATATGAGTTTCAGCTGGTATTTCTGATTGAGACTTGACATCTTTGTACAAAATGTCACAAATAAAAAAAGAGCCCTTTAAATAGTCATTTAAAAATAAAACCGATTTTTCCCTGTGTATAACAGGAACCTTCAGTTAAGTTGAGACACCGAAAAAAAAAAAAACGGATTTTTCAACTGTGAGTCGAAACAGAAGCGAACCGAATATTTCTTGCAATAAAGCCATTTGTTTCATCGGGCGACTTAAAGTCTATCTGTGACATTGGATTCCTGTTAGAAACTAGATTTAGTTGTTAGTTTTTGTAAGAAACTAGGAAATTAACCAAGCAATGCTACCATATGAGTTACAGCTGGTATCTCTGATTGAGACTTGACATCTTTGTACAGGATGTCATAAATGATAGAAGAGCCCTTTAAATAGTTATTTAAAAATTAAACCGAATTTTCCCTGTGTATATCAGGAACCTTCAGTAAGTGGAGACACCGAAAAAAACAACGGATTTTTCAACTGTGACTCAAAACAGAAGCGAACCGAATATTTCCTGCAATAAAGTCTTTTGTTTCATCGGACAACTTAAAATCTGTCTGGGACATTGCATTCCTGTTAGAAACTAGATTTAGCATAACAGACGTGCAAAAATGCATCCTACTTTCAGGTAATTAGCATTTTCAGGTAAGTTATCTGTCGTTTTGTCGGCAATTGCCTATACTACCCACTAACCAAAGGCCTTACAAAAGGATTGACACCAAAATATATTAACCATCTCCGTAGGTGTTTTCTTCATCGATAGAAATCACCTTATGCGTTACAAAAGTTAGAAACAGTATTACAAGCTCAACAAAGTAAGACAAAGCTCAAAGGCTCCGCCAATTAAAAATCTATGAAATCTCGGTTTAATCAGTGTAATTTTACCGGCATTTGGAGTCTTGTAATACGAGATCTTTGGGACTTATACACCATCCACGAAGGGATAGCTTTCATACAAAGGCATAAGGAATCTTAGAAACCATAGTGTTTGATAACGAGCACTTGAATAGTCGTTCAACGACCTATAATCTTCTTTTGTGTAGGCGCTTCAGTTTACGCTTCACTGATCAATATCAGGAGTATCCAGCCATTAAGACTTGAAACGGGTGTTCAATATTTCTACGGGAACAATCTGTTTTTTTTTTTTTTGTTTTTTTTTTTTTGTATTTTTCGCCTTTGATTATTGTGTTGCAAGAGCGACACTTTTTTTGTTCCTAGTCTGTCGATTTCAGCTTATTGCTTGAAAATGGCAAGGGTCTAACTTCCACATTTTTAATGGAAAGTCTGGACCTCAGGCTGAATTGATGAATATGACATGCATTTTGAAAGCTGCATGTAATTCTTACCCAGGGCCAAAATAGCTTTCACTAGAAATTCAGCCAGAGCCAACAGTGCGCGAGGTAAAATAGAGTTTTATATTCTATGTCGGAGAGCATTATTTGAAGTTATGCACTTTCGCTAAGTTAAGTTGAGCCATGTTTCTGCTTTCGACTGGAAGGCTCCTTTTTAGCAGGCAGGCACAGTATATGATATCGTTTTTTTTTTCAAAGTTTGATCATGAAATAAACCATTTTAAAAATTTGGAAGGGTTAACAATTTTAGTATTGTGGTTAACGTAAGAAAAAAAAAAACTGGTTCTGGAAATTTTAAGATAAAGTAGGGGTGTGAAAGTAACAATTTGCTGTTAGTCTTTGCGTTCGTTAGTGCCTTGGTAGTCTTTGCGATAAGGAGTTGGAATGTTTTACTAGTTTGTGTACCAATTATTTGTTTCTGATGCATTTGGGGGTACGATGTTTCATTGGTTTTGAGGCTTAAAGTCTGCTATGCGAAGGGACGTGTAAGCAAGAACAGGCTGTCAGAGCACGGTCGTCTTCTTGGTTAATAGGTTAGGTTCACTTCAAAGTTATGAAGTGTACCTAACCTATTAAACCATTAAGTTGGAAGGGTTGATAACTTCAAAGTTATGATGCACATTAAAAAAAAAATCTGGTTCAAATTTTAAGACAAGGGAGGAACTTCTAGGTAATAAATGGCTGATATACCATGGTCGTCTTTGCAAAAAGGGTTGGGATCTTTTACTAGTTGGTGTACCTAACATTGATTCCTGATATGCATTTTAGAGTAACGCAAGTATTTTTACTACCTTTCTTTTCTTTCTAACACACTTAAGAGAAATAAGGGAAAGGGAAAATTTTCTTTAAGAGAAAGGGAATTTGTTTGTATGCGGTTAAGCAGCGATAACCAACAAAAATACATCAAAGTGACGTAGTTTCGCAATTATTATAGCAAGGACTAGCTGCAGCAATATGATTCTGAAGAGTCAGGGATAGATCCATAGTACTGATTAGGCTCTCTAAGACGATATTTTAAATTTTAATCCGAAAAGAAATCAACGATTTAAATAAATGAGGTTAAAGTGGCGACAAAGTCATTACATATTTCGTTTCAATCCCTTCTTACACCAGGCTCATCTTCAGCAATGAGGGGTTGGCATTTTTTGCTAGTGGGTCTATCAACATTTTTTATTCCGATCCATTTGAGGGTGTAAAAACTTGCCTTCGTGTCCGCCGTGGAATGGAAATTGCAAGTAAAACTAGCACACGTGGTTAGAACACGGTCATCGTTTTGGTTAAGGAGGTAGAAACTTCTGCAAATTAGTTTATCTTATATTTGATCAATATAATGGAGAAAACAACCGTCGTCTTAGAGGAATGAGGAGTTAATTTCTTTACCTGTCTGGTGTATCTTTCTTTTATTTGTAGCTGTTTCATGGTTACGGAAACCGAAGGATAGCTTTATAGAACCAATTAGATTCATTAAGATTATAATACAAACTTTGTGATATACCATTCAGAAACGTTTTGAAGGGATAACAACTTAAGTTATAATGTTCACTCTGGAAGAAAGAATCCAGATTCAAAGTCTGGGATTATAAAGAGACTCAAAAGTAACATTCGATAGCTAGACCCGATCTTCTTAGTCGATGAGGGGCTTGCATCTTTTCAAGGCGAATTATAATGGTTATAAGGTTACTGGTTACAAGGCGATTTTATAATGTAAATGTGTCAAAATGAAGAGGCTTCTTAATTATTCTAGTAAAGAGCAGCTACAGTAATATGATTCTGAGAAGTAAGGGATAGAAACATGATACTAATTATACTTTATAAGATCATATTTAAAATTTTAATCCGTAACGATTGAAAAGGATAAGATTGGGCTACAAAGTCAATGCAATATTTTTAAATCTTTTCTTAAAATCTCAGTAAAAGTGTTGCCCCCGCAATACTTTTGTTGACAAAGCCAAGAAAGGGCTGCTGCAACAACTCACGTCATATAGGCGGCGTAAACCGAGTTGTTGTTGTTTTTATGTCCTAGAATTCGAAGGTTCAACTTTCTTCAGTTTTTTCTTCGAAGTTTTTATTATTAATCTTTTGTTCTTCTAAATTTATGAATTTGTGATTAAATTCGTCCCCACTTTTACAGACTATGCAGTCTTTATAGGGAATAGTGTCCTATTTATGATTGAAATTCTCTTATCATTGCTAAGCGAGGCTAGCCTTTTTTATTTAGAGCTTCTCTGTGTCTGAATGGTGAATAAACCTCCACGTAATTATCAAAAGGAAATATTTGTTTTCTGAAATTAATTATTCCACCCATCTTTCGACGTTTTCCAATTCTGAACTCTCCAATTCTTATTTAACTGTTCTTGGAAACTCTCAAATTCTCATCCTGAATCTATCAGCTACGTAACTACCCAAAATACAATTACCCTCGCTAAAGCTAAAAATTACCTTCAGATACTACTAGACATAAACAAGGGGACAGGAAAATAATCACTTGCCTTTTTAGCACAGCTATCTTTTGTCATTCTGAGTCTTTTCAGGTCTTTACTACTCTTGCCAATTTTTTCCAAGTAACTCAAATAGACACTATGTTTGTTCCTCTTTGCTTGAAGCTTCAAAACCTGATCACGTATGTCCGTATTGACTGCATTCTAAGGAAGAACGAATTAGATTTGACAATCTCAGAAGCAACATCGATTGTATAACTCTTTACAGTGTTTGAAGTTTCAGGAGCAAGGGACTTGCATGACACTTAACTTTAAACATTAGAGAGTATACTGCCAATACATAAAAAAAATCAAGTCAATATTAATTAAAATGTTGTAATAATTATTATATCATAACTAATAAAATTATAAGGTCTTAGCCCTCATACTGTACTATATACAATAATAATCATTATAATTATATCATTGTAAAAAAAAACATTATAAATAATAGTCAGAACTATCAAAATAATATTAGCCTTCGTTTTTGTTTTACGGACTTAATTGGCTTCTCATTTATCTAACTGTGATCACTCAAATATATCTACAATCTGTAGTGATTTTAAATGTTGTGGGTGACAGAAAGAAGAAAGAAGGTGTTTAAACATTTTCAATAGAATGTGCAGCAGTTTGAAGCTGCTTTTTTGGAGCCAGTTTCCTAGGTTAAAGCAGAAATCTTACAATTTTCCGTTTTAGCGACATCTATTGCAAAGAAAAATTGGAGCGCTGTTTTAACTGACTAAGAGAGACATGAACCAAATGGAGTTCTAATTTAATGAAGGCGGATCAAGGTAATTCATTTGTTGTAATGAATGATGTCGGCTATGGCACAAACAAGCTTTGATACCTATACAGAAAGTCTGAATTTAAAACTGGACTCAATTCTCTGGTTCCAGTTTCAACTTTTAAAGAAGCTTGATTGTATAAACGCTGAGGTTATGGAGCTGAGAACTAACTCTTCTTCGCACGCGAGTAAAATCGCATCCCTTTATAAGGATTTTATTCTTCAAAAGGCTCGCTGTGATGAGCTTGAAAAAAACCTACTGGACTTAAAAGTTAAAGATAGACGGTTAAACATAACTATTCATGGTTTACCGTCAAAATGCCAAGTCTAATGTTGAAATTCTTTTTTAAAAACACTAGGCCTAGCAGCTGATAGTGTTCATGTAACAAAATTTTACCGTCTTCTCGATAAACCAGCAAGCGGGTTACAGGGCGTAGAAGGCACAAAGCAAGACCTGTCCTCATCTAATTACGTAATGAACTTGAGATCCAAATCGTTTTTAAATCCCTGTGCTAAACAAACTGTGCTAAACAGCCTTCGCAGCAGTCTCCTAATTAAAGGCAAAGAATTACGTGAAAGAGGTGATGTGTAAACGACCCATGTTAAACAAAGGGGTGCAAAATTTGGCTAGAGACAAAAAAGACGCTAATCTCAACTTGGAGAAATATGAATAGTGTTTAAATATTCTTTTTCAATTAAGTAGTGCGTTGTTTATACAACTGTTCATATCAGTTTGATATCAGAATACGGTACAGTGTAAGATGATCCGTCTATCAAGAGGAATGTCGCGAGCGTTTTTTCATCTAGTATTTTTTATTTTATTTTTTTTATGCCTAAGCTTACTATTCTCAAGGTTTCTTTTTTGTTCATGCTGTATATATTTCCTATGTTGCAACTGAATTGCTCCAAGAAAACCACAATGTATGTATCTCTGACATGTACAATTCTGTCATGTCTGCCGTATACGACAACGTATTGTCATGTCGGCAATATGCTCTAGACTAAGATCTGACAGAAAATGATAAATTTTGTGAAGCGAAACAACCGAACAATGGCTCTAGATAAATTCTGGCGTTTGCTTGTAAAAACGTTTGGTTGAAAGTAAAAACTGATGTCTTTTTAGACAGTTTCTCGAGAAAAGAAAAAACTAGTTTCTTAAATTCCTGCCTAAAAAAATAATGCTTATGGTACATCTTTAGCAGAGCATTAATAGGAAAATTTTACTTATCTCACACAATTTTCCCAACGGGATGCAGGAATTTCTCTACTCTGGTCCGAAACGGAAGTGAACCGAATATTCACCAGCCTGTAGACATTTTTCACCAGTCGACACTAAGTTCGATTGTCGAAGCGATATTTGATTCCTGTTAGAACTAATGGTTTATCTAGGCAACTGTTTAGGCTTAATGGTTTGTTCAGGCAATAAGAAATTTTCATTGAAATCAGTTTTTCAAACAGAAATCAGCTCTAACTAAAGGAAAATGTGATCTGCAAGCATTTTGATAGTGATTTCTGCAAGTTTCGCAAACAAAGCAAGTTTCTACATATTTGTCGTCAGTTTATTTCGGGAGTTTGTGTGTCTTATAAGTGTATTTTTAAATCATGTTGATCTTTGTTCTGTTTTATCTTGTTTTGATAAGTCGTGTACTTTCGCTCATGCATCTTCAGTATTGGAGCGCAGGTTTAAAACCCAACGTTTTTAGAGCGACGCCGAAAGTATTCACGACCCCCCCCCCCCTCCCCTTGTTCGTGTCCCATTCGACTTTCAGTCTTATCCCCCTGCATACCCGATACAGAGCAATATACCACAGGAATCCATCCCTCGAAACAATCCTCCGCCCCAAGTACTTACGCGTGCCCAGTCAGTCCAACCCCCACAATCACTTCACTCAATTCGGACCATCCCCAAACCCCCCCCCCCTCACTCATATTCCTCCCAAAAATCCACTTCCTTTCGACTCCTTTCTTCTCCGTGTGTCCAAGAAGTTACCGGCCGGTTCTGGACTCCACCCGTTATTTGCCGAAACAAAACCAACCCCTCCCCTCTCAGACACCCCCCCCGTACTTCCCTCCCTCAGCATCATCTTGCCCCCCGACCTCCCCATTTAAAGAACACTCCCAACTTGACTTATTCCCAGATCACCAGGAAACCTTTCTCCCTTCCCTTGCACTTTATCCCCCCTGGCTACCCTACCAGTATGACTCTGGTTTAAGAGTAACCAGGCAGAATGATCCTCTTTTAACAACTCCATGCAGAGTTTCTAAAACTTCAAATAGTTACCGCTGTTTAGAGTCTCCGCTAGTACCTGCTCAATTAAATGCAATTGTATTTGAAAAAGATGGATTTGATCCCCCTGTCCCTTGTTCTCACTATCCAAGTTTAGCCCCCGTCAAGAATTCCACTAGAACCCCTGACCCCATCTGTGATATAAAAAAAGTAAAGTGTAAAAACGGTACCTTCACAAGTCGCTTTCGATTCCCCAAACTTTTGTTGAGCAACGCTGAAAGCCTTAACTTTGAAAAACTCAATGAATTAGACACCCTTTCTAAAATATATAGATTAGATGTAATCGCTATTACTGAAGTTCAAGCTCAAAATTTGCACATGTTAAAGATTAACAATTTTTCTCAATTTATTAAACTCAGACCAGAAAACCACCCTCTGGGTAAGAAAGGTGGCGGAATTCTGTTCTTTATCCGTAATGATTTATACCCACGTGAAATCCCAATTCCGTGTCTTAATCCCTTTGATGAAGTTATGTGGGTGTGTGTTCGACCTAAAGTCTTGCCGCGTCCTTTTAATTTAATTGTCCTTTGTTGTTTTTATTACTCCCCTAATCAGAGATCCGCTGACAAAATAAATTTTATCGAAAAATTACAAGCAAGTGCTGACTTTGTACTATCAAAATACCCAAATGCAGGAATTTTCCTGATGGGTGACGCAAACGATATAAGACTTGATTCTACATGTAACGCTTTTAATTTAAAACAGGTCGTTAATGTCCCTACTACAAAAGGCAATACTACTCTTGATTTAATTTGCACTAATCTTTCGAAGTTTTACAAACCCGTCTCCACTCTGCCCCCTCTAGGGGGTAGTTACCACTTTAGCCTTTTCCTATCTCCGCTGGCTAAAGTTAAACAGTCGTTTTCTATAACTGAAACCGCTTATAGACCTCTCACTGACTCAGGACTTTTCAATTTTGGCTCCTGGATTACTACTGAAAATTGGTCCACTGTGTATCAAACAAATGACGTTGACTACATGGCTTTGTTCCTCCAAAATCTATTGAGGAGTAATTATGAATTCCACTTCCCTGAGAAAAAATTTAAAACGTGTTCTACAGATAAGCCTTATGTTACTGAGTCTTTTAAAAAACTTATAAGAAAAAAAATCAATTTTTTCAAAGCAGGTCGCATTACTGAGGCTAATAGTCTAAGGAAGTTCCCAAAGAAAAAATTAAGCAAAGCAGCTTCTAATTATTATAATAATAAAGTCAAAGATCTATATTCTAACAAGCCCAAGCAATGGTACAGAAAAATTAAAGAAATATGCGGAAAAAGTCCTTCCGAAATTGATTTTCATCTCCCTGAACCCCCTAATAAGACTGCCAACGATCTGAACTTGTACCTTGCTTCCATCGTGCAAAGTCTCCCCCCTTTCACTGGCTCAAGTCCAACTATTTCTCCCAATACTTCCTTCCCCTTTATTTCTCCCTCTGATATTATAAATAAAATTCTTAAGCTTAGAAAATCAAGTATTTGTCCCTTGGACATTCCAGTTGACTTAATTAAAGCCTTTTCGGACAAAATTGCTGAGCCTTTATCAAATATTTTCAACCACATCACAAAATTTGGTAAATTCCCAAGTTGCTGGAAACAAGGTTTAATAACACCTGTCCCTAAAAAATGCGCCAGTCTGACTTTCGCCAACATTCGCCCCATTACGCTCACTTCTGTTTTTTCCAAACTTTATGAAGGTTTCCTCTGTGACTGGCTTAAGGATAAAATTTGTCCGCGTATTGACACCCGGCAGTTTGGTAACTTAAAGAAAACTTCCACCACCCATTACCTTGTGCACTTAATGCATACCATCGTAAGTAACCTTGATAAACCAAATGTCTGGCTGAACCTTGTCTTAGTTGATTTCCAAAAAGCTTTTGACCTGGTTGACCACACCACCCTAATTCGTTCACTACTGGTTAACTTTAAACTTGATCATCTGTTAGTAAATATTGTTATATCATTTCTTTCAAATAGATCCCAAGTTAATAAATACAAAAATATTTTCTCTAACCCCCTCCCTATATATTGTGGAATTCCTCAAGGAACCTTATTGGGACCACTTTTATTTCTAGTCATGATTAACGATATTGGTAAGGACTTCCCCAAAGGTGGAAATACGTGGATGACTTGTCGATCCTCGAAGTATGTCACAGGAATATTAAAAGTGACCCCCTTGAAATTCTATCTAACATTTCGGATGAAGCTAAGAACCTAAATATGAAAGTAAATTCTACTAAGTCAAATATAATGACGGTAAATTTCTTGAAATCTATTCCCGCCTTCCTTGACCCTATCCCCCCAGATATTTCTGTGTCTTCCTTTAAATTACTTGGGGTTACAATTTCCTCTAATTTAAAGTGGGATATCCACGTGAAAGATATTGTCCGTAGAGCTAATGCGTCCATGTCTCTCCTTAAGCTCTTGAATAAATTTAACATCCCCCCATCCCATTCTTTAAGGATTTATACCTCCTTTGTCCGCCCGCATCTTGAATATGCTTGTCCAGTTTGGCATCCTGGCATCTCCCGTGATGAATCAGATAAAATTGAATCTATTCAAAAAAGAGCCCTAAGAATAATTTTTAAAGAAACTTTGGTACCATATTCACTCCTTCTAAAAAAGGCCAAGCTGGAAACTCTTGAGCACAGGAGAGGAACGCTGCGCCTCCGTTTTGCAAAAAATGCAATAATAAACCCTCGCACGGAAAACATTTTCCCCAAAAGACACTCCCCATCCAGACACCGCCTGCCACGTACTGTTTCTGAACCCATCCCTATCTTGTCCCCCATCCGTTGTTTAACCTCCAGATATGAAAAAACCTTTGTCCCCTTCATTACTGATCAAATAAACCACGGTTTTTTTTTTTTTGTTTTTTTTTTTGTACTGGTGATACCCATGCTGGTGTCCGTTTGGCTCTTCCGTTCCCTCCCCTTTTTATATACTTTCTTTTGAACCTTTTTAACACTATTTTTATCTCAATTTTTTTTGGGTTTTGTTTCAATTTGTGCCTTTTTAACTTTCTTACATTTGACACTTTTTGTTTTTTAGACTAATGAATGGCTTTGCCTTTCCGATATTGTTGTTTTTGGCATTGTTTAGCCAGTTTTTTAGTTGTTGTGCTATTTCTATGTCTTTTTTAATTATATGACCCCGAAATGCGAATTCGGCCCTTCGGGGCTTGTGATAGTCATTTTTTGAAATAAATATCTTATCTTTTATCTAACTATAAGAAACTTGGTCATTTCACCTAGAACTTCTTCTAGTTCTAACGAATGTTTAATACTAGGGTTAGTGTTGCCACAATTGCCACGCATTATTACAAGACTCTAAGTGTCTTTCAGTGACAGAAGTGCTTGTCAATAAAAATAATAATAAAAACGGCTTTAAGGTGATTAGAACACTAAGTGCTTAGTTCTTCGTACGTTTTTGGCTATTATTAAGCTTGTTTCTCCTCTGACAACTTAGAAGCTTAAAAGAATATCACCCATGTGAGCATTCATTTCCCTTGCTAAGTAGCAGAGCGAGTGAGACACATATGGCTTAGTGTAACGTACAACATAACATTCAATTTCCGTACAGCGATCTTCAGAAGCCAAAATGAGTTCTTTTGTGCTGCCACGAGACAGCCATCCTACCCCGATTTTAGGAGAACAAGGGACATAAGGTAACACGGGACGGAGAAGGCCCTATATATACAGGACGGTTCTGTATATACAGGACGGACAGAACTATATATACAGACCGTAGGGCAAACTAAGTTACAAGACGACAAAAATGGATGTCTTACCTCCAGCTGGACGAAAATTGTCCCGTGAGAAAAAGATTCTCTCCCATAGTTTCCTTGTTGTTTTAAATTCTTTTCGTCACTGAAAATCAAGAAAACATTGCGATTTACAGTAAAAACTTGCAGTGGTATTTAACTGAATTAATTAAGTAATGATTTGTTAGATTTATGTTTATATTTTATTAAATTAATGATTTACTTAACTTATGCAGAATAAATTTGAAGTAATATTTGATGGTAAATAACGAAACATGAAGCTGCATGGCAATTACATTTGTTAAAACAAACCTGTAGGTTGCTAAAAAAGGATTTTGGCCCTGCATTGCAAAACCTACCTATCTGATAGGCAGTGCTATGGTTTGATACCAATTACCTTGCTCAAATCGCTGGTATATCAAGTTTTTTACTGTTCTGATGTGTGTTACAAACTCTGTCCTCGGTTATCTGAATTCTGTGTATTAAGAGATTCAGTTATTCGAACTAAAAATATTTTATGCTTGAATTTTTGGTGTTTAAATCGTCTAAACTCATGAGTCAAAACGTCAATTTGATAATTGTCTTAAATGTCGCAGCGCTTTGGTCGCAGTTTATATGTTATTTAAATCTCATTTATCAATAAAGTCGAAAGTTACATACGAAGGTCTATGTTTTAAGCACCAAGTAATTTAATTAAAACGACGGTAGAAAGTAGTCTGGATATTCTAAGGAAGACCAGAAACATTTTTCTCGGATCGTTCCTGGGAATCCTACAATTTAGTCTTATGTCTCATGTTTTCCATTTGTAATGGTGTCAAGTTTTTCTTCTTTTCTGAAATGGCTTTTAAATAATTATGGTAAGACAGGAAATTTTATCCACGGAAACAATCGTTGGGCATCTAAACCATTACTTGATAACAATAATAATAATTTATTTATAACCCACTGGACAAACAATATGAAAAATAGTGGAGTAAAGAGAAAAAGGAAAGAAAAAACAAACACATACAGCACTTAAAGTAAGATAAACAAATAAAAAGAAAATTCAGCGAAACGAACGAATGAGACCATAATGAGGAGACAGTTTTCATAGGCATTTGCAGACAGTTTTATACGTAAATCACAAAGTTTTTCATTTATATCAGGTGCGTTATACTTTTTGATAATATGGCGATTACGAAATGACAATGGAAGATACAACAAGAAATTGCAATACAGATAATAGCATTTCCTTAATTTAGATAGGTCATTCTTCCTAAGCAAAATGTAAATACCTGAAAGGCACAAAATAGCATGGTCACAGAAAACAGAGTACAGCGACACTAAAGCTTTGCGATAGTTCAAAATTTAACTTATAATCTCTTTTTTTTTGTTCCGCTTCACAGAGCTCTTCCAACAGTCATTAGAGTATTTTATTTTGCCTTTGACTATCTTGTTTGACGTTTAAATAAGATTCAAATTACTGAAAATCCTTATGTAGGATAAGATTTCAATTCATTTTCTACGAATCACGCAAGCCCACCTGCATGGGCTAAAACTTGTTAGAAGTATGGTATCTTTAAAAATAAGCAAAAAATGTTTTCGTTTTCTATATGACTTATCTATCTCTTTTCTAGTAGCGTTAAACTGTGACTGAGGAATGCGTCTTCTTTCTTTTTTCTCGCCTTCTCCTTTTTTGCGCAGCCATGGAATCCTGTGAGGGGCTATACTGTTTTACTTTTACTCCTACTGTCTGTATTTAATAAACTAATGGACTGATGTATGGGTAACTAATCCAAACTTGAAATATCATACAAGGAAGACTAATATTAAAGGCAGGTTAAAGAGTACCCAAACAGTCCTATGTCAGATAAGATAGTTAATTAAACATTAAAATGACATATTAAAGAATTATTAGTATATTAACATTATAATAAACTTTATATATTAAATTTATAAATACTGTCAAAATTATAAAGATAATTTTATTCTTCTTCTAAACGGGTCACTAACGAACAAATCTTTAAGGTCTTGTGAGTTTTGCTTCATGCTATTCTGATTATACATTTTTAGTATAGTGTTGTGAATTTGCCTCGCCAGGGGCCTCCTATTCCCTTTGTCTATCCATTAATTGATGCATGGATTACAAATCAAAATTTGAAGGAGCATACAAGGAAGTCTACTATTAAAGGAAAGATTTAAAATTACCTAAACAGAGTTATGTCACAGACACTATGTCTGTATTAAAGATATCTGAGTTCTTTTCTCAGTATGTTTCTTCACTTTCCTGTCATCTTACCTTATGCATAACTTAGTACGTATTATAAAGACAATCTTCTTCTTCTTCTTAGTAAGTCTGTATTAAATATATCTGAGTCATTTTCTCAGTGCCTTTTTCCCTTGCTCTTTCCTGTTATCTTACATTATGCGTAATTCAGTAAGTATTCAAATGATTTTTTTTCTTGTTCTAAATATATCTGTGTTAAAGGTATCTGAGTTCTTTCCTCAGTGTCTTTTTCCCTTTCTTTTTCCTGTTATCTCACCTAATGCATAATTTAATAAATACTATAAATATATTTTTCTTCTTCTCTTCTTAATAAGTCTGTTTTAAAGACATCGGAGTTCCTTCCTCAGTGTGTTTGAAATACGGGAAAATTTTAGCGTGGTGATGCAACGGAGTTCTGGAAGTCAACGGAGTTAGGAAATCAACAGAAAATAGAAGGTTGGCTGATTCAGTCCCTCACGCCAATACTTGAGAAGTCTGATGAAGAGAAGTCTTCGAGACAAGTCTCTCGAAGAGAGGTCTGATGAGGAGATGGATAGTTTAGAAGAGACAACCGATATGGATTTGGATTCAGAGGACGATAAACTACTGGAGCCGGTTGGACAGGAAGAAATATGGCATGCCCTAAAAAGCATGAAAGGGACCTCAGTACCGGGTACTGACGGAGTACCAACTAAGCTTTTGAAATGGTCAAGAGCATGGATACTGCCAGGTGCTTGCATCGATATTCTCAGCAATTCTAAGTACACCTCTGTGGAGGCAAAATTGGCAAATATCAATTATGATCCCATTATTTAAGAAAGGAGAAAGAAACCTACACAAGAACTACTGGGGGAGAAGTCTAGGAAGTTCTATTAGCAAGTTATTTTGTAGAGTGCTGTCTAAAGGTAGATTAATTGAATGTCAGGCAGGGTTTAGCGAAAATTATAGTACAATAAATCAAATTTATTGCTTACAGGTTTTAGTTAGTAAATATACGAGGTAGAGGGAAAATAGAAAATTTCTTTGGGAGAGTGCAAAACCCAAATTTCTTTGGGAGAGTGCAAAAAAAAAAAAAAAAAAAATCGTGTTCAAACTTTTTTTTTTGCTTTGCGATTTATTGCTGTAATAGAAAAATATTATTGGGAAGGATCAGACACAGAAGCTTCAAAGCACCTTCTCAAAGATTCATTCCTGAAAGTTCCTATCACCTACCTCAAATACTTTTTAAGGTTCTCCCCTGGGTTTTCCCTTTTTCCCGCGGGTTTCCTTGGATGCACAGAAACACTGCTCGTATAGTAATTTACAAAACTATGGAAACAATCTGCTTGATTAACAGTTGTTATTTTTGGTATTTTTTTTCCCTAATCCGTAATTTTATCTTTTTCAAACACGATATGTTCCAGTTATTATTTGTCCCGTTTAGTGTTTTATTTTTATTTATATTTTGCGCCCCGTTGTGAATCAACCACCAAGCCTTAAGAGGTAAAAATAGGGGCGTACGAATGGAAAGGTACTCAGGAAATTAAAGCTCCAGTAAAAAAGGTTTTTTCAAATTAAAAAAACCTAAATATTAAAGAAAAATGTCAAAAGTCTGTTTGTACTTCAGACAAACAAATGTTAAGTTTATTGGTTTGAAAATGCGTACTTTGTGATTTTGGTGACTTTGCAAAAGAATCTCTTACCTGGCAAAACATAGGCCTTGAATACGAGCCAAAGTTGTAACAACAGAATATAGAGGACTCAACAGCTCCTCAAGAATCAGCGGTCCAGAGATGAAAACTAAAATTTATATCTTTTAGGAATAAAAATCAAAGAAAAAACAATAGAAAAATTGTTAAGAAGAACAAAAGGACACACTTTCAATAAGGCGTGTATTCAAGAAAGGGGTGGGTCTGAAGCCCAGCCCCTTTCACTATCAAGAGATTCTTACAGCGTCATAAAATTATTTTTACATTTTGCATATAATTCTCCTATCTTATAAGATTTTTGAATTTTGTCCCCCCTCCCCCCTCGGACTAAATTCTTGATTAAGTGCCTAAATAGTGTAGGTGACATTAAAGTTTGAAATTAATTGAAATAGATTATTATGTCACCGAGAGGAGAGGAGGCGGGATTTATATATATATATATATATATATATATATATATATAAAAAAAAAAAAAAAAAAAAAAAAAAAAAAAAAAAAACTAAAGGGCTTCACAGTCCGAAGATTTCTCCCTTATCATGTAAGAATCACAAAGCATGCTGCTCTTCAGAGGAGAGGTGCTGCTTACTCTCGCTAATTATATATAATTTTATCCAATAAAACGGTAGGAAGATTTGCCTTTCAGAAAGTGCTTACGGAACGACTGTTAATGATAATTCACGCAATGGCAAAGAAAAGAATAACTTATTTTCCTTTGAGAAAGTGTTTATGGAATGATTATAAATGATAGTTCACGCAATGGCAAAGTAAAGAGCAAATTGTTTTTGTAGCAGTTACTTGGTGATAGACATAGACTCAAACTGTTCTTATCTTCAAATACATCAGAAAGAAATAATAGGCATTTGTTTGGGACCTAAGTACTGTAGTCTAAGGTTGCATATTCTATATTTTTAGAAATACAAGCATAAATTTGGCTAGGTTTAATGTTCAGTGGCAAAGTAATAAAGCATTAACTTGTACACATGGAACATTTAAAAAGTAACAAAATTGACTAGGTCACGAAATAGAGAATAAAGCTAGTTTTAAGAGGAAACAGCATATTACTTGTCATTATTTTACTGTTTAAGAAGTAATTTCTTTGGGACATGTATTTTTAAATAGATAGCACCAAAGTGTTACTCTAACGGCACTCTTATCGGCGAGGCCAACCAAAGTTTATTTCAATACTTCAGACTGTTCATACAACTCAAATCTAGCTATTGTTATTACTACACTTTGGTTTTTACACTTTTCTTTATGACCCATTTGAAAAAAGTGGCCACGTGAAGTCAAAGAAAAGAGGTATCTACTTATACTGTCATTAAAAAAGGGGACAAGGTGAGACAAAAATGAAAAACTCTACTGAGCCAACAATTTTTGATACAGTCGTATTTTTCAATTTTTGCGATTGTAAAAGTCAATTTCAAATTACCTTATGTAACTTGAACTTAGGAAATTTAATCATTCATCAACTTTTTTAAAGTGTCCGGTAGTGATAGCCCATACAGTAGGCTACATTGTTTCCTTAGGTCAGGGATGCGCCCAGGAGAAAGAGAGGCCCTCAGAACTCGTTCTAAAAAATCGTAAAGACTACAATAAGACTTGGGCTTTTGTTAATTGTAATAGAAAATTTCAAATTTTCGAAAAAATAAAAAAACACAAATTAGAATTAGAAAATTAAGGTAGAAATTACAATACAAAAATAAGATCCCCACTACTGTGATATCCATTTTTAGATACAGCTATTTTAAAATTTCTTGACTGTAACAGTCTATTCTAAATTACCCTTGTTTAACTTGAACTTCGGGAATTTAATCATTCACTAAATTTTTTAGAGATAAAAACGATATTCATAAGGAACTAACAGCCTATACGGTAGGCTATATTATTTCTTAGGCGTTCCCAGAAAGAAGTGAGGTCCCAAGAACTTGTTCTAAGAGTTTCTAAAGACTAAAATAAAAATTTAGGATTTTACTAATTGGAGTGGTCAAGTCCAGACAAAATCAATAAAAAAAAGAAAAAGCAGTAAATTTGCTACTTTAAAATTTTTATTGTTGAATTGTCGATTTTATTTGCTCGTTTTGTATATTTTGCTTCGATTTTGAGTTAACACAAACATGATTCGAAATGCATAAGAATCTAAGCTAACGGTAAAATAGTTTGCAGGAAAATAATAAAACCATGAACATACCATTAAAATCAAAAATCATATTGAGATACGTGTTTAAGCCGTTCAAATTCTTTACTCTTGACCAAAAATTCCTAAACAAAAAGGCACAAATAATGAAAGTGCTGATGGGTAATGAGTTCACCTTTAAATTTTTGAAATCTTGACAGCTAATAATAAAATTTAATAATAAAACATATAACAAAATAAAAACTTAATAATAAAATATACATTATAGTAAATACAAAGATACCAGAATTAAATTACCGCTAATAATAATGACGACAAGGTATCATAGGCTTCATTTTATTAACTAAGTGGTTCAACCCTCAAAGAATATGCACCATGAAATACGAGTATAGATTCGAACATTTTGATTTAAACACAAATGTATACGCAATATTGAAAAACAGCTAACATACCTAGTGGCGTACTTAACATACTAAGCCATATGCGTGGCATAGGGATACAGGATGGACAAAGACCATATACCTAGGATAGTTATACTATTCTGGTCGACTATTCTATTAGAGCCATTTATGTTAAAGATGAAAAGGAACTACTACCTTGCTTGCAAGCTGGCTAAAGAAGGGCTGGATGCCCCAGATTAGGCCTTACTTCATAAAAATTTACTTTAATTTTTTGGTGCTCTCTGAAAGAGAAAAAAAGAAGCAATTCTGATGGAATATTAGGATCAATAAGTAAAACAAATGCTCATTAGGCTTTTCAGTCTTCAGGGAAATGCAGTACTTGAAATGTTATTTATTTCCACTCTACTTCTACTTTTTCGGCTTCCTTTTCCCCCTCTACTTCCTTTTTCCTTTTTCGGCCGCTTGCTTATTTCGAAAATAATCACGTTTTAGTTATTTAAAAAGAAACAAATCTAGTTCTACTAATAAACAGATCTGCTGGCCTTGTCCACCTCTGATCAAATTCAATTTGGAATAATCAAAAACACGGAAATATAATAACAATAACAATAATAATTGGAATAATAACAATAAGTAGTTGCTATTGTTACTAGTTCTTACAGCTCCTTTTCTATAAGCTTCATCAGTTACCATGAGCTTTTCTGTTACCAGGAATGGTGATGGTAAATTAGAATTATCCCTTCTTAACTAACATGCATTATATCAAGTAATTTACCTTTTATCCGTGCGCCACCGTTTAACTGCCATTATATTAACAGAATGCCAGCTTTGTCTTCGTGTATTTTAGTAATCAAGTTTACAGTAGCTTTTATGGGTGCTAGTAGGTGGCTCACCGATGAGATGTACTTTGGGGGAATTAAAATTAAATGGCAATATGGCTATGACTTAAAATCTCTAGTGCATGGACTTGACTAGATCATCATCATGATCTAGATCATGACTTCCTAAAATGCTCTTCCACTGGCAACCGGAAGGAATCGTCGCCAAGCAAGACCAAAGAACACACTCTGTTGAACGTATTAACGTGACCAAAGACCACGCTCTGTTGAACGTCCTGATGTGAGAAAAGAGCGATTCCAGAAGAGTCTCGTCCCAGGGTGAAAGGACATCTACACAGCAGACAACTTGTGGGAAAATTGCAGGCTACTGATGCCCTCTGTTCCTCTACAGGACTTTCACAGTTTGGTATATTTTCCATGTAATCAGCTTATTTTTCAAGATTTTTTTACGAACAAAAAAGAGGAAAAAAAAAATATGTTTTAACGTGTCTTCAATAAACGACGTAATTATTTAAGTTTAAATGTTATTAATAGAATTTGTATTGTTAAGCTTCCCGGTGACTTTACAATAGTTATTGGTTCTTGAATTTTTGTAGGCCTTAAAATGTATACTCCTTGAATTTACCCTCCGGTAGCTGGTAGATTACCATGGGTAGATTAAACCCTGGATTTCCAAGATTTTGGCTCATCATCTTTAGGCTTCCACAACTTCCCAATTTTGACGGGAGTTTGGGAATTTGCCTAATCGTTTCTTGGTCTAGTAGAGTGGTTTAGATGAAGGGCAGATGAAATTTTAATTCGTCGAATGGAAAGAGATGCTAAAGCATACACTATTGAATGATTATGAAAAAATACTTGATCAATATTGACTGGGAATGAGAATACAACCCCTTTTTGAGATTTTTGGAATTAAATCAGAAAAACATGATATTTTCAAATTTCTACGATCCTAGAAAATAATAGAAGTAAATAGAAAAAAATACCGTTGGGCTTATGTTTCGTCACTTTGGATCTAGCCTTGATCGTTCTAACAACTTTGACAACTTCTAGTGCAAGCTTCATAGAGTCCTTCAGCTTTGTATTTTCAAATGTCGCCCACTTTGAAGCCATAAGAAATTAAAAAGCAAAATAAAAATTAATAAGGTAAAATAAATTGGACTCGATGAATTCAAATGTAGAAATAAATGAGTTTAGTAGAAGAGCTAAAGTAATCCGACTGATTACTTTAAACTTCCTAAGGAGTCAAATTTGGCTCGTACATAAAAATTTGTTAGGGGAAGGTAGCAAAACTTAAATGAAAAAACTTGAATTGTGTGGAAAAGATGAGAAATAATCGAAAAGATCTTAACAACCTTGATATTTTGGATGCAGAAAGGAGGAGGACCTCGAGCCCACCCTACCTTTGTTGACATTGCAATTGCTTTTCTTTCTCCTATTTCTCAATCCTCCAATCATCTTTTTGCAAACTATTGGGAAATTCAGCTTTTTTGATTAGATTATATTCAGCTTTTTTGGTAAATTTGCTTCCACTTCTGTGAGCTTCGAGCTGAGTAAGCTGAAACGTCGACAGTAGACTGTGTGTATCAAACCACACACAAGAAAAGATTGATCGTCTCAATGTTAGAAATATATTGAACAACATTTCTCATAATACAGCGTAAAAGAAAAGAAAAGAGAAAGGTATAATTTTTTTTTTTTAAGAAGAGATATATAAGACCATAAGTAATATACAAAACTAATGTGTTGGGGTAGCAACTTGTCATTTTTCGGGCTTTGTTTTTATAACCTTTTCTTTTCAATTTGTAACCATGACAACGACGAAAAGAAGAAAAACAACAAAAAAGTTAAACAATATTAAAAATAGTACCCATAAACAACTTACACCATTTCATCACAAATCTCTGGATAAATATTATTCAGAAATGTTGGATTAATACTAATATAATACCCCAATTAAATAATCATTTTATAAATAAATCATTAATTTAAACAATAATATACACCTTAAGTAAATACCTCTTCAGAAGCCGGATATTTGGCATTTGTGACTCTGAGCCCTGATGCAGCAAATCCCTCTAATTTTAATCCTCTTTGCATTAAATTAGCATGAAGAATTTCATACATTTCGTCAGCAAAAAAGGGCGTAAAGGGAGCCAAGGTACGTAATCCAACTTCTAAACAGTGAATTAAAGTTGAAATTGTTTCCGAAGCAATGTCGCCTTTTGGCGCCAGCATTGGCTTTGCACATTCCTAAGAAAAAGAAGATTATTGCCAAATATAGTCAGCATTGGCTCTAGCTATTCAAAAAAAGAAAAAAAAACAAACTACAAATACGCCCTTTGTTTGACTTTAATGTACAATATATCTCCATAGAAAGTTTTGATTTTAGATTTATATATAGCAGCATTGGCCTCAGAAATCCTTATATACCAGCTTGGGTGAAAATCAAACGTTATCGGTTGGATTTGTTTTTTCTCTGATTAATATTTATGGTATTAATATTATGCGTGTTTTCTTATCATGTGTTTTATGTGATTAATAGTGATTAATATGTTTTGATTATGGACTGTCAAACTTAGATCTTTATAATTTCTAATGATTAAAATTAACTTATTTATGATCATTCCCCTTTCTATTCTCCACTGACCCCTGAATGATAAGGAGTAGAAAGAAACACAACCTGTCTTTGCATAAAAAGTTTAGAGGGGGAGGGGGAGTTCTTTTTTGTACTTAACAAGGGTCCTAATTTAGGCCTTTCAATCATAAAGACTGAAGTTCCTTGAATGATTCTCGTTTAAACAATGTGTAGCATGCCCGTATTTGAACAAAAATGTTTGCCTCTGGGGCTAGAGTATTACCTTAGTCAACTAATGGGAATGGGTAACAGACTTGCGGCATATTAGGTTATTTATACAGGCCTGGAGCTGCAAAATTGGTAAAAAAGAAGAAGAAGAAGAACCGTATGCCCAGTGTGTAGTGACCACTATGGCACGTACGTTTGTTATGAAACCTGAGAACAATAAAACAGAACAGACCAACAGGATTTCACTGTAGCTATGAAAATAAGTATGATGTTCAAATTCCTTCAGCGATTGCTAAAATATTGTGGCCAATGAACGACTTTTAAACTAGGTCATAAATGAATGAAGTAATGAAAAATTAGATCTTTTTTATTTCATTGGCACGAGGCTGCTAAGCCTTAGGGCCTGACATGCCACTAGTTAACCATTTACCTAAGTCTTCTCCCTATAGTTGTGCCTGTCAAACTTCCTTTAAAGGAGTCGACAGACGGGTTTTCAAGGATAATTTCCCTGGAAAGACCCTTCCAAGTACGGATGCAGTGTCTTACAGAGCTGTTTTCCGAGTCCTCAATGCAAAGCATCTCCTATTCCAGATAATCCAACCATACCATGTTTCTGAGTGTTTGCCGCATCGGCTAACACTCAATCGGCGGTACAAATGAAGATAGCATGTCAGACAGAGGGTGTGGATCCACAAATAGAAAATAAAAATTGACGCCTCATCCTATCTTTGACTTAAAGTCGTAAAAGGTACCCGACCGGTACTTAAACTAGCCATTGAGGCCCTATTTCTGATCATCTGGAGTGGTAAGAGTAGGGTTTTAAAAGCCCATTAAAAAAACTCACAAATAACTTTTACATATGGAATACAAGCTGGATGACAACTGGTTAGATCAAAGAGCCAATAAACACTTTCTCTTACAGGAGGATCAGACTCAATCGAGGTGCGAACACCAGGAGAGCTCTGAAGAGAAGCTCTCTTTAGAAATCATCCAATTCACAAGAGATTTGAAGAGTTCATCCACTATATAATTTCATACTTGAAGATAAAGTCAGGATGTTAAAAGGATACCTTCAATCAGATGATTAGTAGCTCAAAAGTCTTAACCTAACCATTCAGGCATCAGACTACATTTCTATTTCCAAGAGATCGGACTGAAGGGACAGATAAGGCTGTACAGGGTGATTATGTTTATAGACAGCTGCACGGAACAAAGTGTAGCCAGGAAAATAGTATAAGGTAGGGGTGGCCAGCCTTGATAATTTTGTGGGCCTCTGTAGAAAGCTATCTTATACTCCCATGTGGCACCCCTGCTGCCACCTATAACTTTTTTGCACTCCAAATAAGGGCATAGCCTCCCTAGGGAGAAAGATTACGTAATGGGGTCAATGACCTCTTTTTCCAAGGTCGATTTATTTGATGTTTCTATGTGTAATAACTCCGGGGCGAAGGTTGCACATGCGCATTGAATTCTAACGGGAACAATGTTATTGATCTAGGACTCGAGGGGGAAGTGAATTTCCGAGAACTTGATTGCGTAATCGTTCGTGAATGTCATGGTGTCCAGAAATAGTATTTGTTGTTGTTGCTCTCGCCCAAATGTTATGACTTTCCCGGAATTTGGAACACCTGTGCTGTCGACCTCAATTCACCTATCGTGAATCAATAATTCCCCTTAGAAACAACAAATTAATTTCCCCTTTCATGACAGATCAATCAATCAATGACATCATCTGTCAGACTTTAAAAATTTCCGCCTAGAAACGATTCTCCAGGAATAGATCCAAGTCATTAATGTCTTTGACTCGGAAACAACTCTTTGGAGTTCGATCAACAGGATATTAATAGCCAAAGGCCATGGAAACAATTCTCCAAGAAACATCTTAGCGATGAATTGTTTTAGCGCGCGAAAGGGTTTCTTTTGTAATTTCAAATGTGAAAGCACAGGGATGCCAAACAAAAGGAACACGCTGAAATTACGTTTAGGGATTATTTGGGCGAAACTGTTTTAGACAGGTTATGGAACTATTTCGGCGAAACAGTTAGAGACATTTTAAAAGATGATTTTTGAAGAGATTTTAGAAGAGAATTTAATGGTGAAACTCTGTGGTCGTTATAATACACAAGTTTCATTTGAACAGTGTTGTGAGGTCCTCTAACCCAACCCCAAAGGGTTCCAATCCTCCTACCCAACCCCGAAGGAAGCCCCCGGTCCTCAAAGGTCCCCCAAGCTCCCAAAGGGCCACCGGCGCCCCCAAAGGCCCACCCAGACCTCCAAAGGCCATCCCCGGGCCCCCCAAAGGCCCATCGAGCTCCCAAAGGACCAACGGGGTTCCAAAGGCCCTCCACCGGTCCCCAACTGCCCCCCCGGACCCCCAAAGGCCCTCCCTGTGCCCCAAAGGCCCTCCATGTGCCCCAAAGGCCCTCCCCCGGCCCCCAAATGTCCCCCGGGCCAGAAAAGCACCGCCGGGATGCGCCGTGGGCCAGGAAAGCGCCGCAGGATGTGCCGCAGGGATGCGCCGCGGGTCAGGAAAGCGCCGCAGGGGATGCGCCGCAGGGAGGCACCACAGGAAAGCGCCGCAGGAATGCGCTGCAGGAATGCGCCGCAAAAAGTAAACTAAAAAGTAAAAATTTCGAAATGTTATCCCCCAAACGCACTCCTCAGACCCCCAAAGGCCCTCCCCTGGTCCTCAAAGGTCCCCCGGGCTCCCAAAGGGCCAACCGACCTCCAAAGGTCCCCCGGGCCCCCAAAGGTTCTCCCCCGGTCCCCAAAGGTCCACTGGGCTCCCAAAGGCCCTCCCCGGTCCCCAAAGGTCCCCCGGGCTCTCAAAAGACCACTCAATCCTCAAGGGCCCCCGGATCTCCAAACGTCCTCCCTGGGTCCCAAAGGTCCCCCCCCCGGTCCCCCGTCGTTCGTTGATGTGTGTTGTCTGAAACCTATGATTTGGGATGTGTAGTTTGCTACTTCAGGCTTTTCTGAGCTAAGGTTTCCTAGTATTTCCTAGGTGAATGTTGTCTGAAACCAATAGTTTGGGATGAGTAGTTTGCTTTTTCAGGCTTTTATGAGCTAGGTTTCTTAGCCTTTCGTTGGTGTGTGTTGACTGAAACTTATGATTTGGGATATGTAGTTTGCTATTTTTGACTTTTCTGAGTTGGATTTCTTAGTCTTTCATAGGTGTGTGGTGTCTGAAACCTATGATTTGGGATGTATAGTTTGCTATTTTCGACTTTTCTGAGCTAGGTTTCTTAGCCTTTCATAGATATGTGTTGTTAGAAAATTATGATTTGGGATGTTTAGTTTGCTATTTCAGGCTTTTCAGAGCTAAAGTTTTCTAGTATTTCGTAGGTGAATGTTGTCTGAAACCAATAGTTTGGGATGAGTAGTTTGCTATTTGTGACTTTTCTGAGCTAGGTTTCTTAGTCTTTCGTTGGTGTGTGTTGACTGAAACCTATGATTTGGGATGGTTAATTTGCTATTTCCGACTTTTCTGAGCTAGATTTCATAGCCTTTCATAGGTGTGTCCTTTCTGAAAATTATGATTTGGGAGGTGTAGTTTGCTTTTTAGACTTTTCAGAGCTAGGATTCTTAGTCACTCATAGGTGTTTGTTGTCTGAAACTTCAAGTTTGGGATGAGTAGTTGGTTATTTCAGACTTTTCTGAGCTAAGGTTTCTTAGTATTTCGTAGGTGAATGCTGTCTGAAACTTATGATTTGGGATATGTAAATTACTATTTCGGGCTTTTTTGAGTTGGATTTCTTAGTCTTTCATAGGTGTGTGGTGACTGAAACTTATGATATGGGATATGTAGTTTGCTATTTTTGACTTTTCTGAGTTGGATTTCTTAGTCTTTCATAGGTGTGTGGTGTCTGAAACCTATGATTTGGGATGTGTAGTTTG
The DNA here is from genome assembly GCA_027921565.1 of Artemia sinica. Lineage (NCBI taxonomy): Eukaryota > Metazoa > Arthropoda > Branchiopoda > Anostraca > Artemiidae > Artemia > Artemia sinica. Next base: position 49,004,316 of record CM051263.1, on the reverse strand, counting down.
CTATTTTCGACTTTTCTGAGCCAGGTTTCTTAGCCTTTCATAGATATGTGTTGTTAGAAAATTATGATTTGGGATGTTTAGTTTGCTATTCCAGGCTTTTCTGAGCTAAAGTTTCCTAGTATTTTCTAGGTGAATGTTGTCTGAAACCAATAGTTTGGGATGAGTAGTTTGCTATTTTTGACTTTTCTGAGCTAGGTTTCTTAGTCTTTCGTTGGTGTGTGTTGACTGAAACCTATGATTTGGGATGGTTAATTTGCTATTTTTGACTTTTCTGAGCTAGATTTCTTAGCCTTTCATAGGTGTGTCCTTTCTGAAAATTATGATTTGGGAGGTGTAGTTTGCTTTTTAGACTTTTCAGAGCTAGGATTCTTAGTCACTCATAGGTGTTTGTTGTCTGAAACTTCGAGTTTGGGATGAGTAGTTGGTTATTTCAGACTTTTCTGAGCTAAAGTTTCTTAGTATTTCGTAGGTGAATGCTGTCTGAAACTTATGATTTGGGATATGTAAATTACTATTTCGGGCTTTTTTTGAGTTGGATTTCTTAGTCTTTCATAGGTGTGTGGTGTCTGAAACCTATGATTTGGGATGTGTAGTTTGCTATTTTCGACTTTTCTGAGCTAGGTTTCTTAGCCTTTCATAAGTATGTCTTGTTAGAACATTATGATTTGGGATGTGTAGTTTGCTATTTCAGGATTTTCTGAGCTATGGTTTTCTAGTATTTCGTAGGTGAATGTTGTCTGAAACCAATAGTTTGGGATGAGTAGTTTGCTATTTTTGACTTTTCTGAGCTAGGTTTCTTAGTCTTTTGTTGGTGTGTGTTGACTGAAACCTATGATTTGGGATATGTAGTTTGCTATTTTTGACTTTTCTGAGCTGGATTTCTTAGTCTTTCATAGGTGTGTGTTGTCTGAAACCTATGATTTGGGATGGGTGGATTGCTACTTTTGACTTTTCTGAGCTGGATTTCTTAGTCACTCATAGGTGTTTGTTGTCTGAAACCTATAGCTTGGGATGACTAGTTTGCTATTTTTGACTTTTCTGAGCTAGGTTTCTTAACCGTTCATAGGTGAGTGTTGTCTGAAACTTATGATTTGGGATATGTAAATTACTATTTCTGACTTTTCATAACCAGATTTCTTAGTCTTTCATAGGTGTATGGTGTCTGAAACCTATGATTTGGGATGTGTGGGTTGCTATTTTTTGACTTTTCTGAGCTAGGTTTCTTAGCCATTCGTAGGTGTGTGTTGACTGAAACCTATGATTTGGGATGGTTAATTTGCTATTTTTGACTTTTCTGAGCTAGATTTCTTAGCCTTTCATAGGTGTGTGTTGTTAGAAAATCATGATTTGGGAGGTGTAGTTTGCTTTTTGGACTTTTCAGAGTTATGATTCTGAATCTCTCATAGGCGTTTGTTGACTGAAACTTCTAGTTTGGGATGAATAGTTTGCTTTTTCAGGCTTTTCTGAGATAAGGTTTCCTAGTATTTCGTTGGTGAATGCTGTCTGAAACCTATGATTTGGGATTACACATGCACACAAAAACTTACACATGCACACGAAAACTTACACACACACACACGAAAACTTACACACACACACGCCAAAACTTACACACACACACACACACACACACACACACACACACACACGCCAAAACTTACACACACACGCCAAAACTTACACACACACACACACACACACACACAAAACTTACACACACACACACACACACACACGAAAACTCACACACACACACCAAAACTTACACACACACAAAAAATCACACACACACACACACACACACACAAAAACTTACACATGAACACAAAAAAAACTCACACATTCACACACAAAAACTTACACACACACACACACACACACAAAACTTACACACACACACACACACGAAAACTTACACACACACGCCAAAACTTACACACACAAAAACTTACACACACACACACACACACACGCACACACACACACACACACAAACTTATACACACACAAACACAAAAAAAAACTTACACACACGAAAACTCACACACACACACCAAAACTTACACACACACACACAAAAAACTTACATCCACACACAAAAACTTACACATGAACACAAAAAACTCACACACACACACACACAAAAACTTAGACCCACTCGCAAAAACTTACACACACACACCAAAACTTACATGCACACGAAAACTTACACACACACACATGAAAACTTGCAC